>VZRJ01001405.1:0-36090 GCA_013397565.1 Ptilonorhynchus violaceus | reverse complement strand
AAAAAGAAAGGAAAGGAAAGGGAAAGGGGAAAAAAGGAAAGGGGAAAGGAAAAAGGAAAGGAAAGGAAAAAAGAAAAGAAAAGAAAAAAGAAAAAGGCAACACATTACTTTCAGTTCAGCACAGCTACTAAGCATGTACATCAAACTGGACATGTGTGTCCCATGGGATATAATTAAAATGCAATTACTGTACAGAGGCATTATTAGATGTCAATGTTAATTGACTGTACAAGGAATTTCTAATGATCTGCTGTGTGTACTGTGGTAATAGGTCTAAGTGGACAATAATTTAAATTCTGTGATGGTTGAATATGGTGAGTAAAGTAAACCCCTATAGCTCTGCATCTAGAAGTGAAAGCAAAAGTGCTTTCAATCAAAAAGCTTTTTGATTATCAGATGGAGTGAGTTAAGTGGTGTCTTGGTTTTGGCTGGGATAGAGTTAATTTTTTTTTAGTATCTAGTACAGCGCAGTGTTTTAGATACAGTGCAAATAATGTTGAAAACACACTGATGTTTTAGTTGATGTTAGGTAGTGCTTACCCTAAGTCAAGAACTCTCTAGTTTCTCATGCTTTGCCAGTGAGGAGATGCACAAGACACCGAGAGAGGACACAGTGGGACGGCTGACCCCAACTGACCGAAGTGACATGCTGTACCATACACCACATTATTCAGCATATAAAGCTGGGGGAACAAGGAATGGGGGAGCATTCATAGGGATGTCATTTGTCTTCCCCTGTCACTCTTACATGTGATGGAGCCCTATTTTCCTGGGAATGGGTGAACACCTGGCTGTGCCTGAGAAGGGGTGGATGAATTCCTTGTTTTGCTTTTCTTACATGCATAGCTTTTGCTTTACCTGTTAAATTGTCTTTATCTCAACCCACAATTTTTTTACTTCTATTCTTCTAATTCTCTTCCTGATCCCATTGGTCATAGAGTGAGCAAGTAGCTGTGTGGCACTTTGTTGCTGGCTGGGCTTAAACCCAAAGGAATAGGCTTAAACACCACTGTGAAGAGTGAAAACACAGAAGTAAATAAATCCCACATATATATGTGATACAGTCTACCAAGAATCAACTTCTGGTATCCATGTTAAACAATGAGGTGAAAGAGAATAGCTCCAGAAAATTTTGCCTTCTCATGCTAATATTGAATCCTTTGCATAATGGTGAGTCTTCAACATTCAGAAGTCTGTCTGGGTGTCCTGCCAAAATCCAAAGGGATTTTGGGCCTAGAGGAATACTAAGCATTGTGCTATCACCCAAAATTAGCAAAATACCCTCAGTTATTATTTGGTCCATACTACTATATAGCTCATGTATATCTGTATATTGTGACATCCCGAAAACTTTACAAAGCTGCTTTTATCCCAGTTTCTTCAAAACGACCATTTGAATTTTCAGTTTAAAAGATTAATTTCTACAGAAATTTGCTTTAGTACATTTTCTTGGATTTGGATTTGATTTGGATTTCTGCTGCTCTTTATGAGAATGCTTGCCCAGAGAAACTTCACAGATGAGCAGATGAAGACATAAGATTGATGCAATTTTCAATACGTTGGCTGGAATATAAAAGCTGAGAAAAGTTGTTTATTAAAATCGGGGCAATAAGCACCATTTATTATTCACTTTGTCTGATGCTTCCCAGAATAAACACCCATAATCACTTATAATTGCAACAGACTGTAACACTAAGGATAGATTAAAAATTTTGAATGGAAACTTTCTGCCTCAATCTAAATAATTTCTGATTTTTTTGGTGGTAATTTCTGCATTCTTGCAGAAGGTAATTTTTATGTTTATATTAAAATAATAGTCAGTTAAATATCAGCAAGCACTCATTCACATGAGACTTTGCAGGATGGACTCTAAGTCAGAGGGGAGGCCTCTTGTCAGGCCTTTTGGCTTTGAAAAATCACATTGCACAGGAAAGCATGTGTAGAGCAGATTGACTGGAACCCACAAACATTTTCTTGCTCAGTTGAATTCACAAGTTAATATACAATAGACCTCTGTAAATTGCTTTGAACATGTGCCTTCCTAAGAGAATACTTTCACGTTACAGTTCCTGCAGGTTCCATAAAAAAAAACAGTGATGGAAAGGTTACTAATGATATTGCAGGGAAAATTTTGACTAGATGGAATATTTGAACTTAGAGATTTTTATTCCCCTTACTTTCAAATCCCTGAGATTCATACTAAAAGTGAAGAGAAAAGTGTGTAGGACTGGTCACCAGAGAGAAACAAACCTACCTGAATGGAGGCCAAACTGACATGAAAACTAACTACTGGTATGTACAGATGTAAGATATAAATTCTGAAACACTTGACTTAGCAGGTAGAACTCAAAACTCTGGAGTCTTTCCTTTGCTGTCATCAAATTTAACAGATGCTATAGTCAATATATGGTCTACTTATTCTGCTAAACCTCATGGCAGAAATCTCTGCTGTAGATCAAAAGACTTGAGGGTAATCACACTGCACTTAGTGTTATACAGTGCTAAGAAGTTAGAGTTTATTCAAAATTTGCATTAATCACACCAATATCGTATAATTGTCTTTTCTGTAAAACCAAATGCTCACCAAGGAGGTGAATAACTGTCCTTAGTGTAGTCAGAGCCGTATCCTCACAGAATAGCTGAGGTTGGCAGGGTCCCCTGGGGTTTGCTCAGGCAACCACTGCTACTCAAAGCACAGTCACTTGCAGCAGGTTGTCTTCCCCAGTCATCCTTACACGTGGTGGAGCCCTGCCCTCAACTGGGCACCATGATGTCCGATTGAGTTTTGTGTATCTAGAAGCTGGAGACTCTACAGCCTCTCTGAGCTACGTTACTTAGCAGCAGAAATAGTTGCATCATGCAGTACTAAATATGCTTTACATTCTTTCCTCCAGCAGGAGATTTGGGAGTATCGTTTCCCTTCTGTAGAACCAGAACAAGTCTGTAACAAACAGTTAGATGTATTTCCAGCTGTAGTTCCTGATAGCTCACAGCATTGTTGCCTGTGCTTTTCACTTTTTTTTTCCTCATTCAAATATTTTGGTCAAAGCGGAAATGTGATACATAGGGAGAATACATTTCTTATTGTCATTTTAATTTAACACTTCTAAAAGTGATTATTTCTGGATAGATTCATATTCACCTAAATAATAATTAACCTTATGCTTGGCACCTTTAGAAATGTAAGAGCAAGCTTAAGAGTGTGTACATTTTGAAATACATTCTTTTGATGTTGTGACAGGAAATGTAAATACAGGTAATCAAATAGCTAAATTGATTTCTGAGGATGTCATAACTTTCAATTGCAACAATCATGGAATGTCTGCACCTCAAATACATTTTATTTTTTTTTTTCCCATTTGATGCCTAAATCAAAACACATACTGGAGCATATGCTGATTATGCAAGTCATGTGATTATTGAAGCTTTAAATGAAGGAACAACTGTACATTGCTCTAAGAATATTGTCAGATGTAAAATAATAATATTTTCAACCTTTTGATGTTCAAACAAAAACATATGGAGTGGAAAGTATTGACCATTTCTCTACTTATTTTATAATCATATACATCTTGGTTTTCTATTCTGAAAAATAAAACAAAAACCACCAACCAATAAACAGTAGTTTCTTCTTTTTATTCATTCTTTGTTTTTTTCCCTCTCTACTCTTCACTATGGGGATCTCAGTAAGAACTGGGATAATTTTCTCCTTAGAAGGCATTGTATACTTATTTCTCAGAATAAAAAGTAGTCCTAGAAGTGTATAATACAAGTAGGCTATCAAATAACCATATAAGAATAGAATTAAATTCTTTAATTTTTGCTAAGTACAGCTATCTATAATATGAAGTTACTAATTACAGGTAATCATCTGTCATATACCCTCAAAGTGGTACAATTTTAATTCTCTCTAGTGTCTAGAATGTGCCTGTACAATCTCAGATTAAATACCTAGCTTTATGATATTCTGGCAAACATTCATCTGGAGTAAGTCCTAGGCCTCTGGACAGAAAATATCTGCTTCTGATGTGTCTGTCTGGGTTTTCATTAGGGTCAGTGGAGATACAAACAATACAGTCAGTCTGGCCACAGACTGGTTCATTTCATCCTGGAGTCAGCACCTAAACAGAGGACACACAGGCTAAACAAATCTGGATTTCATAGAGTAGGAGTAGAAACTCTACCTGTGATATATATATTGTATCTCACTTGTAGAATGTGCAATGAATCCAGCCTCTAGCATTCTGCAGAATGAATCCTGTTTTAATGTAAAGACTTAGAAAGTTAGGTTAGGATAATCCTACCATAACAGTTCATTTATTCAATTTAGTATATAATGGATAGGAGAAAGTAAATAAATGTGTATCAAGAAATAAGAAAAAAAATGAATTTATTCTTTATATTTTTGTGAGATTAGTTCATATTCTTTCTTTAAAAGAGAAGGAAACCAGAAGATTATTAACAATGTTGTTAATGTCTTCAGTGAGAACAGCATTTTAATATCCTCATTAAATTTTTTTTCTAGAAAACATGAGTTTAAATATACGCACTGTGTTACAGCTTCATTTAATCATGACATTTAATCTATGAGAAGTTGTGAGCTGGAAAGTCACTTCCTCTTGATCCTGTTGTAGAAGCTTAACTTTTTTTCTATTGTGCTCATTGCCTGCCTTTTTGTTGGCTTATGCAAGTGAAGAGGGCAGTTAAATCAAGGACTGAAGGACAAAGAAGTATCTTATTCAGCTCAAGTAGAAGTTTTAATGTTCTTTTCCAACACTTCATGAACAAAACAAACATCCTTCTTTCATGCATGGCTTCATTCAAAATTAGCTTTTATCATCCTTTCATTAGCAAAATACCATAACTAGTCTTTTTATAAGAAGTAGATATTACTATTTAGCATATTTTAATTATATTTCTTCATGTGGAAAATTCTTACACAGTCTTTAAAGCAGGATTCTACTTTTTTTTTTCTTTCTTCAAACTAATATCTAAGATATTTCTTTAGTTTTACCTTGGGCTAATGAGACATGAATTTATTTTTTAAATAAGAGGAACCATTTTACTTTTTGTGTACAAAGCTTTTAAGTCTCAATATATATACAGCTGAATCTACTGATCTGTTAATTTAGACTAAAGTAAGTCTTAGAGACTCCTAAAGTAGGCAATAAAACCCTACTAATTTTAAGCAACTTCTGGAAAGCTTTCTTGTCTTTCTCACAGCATTACAAAGTTTCACTGCATCAAAAAGTTTCTTAAGGATTGCTAGATATCTATTTCCCAGTAAAAATCAACACTTTGTATTAATAGAATCATAGAATTATTTAGTCTGGAAAAGACCTTAAATGTCACAGAGTCGAAACATTAACCCGGAATACTTCCAGGTCCACCACTAAACCACGTCCCTCAATGCCACATCTCCATGTCTTTTAAATACCTCCAGGGATAATGACAAACACTTCCAATGCTTGACAACCCTTTCCATGAAGACACAATATCCAATCTAAACATTTAGTCCAGCCAAAACCCTTTCTAAACTCTATCCCAGCCAAAATCAGCATATTGCCATCAAAACCAAAAATAAATTACCTTGAACTACAGAACCCAAGACTTGAGGGAATGCAGTTATTACCATATTTTGCTTGATTTTACAGTTATTGCCAAAAAACCACAGGCCAGTGACATCTTTACCTGGGGAATACACTTTCTGGAATCCAAGATGTCAGCCGTTCAGACCTCTGTAATGAGGACTGAGACAATAAGCCTTAGGAGAATAGTGTCTTAGATAAGCAACAAAACCTGGAAAAGACAAGGAGAAATAATCAAAGAGTTAAAGTGAATTTAAACAGTTTTTTAAATAAAACTAAAAAAAAAAAGAAGAAAATTAAAATGTTATGGAGAAAAAAATCTTCTGAAATTAATATTCTTTCAGGAAAATTCGAATGATAGCTCTCCCACAGATTTGTAAGGAAGTATCCAATTGATTTTCCTTAATCTTAGTAGAGAGAAAGTAAGGCAGAAGAACATTCCAAGATGGCGGCAAGAAAACTAAACCTGACTTTGGAAATTGAGGGAGTGGGAGGATAAACAGAGGGAAAAATTATATATTATATGAATTTGGAACTGAGTTTTTAAAACGTAGAACATTTGATGAGAAAACACTTCTTTTTTTCTTTATTAGATCTGCATTTCTTACAGTAAGATTTGCTTTCTCGGTTCTCATCCATGTCCCTGTAGTCTGATTTACTGTAGTATTCTTTAGATAAGGTTCTTAGGAGAAGACTTAAATAAATTATTACAATCTAGATGGATTTACAAGACAAAGCCAAAGTAAAATTTGGCTATTTTCGCCACACAGTTAAATTCTCCATAGTAAATAACATAGAACATCTCTCTTCAAGGCTCAGTTTTGTGAAAGCATCTATGATGTGAAAACTAGCAAGACTTCAAAGCCAAAACTATGACGGAAAACTTTTGTTCTGTCAAATGTGCTTCTGCATTTCTGATTTGTCTGCTAAAAAAACGCATTTTGAAAACACCCATCTTTTCATCAAGTAAGGATCCCTATCTACCCAAAATTAGTGGTACTGATACTGAGCCTGCATTTTCCATGGGTTTTGTATACCATACTATACATATTTTTTACTGGAAAGAAAAAGAGGTGTCCTAGACAATCTAGTACTCACAAAGCCATCTGGTCTACTGATGGTAGTATGACTAGAAACTGGCTTTCATTACAGCAACTTCAACAGCAAAGGATTTTAAAATCTTCCTGGAGAGTCAGCAGTCCATGCTTTAGGAAGATACACTGTGTAGAAAATTAGGAAGCAAGTAATTTTCTTTTAAAATACATTCTTGTTTTCATGATCACATTTTCAGCAGAATTCTTGGTTTTTGTTTTTTTGAAATTTGATTTACTTCATGATACTTCAAAGTGAGAGCTTAAGTGCTGCTAGAGGACGAAGACTTGATTGTTTTTCAGGAGCAAAAATAAAAGTAGCAATGATGACTTTAGAAATTACTTTGTTCAGAAAGAAATTCTGCAATTTGTTTCTCAGCCTTTGTCAAAAAATCTTGACACAGAGGAATAATTTCTAGACATCTAGGTTATGTTATGCATGCTTCTCTCTCAATTTGAAGTAAAGTGATCATTAACTAATTCAGGGGGAAAAAAAGAGTTGAATACTATTTTCAGGGTGTATGATTTCAGAATGTATGCCTCAGGGAAAGAGTCTACCAACAAAAGTGTTCAACAAAACCCCTCGTAGTTGGATATACTTTATATCCTCAAGCATAAAACATATCCTATTCTGTGGAATTTTTTAAGTCTAAAACAGTATGTGAAATATGCTATCAGAACAAACACATATTTAAAGGGAAGAGAGAGAAAAAAAGAATTGTTACAAAGGCTTTCTATTGAGAAAATAGAGACAAGCTGAGATAAAATTTAACTTTACATGGATTAAGAAAGATGTACAAACAACTCAATTTTCAATAAAACACAATCTCTTACAGGCCTTGGTTCTTTCAACAGATTAGATGAAGAAATGCTACTGTTTGTATACTGCATGTATGTGTTATATAAGGTATCATTGCTCATATGACCAACATCTATATATAAAATACATACAATTAAATTCTAATAATATAAATATACATTGCAAGAAATGTTGTTAACAACATTTAGGTTAATGATTCAAAATTTCTTAGATTCTGAACATGTTTACATTCATCAAGCCAATCAAGAGTACAGAATAGTAGGACCTAAATTAATGGAATTATCAGAAAAGCAGCAAGAAATAGTATCCAACACATTTGTGTATGACTTTCCATTTGCTTTAGGAAAAAAAAAAGTACACTTAAGTGTTCACAGTCCATTTTTCATCAAAGTGGAGAAGTAGCAATTGAAAAAGGGAATATTCAGGAGTTGTTTTTTGGAGTAATTAATGTATATGGTATTCCTCACCCTTTCAGTGAAAAATTAAAGAGCTTTAACCTCTACTTAACAGCACGTGAAGAGTTTGGATTTGCTAAGAGCTGAAATTAGGGCTCCAATAGTCATATATAACATCTGAGTTGGACATCTTCCAGTTCAGGAACTTTTCTAAGTGTTTCCCTGCCCCTAAGGTTTGATGTGCTGAAAAATTCAAAAGTAAGGTCAAATAAAGAACTTTGTACTGAAGAAATATACAGACAAAATTTGGCTCAGAAGCAGCCCATGATAACTTTCCAGAATAAAGGTACTTAGATCTGCCAAAGACCAGAATGACATTGGGAAACCACCCTTTTTTTAAATCTTCTTATGAGTTTCATATTGAACTTTTTAAAAGTGTGAAATAATTTTTATTTGTATAACACTTACACCCTTCTTCTTTGGGAAGACTCAGAATTGGACTCGGAATATAACAGCTGACCATGAAACATTTTGTTTAAATATAGAATAGAAATCTATTAAAAATGTTTAATCCATAATAGTAGTCTATTTTCGTTGACTTGCTTAAAACTTCAGGTTTTACATTTCATTTTTGTCAAATCTCACATAAATAAAGTTTTTAATTATTCTAATTATTTGAACAAGGACTAGATTGTAGTCAGGTTTCTTGGACGATGAAACATCCCAAGATGAATTAGGATCTACAATTTCTTTTCTTTTGTGACATAAATATTATAATATATTTGGTTTTTTATCAGGTGGACTTTTTGCATTCTTGACTCTGTACCTCACATAAGAAATCAAGAGTCTAACTAGAATTCAAACAGAAATATAGTACAATACAATACTAGTGAGCTCCATACAGTAGAAAAATAATTTGTTTTTCTCCTTTCACCAATTATTTTTATGTCAGTTTAATCGATCCTTCTCTTCAAAATAATCAAAATATCTACCTAAATCTATTGTGGATTGCTAAAGCTATTATCATTAGCTAGTATGAAAAAAATTGATCCAAGATGAAATTTGCTACTGCTGAAGTTAAAGTGCTTCATTACTCCAGCTTTACTTTTTTTTCTCCATCAAGTTCCAAATTAACACTGTCTTCATTGATAAGCAAAGAATATCCCAAAACATTTTCCAGAGAAACAGGATTATATGAGTTTTCTCCTCAGGAAGTGTACACAGTCTTGCTATTGAAGAATACAGTTGAAAATAAATCACTGTAAACATAGTACTCTAAATGTTTCTATTTATGTCAAGCTAGAGAACTTATCAAATATAAGAGTTATCATGCTAAACTCTCACATAATGTCACATGATTGTTTGTATTTTGGCTTGTGGAAAAATACATTGTTATAATGAAATCTAAAGTTTAGTGAGATTATTTTTTAATTGTGTCTGAATTGAGTTTTCTGCCTAGGTGTCAAATCTGACTGACACTGCTACAGTGGGTAAGATAGGAAGGGATCAAAAGTTCTAAAAATGTGAGATTAAGAGTCCTGCTTTACTGTGAGCTCATACCTATATGTCAGGAAGTAGTATCAAACTTTTTTGTTATTTATTCTATTGTTTTAGTGAGAACCTCATTTGATTTAAAAGCTAGAGGCTAGAGTACAAATGCTACAGAATGGCCATAAATTTCCCAGACTTGCAGTTCCCAGCTATTTCCACTCTCCTTCAGGCTGCGTTTGTTCAAAAAAGTCAAGTGTAATTCACATATAAGCCTAATTTGATGTTAAAACTGAGGGGGATTTTACTATACAACTTTGTCTTAAAATGTGACAACAGAAACATTTCTATGCTAAAGTGATGCTGTTCATGTTGATTTCCATTTTTATGCAGTCAAATTAGTCCTTCAAATAATTCTAGTGTGTCCTAAATGATTGCCCACAAATAAAGATTAAAAATGATGCAGAAATTTCCACTTCTGCTCCTAAAAATCAAGCAAATACTTATTTATAAGAAAAATGCTTGTCTTGAAACATCCATTATGATTCATCTATTCAGTTTCACTGAGGTTATGTAACAGCCTTAATATACTGGTATAAGAAGAGCTGTGCAACAATTTATAAATTGATAATAGATGTCAGTGTGACAGTCAGCTAAAGCTCTCACTCCTGGCTTCAGTATTTGGTATACACAGGTGAAGTCAGTCTTGATTTAAAAAAAAACAACTTTAACAGTTGTAACAGTAATTTCTAAATTACATGGTTTTACCTTAGTAAAGGTAAGTTTAGTACAACAGTGGAGCAAAAAGGACAAAATAATGACTGATGTCTATTATAATACGAATTATCTTGAAAATCCAGACTATTAGAGTTTTAGACAACCTACTTTTTATTTGATTCATTGAATAATGACAAAATATTTGGCAGGAGATTAAAGGAAAGTTATTTTTCAGGAACCCAGGCTAACCTCTTGTTAATTGGTTTTCCTGATCTCCAAGACATTTATCCCAGGTGTAAAAGCAACAGCATATGAAACGGAATGGATTTTTTCACTTAGCTAACATCACAATCATTTTATTTCTCCTTTTTTTTTTTCTTAAAAATGTTCTAAATGCACTGTACTTAAATCTGTATTAATGTTTGCTGAGTCAATCAGGTGCAATACAAAACATAAGATTTCTTATACATAAGATATGCATGAAGAATTAAATATGATTTTGAAAACAGAAATCTATTTATAACTATAAATACTTCCCACAGGAACAGGATAAACCCATAAAAACAATCTGTGGAAAAGAAATGTTTTTCTTGAAGAGGCTTTGAAGGCCTTTCACTGAGATCATGGTAGATATGATGACCCTGCATTGCTGTTGTCACCAGCTACTGCTGAATTCCTCATAAAGATAAAGAGAAGCAGAGAGACTAACAGATTTGTATTGGAACTATTTTGACCCAAAATTGTTGTGTGTTGGCAGTATGTTTTTAGCAGCACTGTCTTTAGACTTCTTATTTCCTGACAGAATTCTCTAAGGTTTTTTGGAGTTCTTTTCTGCACAGCTGGGTTTTATCAACCAGTCCATACATAAGGTACATAACACAAGTACTTTTTATAATAAAAAAAACACCCCAGAATTTTTAATTTTATAATCAAAAAAGGTAGAATGGGTGAACAGTACCAATATCTCTTCATTCCCTCAATGAAAAGCTTGACTTAATGAGAGCTTTGATTTTGTCAGCCTCATAGATGTTGGAAAGCTGTACTACTGGACTGTTTCCTGGCCATAAAATGGCACATTTTAAATGCTCAGAAGACCCATAGTCACTCTAAACCAAATCTCATGGGTAATCCTCCGCTGCTACAAACAACTCAGTTCAGTACTTCCTAATGCCCAAAGTAAAGAAAGATAAAACATATCATGAAACTGCACAGCTCTACAGATACATATTACTTGGTATGCTTTACAGAAAGGGTTTTCAATGTCATTCATGAAAATAAAATGCACAAATGTATAATCAGGCAGTGTTATCCTGTGTAAATTTTGTACAGTCAAACACAACACTGAGCAAGGCAAAATGCTTGTATTTTTATACCATATCTAGAAAGTTTTCAGTCTTGTTAATCCCTGGACCACCATAGCTATTCAGCAAACAAATATCTTTAAATGAGGTCTTTTACAGCTAAAATCTAATATGAGTGAAATAGAAATCAACATGAGTTTTGCAGACATTTCCTTTGAGGCCACTAGAAATTAGTTATATCTGAATCAGCACCTTCAACTTCTTCAAAATAATAAGTGAGCAACTTATGTGTTCAGCATTCAGCACTGAGTATAATTTTGCTAGTCCTGAAGGCCAGGATACCATTGTCTATATAAGATAACTAGTAAACACGACTCAACTGAACCAGATTTGAAACATTGTGCTTGAAAAAATCACAATTCTATAAAGCTAGGAATCGTGGCACAAAAAAGCTACAGAATGGATATAATTTTTTTTCAAATTTGCAAACCTGAGGCCCGTAAAAAGCTTTCACAGGTTTTGCTACAGAAAAGAAAATCAGTATGAAAAGGGAAAATTGGATATTTTCTGTAAAGAGGAATTTTTTGTAAAAAATAGCTGTGTTGTTTCTGGTCACCTTGAAGCCTACCTTGTTAGGCATCTCAAAGTTGCAGGCACCATTGTATAGAATACAGAGCAATATAATAATGCATACCATTAATAAAATGCATTAAACTCTGTGAACATGTACAAGCGGCCTCATCATATTGGAATGTTTTGGATTCGGATAGCATGTACAGATCAGCTTGAGAGTCTATGAGCAAAACGTTCTGTGTGAGAAATGTGTGTGTATGACTCTTTATATACAAGTCATGCCTGTTGGAATTTCCAGTGTTGCCATGACAGCTTTTCTCTTCCCACAATTTGGTGCCTCATTCATTATTGACTTTCTAATTTCTGCAGCAATAAGGAGGCAAAGATGAGAGTGATTGTAAAAAGTAACCTCATTTACTATATAACCTTGAACAATTGCCAGAGAAGCACGTCTTCTGGGTGCACAAAGAGATATAGCTCTGTGACTCCATTGTACTTATTCCTAATCCAGATCTCAGGCAAAAATAAATCTTACAAGAGAAAGTTCTGTATTGTTCTTGAAACCCTTGAGAAAAAAGTCAGTCTGAAAGAGAAATGAATCTGTAAGCTGGTACAAGGCAGAGTCAGTGGAAGTGAATACATAACTTTAGGAAAACTAAACAAAAATATTTATTGAATATAGGTAAAGTGAGCTTTTTTTTTCTTTTTTAACTGCTCAAAACAGTTTAGAAGTAGCAGATACTGCATGTGTCAGGGAATCCCAGAATGAGCATTCATGCTGCTGGCCCACCAGACACTACGTGTCTACAAATTCTGATAATTATTTTCATTAAATGTGCTCTATAATTGCTTGCCAGGCTTGCTGCAGCTGTCAGCAGGGGAGCAATAGGATAGAATATAACTACTAGGCTGAAGACACAAAGCAGATTTTTTTTTCTGTAAATATACCATATTAGAAACTAAATAATCGAATAAAAAAAAGCCCAAAAACGTTTTGAATCTGAAATGTTACATTTATGGTAAGTGAGTTTAGCAGGGGATTGAAAATGAGTGTTGACACTCATGATAAATCACCTGGCTTTGAGATATTGTATTCCATCTGAATGAGAAAAGGCAATTTATGACGTAGGCTATTCTAGCAAAAGAGGTGCAGCAAAAATACAGGAGCCATGGAACATGTGTGCATGTTTGAAAAATATCATATGAATTTGTGGCTATTGCCCTGAACAGTGATTTAGGTGACACAATATGACCGTTTTTAGAAAAAAATATTGTAAAAAATAATAACAAGAATGCCTACTACGGCATAGGGAATGCTAAAGCTAAAATGATGGATTGGTTTGGGTTGAAATGCTTTCAAAGGAGATTATCTTGTCAAATCCCCCTGCCGGGGACAGGGGTCCTTTCACCCAGACCGGGTTGCTCAGAGCCCTATCCAGCCTGGCTTTGAACACTTCCAGGGATGGAGCATCCACAACCTTTCTGCCACTGTTCCAGTGCCTCACCACCCTCACAATAAAGAATGTTATTCTTATGAGTAATATGAATCTACATCTTTTAGTTTAAAACCTTGTCCTATCACTCTAGGCCTTGGTAGAAAGTCCCCATCTTTCTTATTTAGGTCTTTCCCTTTAAGTACTGAAAGGCTGCAATAAAGGCTTCTCTTTTCACAACCTCAACTCCCTCAGCGTTTCTTCATAGGAGAGGTGTTTGTAACTCCCTGGGTTTTTTTTGTGTGACCCTCTTGTGAACCCACTCTAACAGGTCCACATCCTTCTTGTTCTGAGGCCCCAGACCTGAATGCAGCACTCCGGGTGGGTTCTTTCAAGAGTGAAGTAGAGGGACAGAATCACCTCCAGTAGCCTGTTGGTCACACTTCTTTTGATTCAGCCCAGGATTCAGTTGTTTTTTTGGGCTGCAAGCACTGTCTGGCTCATACTTAATTTTTTTTCTACCAATATCTCAAAGTGTTCCACATGACTGATCTCAATCCATTCATCCCCCAGTCTGTATTGATTTTGCAGATTGTCCCCACCCAGGCACAGGACTTTACACTTGGACTTGTTGAACTTCATGAGATTCAAATGGGCCCAGTTCTCAAGCCCTGGTTTATTAGAAGAGGACACCAGGCAGGTAAATGATAACTACTATGCTCACTGACATAGATATCGTATTGCTGTGAAAAAAGATGTGGCCTTTTCAGCAAAATAAAACATATCATTATCACCGTGAATCTACAGCATTGTGTGTGGCAACAGGTTCATCCACATAAGTCTATTGCTATATATAAATGTAACTAATAAGATAGAGAGGTGCCAAAATTCTGCTGATGTTATTTTTTTCAAAAGATGAAACAAAAGTTTCATCAACAAAAAGTGAACAGATGTTATAGGAAATGACGGTATGGTTCAAGTATTCTTTTTCTTCCATTTTAAGGTGAGTCTGAGAGTTTTTCTTCTCTTCTAAAACAAAATGGAGTACATTTCAAAGAGTTTAGATTAGTCAAGAATAATTTTGTGGCTTTAAATACATATCAACATATTCAAATAAGAAATCAATACAAAGCAGATAATTGTTCTTAATTTTTCATTTTAAAATTGTCCATTTGTTCATTCTACACTTTACATTCACTTGTCACCTTTCTGGCTTTCTAGTTCTAGGAATGTGCAACATCTAATAATTAAAAAATGAGACAAAAACCAACATTTCATGCAAGGAAGGCATATAACTTAATAACTTTTCCACCAAAATGTTCTAGACTTGTCCTCCTGCTTTTTCTACTGATGCCTTATAGGGACTACCTAAAAGAGAGAGAAGCTTGACAAAGGTTAAAAGGTTAAAAGTGGTGGTATTTATTTGAGTGCCTTCAGGTACATCCAGGGCAGTCAAAGCTTGCTCAGGGGGGGCCTACGCCCCAGGTGGACCCCCTGAGGTCCACTCCCCAAGTTGGACCACCCAAGACGGACCACTGGTCACGAGTTGTCCATACTTCTATAAGTTTGGTCCATTATCATATCGGGGCTAGCTCTTCCAATTACAGCCCCAGGTAATGAGGTAATTCCCCCCAGGTTTTTCCCCCCTTCATCAACAGTTGTTTACAGATCTTGGGCCTGAAGCAGTAAGGTGTCCTTGAAGTCCAGGCCTGAAGATGGATTGTTTTGTCTAAAAGGCAGTAGCTAACACTTTTATATGGGCTTTAGAGTTACACGCTAAGAATTGCAGGGTTACACTTATATGAAAAATATAAGACCCAAAATCCTAAGGCATCACTACATGTTCAATTTAAGACTAAAATCATTGTTACACTCACCTGAGTTCAAAATACTCAGTGAAACATATTTCCTGCAATGGGCTTCACATAAAAATGGATGGATTCTAGCACTAGTTTAATTCATATGGAATTCTTACATATTGTGATTAACTGTTCTCCTGCCTTTCTATTTTTCCATTTCTGTCTACTAGCATAAGGATTGAATGTGTTTAAAAATACTTTTTCTCTGCTATCCAAATTGTTTATTTTTTTCTGTTTTGGGAATGTTTCCAAAACATCCTAATTTATTATATGTTCAGCCATTTGCCATACCACAGCTTTGGCAGAACATGGAACAGCCTGAATTTTCATTTCAAAGTAGAGCTGTTTGTAACCATGTGATGTTTTTAGGTTACAAAAACCTTAATTTGTCCAAGGGGATAAATTCCATCAGCTTCTTACTTAATGGTTATATATCTGTTCTCTTTAATATATTTATTTACTACAGGAAATAAAATATTATCTAGTTTTTTTATTTTTGTAAATGAGAAAAAAAAAAGAAAAAATTATAGTGATATGATCTCCCTTAAGTGAGGTTTATGTCAAGGAACTCATTACATCATCTTGTCTTGAAATCGATGATGTCAACAAGCATGCTGAGATATCTGAAAATCCTCAATTTGTGGTTTTTTCTACCAGTAAGACTATCATTTTCCAATTAAAAGAAAAAAAAATTCTTATGGAGCTAAGCAGATTGGTCTAAATTAAAGTATCTATTATAGACAAGCTGAAGACACAATACACAGGACAGTTCAGACATGAATTCATGGTGCTTAACCTGTCATATTCCCCTCTGACCAGACACATTCATGCATACAAACATGAACATTCACGTAGAAATGCACGCACACATCTACATGCCTTTATACGTATAAAACACAATTCAGATTTGTCTTCTCTTTCCTTTGCAAAATCACAGTCATTTCAGCACTTGATGTCAATTAAGCTTGTTTTAGTCTGGTCTCCTGAGGTGTTTCAAGTGCTGCTGGATGCGATCTACAGATTATGATTTTGGTACCATTAGGTAAAATGGCAGAGCTTTTTGCAAGCTGTCTACCACCTGTGCTGCACTGTCCTTTTTCTTGCAGTTCCAGACTGCTCAGACTAAGGTTATAAAATTTCCTAACTACTATAACCCCCAGCGCCCTATCAGCAGGGTTTCTCCATCCAATGGTATACATCATTTTCTTATTTCTGCCATATTTCTTAGCATATTTCAAAATGAGCCCAGCTGACATGCTCAAAGCTATGTTAAGTAATTGATAGGTTACTAAGTTGTTTTTTCTGTTTCTTAACAGTGAAATATTAAATCTGGTCAAGTTGAAGGATATGCAATTTTTCTTTTAAAAAAAGTGTTTATTTTTTCATAGTAGATCACAAGCTGAAATATGTTTGAAGATAGTTAAATATCATTATATGCATTTAGGCAAGTTTTGACTGTTTACTTACAACTTTAAAATCCTGTCAGTGATGAAAACAGACTTTACTAAGCTTGGCTCATCTGAACTCTTTTATCCCAGCTTAATAAATGTTTTTCTGCTTGATTTCAGTTAGCTTGCTCTTACTATCCTCTGTAAGGCTATGTGCAGCTAAAATATATTAACAACAAATTATTATGAGTATACCATTATTTAATTATTATTTTTAGCTTTTAAAAAAGAAATTTCTAGGGAAAAATAGTAAATAGATACAGAGCTGTAATGAAGTAATTATTCTAGAGATAATTCATGTAGTGCCATCATGTAATTTCATTCTAGCTGAAAACTTGTCTAAGTGTGTCCCAAAATAAGCAAATGATCTGATTGTGACATTTCTACATACACTGGGATTTTTTATATTTACTTCACAAGAAGAAATGTAATTGGTCATTGTATTCTTCATCATAACTCATTTTCTCACCAGAAAGACACATGATCCAGTGAGATGTCTTGATTTTTACAATCTCTTTCCAATGCATATTCAATGGAAAAATATTAAACAGTGCTGTCTACAAGGAACAGCACTGTATCACAAAGAAGTTCAGGATCAATCGGCGTCTGTGTTGTGAAACTGAAGAAAAAACACATTCCTATGTGAAGCAAGAAGAAAAGCAGAAAAAGAAGTTAGATTTTTTTTTTCTTTTCATACTTAAATAAGTAAAGTAAGTTTTCCTTTGGAAAATCCACCAAGTTGCTAGAATAAATATATTTATTACACTTACATAAACTATGTTTTCTGTATTTGGGTAGTTATTTCCAAAATCACAAACCACGCGAATACCTTCTTTTCTGATCATATGGATATGTTGCATGTTGGCAAGAAGTTTTATCTTCATTTATCTGTCCAAACTATGTTTCAGAAAGGTATTTTTTTGTTATCATTGTAGATTTTTTCTTTTTTTGAATGTATTCAGTGCACTTGTGTCTTTTCTTTAATCAAACTCCAGGTTGTCCATTTATTTCAGAATTGTATAACCATGATTAAAATAATTCAGTTTGCTTTTTACGATTTCCTTCTGCATGTGACAACATCAAGACCGAGAACCGATGCATAGTTTCATTTTATTTCTCTGTATAGGCTCAAATTAAAGCCTACTGCTTTGGGAGAATCAATTGGGCCCAAAGATCAATTAATAGTTTTCCTTCTTTCACCCACATCTATAACAGAGGTGACATTGTGTATGTCATTTGCATATACAGCTGAGAAAATCCAAAATAAAATGATTAAAAGTAAATTAAGTAAACAGTCCACTCTAGGCTCCTGGGTAATTAGAAAACATTGGTTTTGATAGTTATATATTATGCTTGTGCATGTACTGAATTTAAATACCAATTATAATTTGTTCACTATTTAAATTTTACTTTATGTTGCTCACATATTTATTTGAAAATATGAAAATACATATTGTTGACATCAAACTGCTCAACTATATTTTTAAAAAATATTCCTTCCTCTATATATATCCATCTGATCATTGTTATAGATGTTATTTCAAAGTACTTACATTGCTGCAGTCTTTATAGGGGTATCACAGGGCTCCACTATTTCCACAAGCAGTATGCCAGCAGGTAAACAATCAAAGAAATATTATTGGTGATCAGTTTTAAAAGAGCCTTTTGGAAATTCTTGAAGCTACATATCACTCCTGAATCTACTGTTCTGATTTTTCAATGTTCTTTCTTGATTTAAATCTAGATCTAAGTAAGTGTTTATCAGCTAGCTGCTCTATCAAATAGGTAAAAGCATTTATGGTTTAGTTCACCATATACCTAAACAAAGCAAAACCAAAACAAAACAAAATAAAATCCTGAAAAGAATCAATAAAGCTCACTCCAGAAATGCCTCTTTTGCCTAAGGAATCATTTCTTTTCCAGATTCATTTTAGTTTGGATGGCAAAATAAATCTGACCTTAATGTAGATGATCTGCAGTGCTTGAACCATCATGTTCTTTCCTGAACAGACTGTGTCTACTTTTAACACCTTTTCCTCAGCACTCCCTGTCTTTCAAGAAATCATAGGACCCTTGATGTGTGAAATCTCTGATAGATTTAAAGTTAGTACCATAAAAACATCGATGTAAATCTTCTGAAGTATTCGTAAACAATTCATCTATGTAGGTTGATCCTCTGCTCTGTAAGAAGTGGGTCACCTGAAACAGAACTAAAAGAGCTGAACAGGAGTTCGTGCTTTAAATGTCAGATTTTGTATAGACTTCCTTTAATGGAAGTGAATTGCAGTTTTTGGAGAGCTGTTGATTTTGTGGCAAGATAGATGCCTAATATCTTTGGGATAGATCATCTGGTCTTTCTCTCCATTCGTGATAGAGATAACATGGAGGAGTAGCTCAGACTATTTCCCTAACTTCTTTGGAAAGCTGAACCTAGCTGATATGAATCCTAGTCTTTATATCTAATAGCATAAATGCAGATTACAATATCTAAGTGAATACAGGTATACAATTTACCTAACCAGTAAGTCATACAGTGATCTAGTCATTAAACAGGGATCAAAATGTTTTTGCATGAGAAGAAAGTCTTCAACATTCCTTTATTATGCCTAAATACGAATTTTCTTAAATCTGTGTGATGACAAAAGTTTTAAAGCTCATGGCTTCTTTGGTTCATTCCTATTCTGAACACCTCTAATTAACACTGACAAGTGATCACAACTATTGTAGCACAAATCACATCTCAATTGAGTACAATGAAATATGCTACACGATATTGAGAACAAATTGAACAACAACTAAGAATTTAGCAAATAATAGCTTCATATCATGAGATAAAAGGCTGCAAGCAGTAAGAGAAACCAGAAGAGTGAATTCAGCAGTGAACTATTCACTTTGAATTTTCTGCTCATTGCTCATTTTTTGGAAGCAAACTCAGTTCTTGAGCTTTTTGTTCATTTGTGTGTCCTCTCCTCTCTCCTCTGTTCCCAAGTAGCTCTTAAATACCTTAGGGGAGATGCCATTAACAGATTCTCCTTTGCCTGTGTACAGCAAACCCTGTATCAGCACCTGAATGGGCTTCCCATAATGGTGTGATACAAAACAGACTGGTCAGTGCTGCTTCTCTTCTCATCTACCTTCAGGTGTGTGCAGTAAAGAGATACAATACAGCATTTGTTGAGAGACCAGGTGCCATGCCATGGCTGTATCAAAAGCCAGAAAGACTTACAGTGTGAGCAGTGAGATGTCTGGGATGAACCAAAATGGGGCAATTGGAAAAACGGGTACAAGTATGTGATGGAAAAAACCACCAGTGCTGTGAAAATAAAGAAGAAAATGTAGGAAAAAAAGAAAAGCACACACGCATTGGAGGGAACTCTTATGAAAGTGCTGTGGAGAGGTTATTTTACATTACAAATACAGCACTATTGCCAGTCCTTCATTCACCTCGAGTGTGCAGCTAGAGGGTAGAAAAGACAAGGGTGCAAATACAAATGATTGCAAAATTGTCAAGATTTTTGTTATAAAATGGCAAAAAGAAGACACTAGAAGAATGAAAGGAAAAGTATGAGGATGAGATGGAACTAAAAAATATCAGTTAGTGATTAGGTGAGATGCCCAGAGAAACCATAATGATAAGATATGCAAGAGTACAAGAGTTACAAGATAAAAAATGTCTAATGACCCCAACTATTTTTCCTCAGTTTCTTTAGTAGGAACTGTCCTAAAGTAACTGCTGGGAGGATTTAAGTCTAGAGCAGGAAAGCATCATCAAGTTGGATGTGAACTCCAGGGATATATTGAAACATTTGCCTAAAGATCAGCAAAATAATATAATAATTGTAGTAAAAAAAGGTGATAAGAAAAACAAACCAATAAAATACTTTTTAATCTCTTCACTAAATATCTCAAGTAACTTTAGTGTATTTTTTAGATGATCTGTCTTTTAATGTATAAATTCTGCCTGAAGTTTTTCCCACATGCTATCATACACACTCGTAAAAATGTCAAGAGGTGAGCTCAAAGGTCTTTGGTAAGATTCACAAAGTCTTAAAGTCTGTCATAAACTACATAAATTATCCTTGAGGATGAAGGCTGAACATCTAAGGCAAACACTGATTAGGTATGGGACTCTTAAAAATGCTGACTGGTGGAACTGAATTAATTTTGCCACTGTTGGACAGCAAAATTGCATTCCCGTTGCTCTAATCAGAAGTATGTGGTATTGTTCTATCCCACACAGGTATTGGTCTTCTTAGGCCTGAAAGGAGTTATAATAATTTCCAATTTCACCTCTGAAGTATAAGAACTGAACAGCCTTATATTGAAAAACCCACATCTTATTGTAAAGGTATCTAACTTGAGTGAAAAACCCACATCTTATTGTAAAGGTGTCTAACTTGAGCATTTTACCTCTTCTACTGTGAAAAAACCCAAGAACACTGCATTAAAAAAATCCTCACACCACTGCACATAACAAAGTCCTTTTCTATGTGTTAATGTAATAGTGAATTTTGTCACAGAATCCAGAAAGCCTGACTAAAGACCATCTTTTTTCATTTTACAAAGAAAAAATATGTGTGAATCCTTATATGCATGACAGAAAAGAAAAAAGTCACTTTTGGTTGCTCATGAAGTTTTTCACTGGTGTCTTCTCTTCCATGTATGACAATGAATTGAATATATGTGTCATAATATAAAGTGAATAATTATAGAACTGTGGGGTTTTTTGAGGCATTGGAAAACCTGTGATACATGTCACATTAATAAAGATATAATAGTGATAGAAATCAGTCTACATAATAATAATTTTAAGTAACAGAATTTTTTTTTTTTTAAATCTAATGTAAGAATTTGGAAAAGAAATATCTAAAATTATTCTTTAAACTTTGAATTTGAACACAAGAGGCCAATAATGTGTTTGTTGCATCATTTTTTTTAAATAGAACAATAATACAAACAAAATAAAGAATTAAAAATTCAGAAAACAAAACAAAGTGGAACTAGAAGGGAAAAAGTTGAGAGAGGGGAATAAGCCCTTAAACTAAGATTGTACCTCCAGATGGCCTAATTTTAGGAAATAATTCCTAGCAAATAAGGATAGGAATTCTCATAGGATGTCTACTAACAAAAATGTCAAAACAAATCCGTGGAATAGTACTCATTTTGTTGTGCAAATAATCTGACCATCTTAATTATTTCTTAATTTTTATTACATTTAAGCATTTGAGGAATTAAATACCTGGTTTTTGAAAGAAAATTATTCTTTAATTTTTTATTATCTCATATTAGCTTGTGCTGACTTCCTCTTTTCTAAAACATGGCTTCCCAATGTCTATCACTCCATTTTTGTTCTTATTTATCTGAGTTTAGAGAGAAAGTTTCTGGAAGACATTTAGGGCAGAGAAACCTACTTTATGGTGAAAAGACACTAAAAATATCCCAAAATCAAAACAAACAACCAGACAACAGCAAAAACCACACACAGAAAAGTTAAATAATAAAAGTAATCTTTAAAAGGTCTATGGCTTAAAAAAAAGTGATAAACTTTAAAGACTACATTAGTGCCTTTTATATTTAATCAGGCTTAATTACAGTATCAATCAAAAATAAACCATAAAAATGTCCTGCTTTATAAATCAAAAGTTAGAAAGTATCACTAGCACGAAGTGGTCTCTAGAATTACAGAATATTACTGTATGTTTTGTGGGCTTGTGAAGAATATTGGACAACATTTTCCATATGTTTCCTATATTACTTACAGTTCCCTACCATCACAAATACTGACCTTCATGTTCTACTTGGGCATTTTCAGCTGGAGGCTGGAAATCAGTCTGTCATGAGCTAACTAAGAATATTTCTCATAATTCTAAACACTGGTCTTCCTTGTGTGCCTTGCTATTGCTTTGCAGTTCTTTTTTTAATGAAACACATTCTCTAGAACTTATGTTTGCCCTAGCCAAAACAGTTCTATTAGCTCTGGTCTCATCTTTGAGAATGTCTGCTCATCGCTGGTTTTGCACAGCCTAATTCAAACTGAACTGACAAAAAAAAAAGTGTCTCATATTACTTACAGGCTTTCATTATTTATGCTGAAGGTTATGTCAGTTGTTCTCTGAAGGAAGTATTAATAGGCCCCTATTCTTCATGTTTTTCAGATACCCTGACAGTGTTTACAGATTAGTCCTACATCTTACTCCGTTTCAAAGCTAATTAATTGTGGTGAACACCAAAGACAGCAGTAAATTCTTCCCCAAATCCATCAATGTTTCAATTAACATTCATATTTTTCAACAGACTGGGGGTGGACAAGTCTCATCAAAAAGAACAAACAACCCACCTCAAAAAGCTTCTGTGATTTATATGTAGGTGAAGCTACTTGCATCTTAAGCAGCTGCCCATTACCAAGCTGTGGAGTGGTGCTGATAACACCAAGGGTGTGGGTTCAATCCCCATATGGCCATTCACTTAAGAGTTGGACTTGATGATCTTTGTGGGTCCCTTTCAACTCAGAATATTCTGTGATCTGTGATAGCCTTTGGGTGTTGCCATCTGGAGCTCCTTCCGAGAGCTGCTGTTACACACATATCCACAATTTGATAACTTTCCCAGTATGTCAGGCTGCTAGGGTAAGTAGGGTGTGCAGGAGTTGTGTGATAATAGTGTGTAGATAGAAACAGATGGGACTCAGGATCTAAACAGATATAACTCTTGATTAAAGAAACTAAATTTCTTCAGGTTATCAGCCTGTTCTTACAAAGCTATGTCACAGCATGCCCATCAGCATTTATTTACTAGCCAACAAACAATTAAAAAAGGAAAAATATTTATGTCACTGACAGGAAAATCAGATGACGTTCCAGATTTGCTCTTTTCAATAAAGAACAACAGTGAAAGATTCCTCATAATTAAACCAACTGCAGCATAATTTAGAACAAACAAGCCCTAAGAAATACTGCAACTGTGAAGAAATGTGCTGCTGAATAGTATTTGCTTGCAAAAGTTAATGATTGGCAGCCTGTTATACTGAAAAATGCACAAAATCAATACAGATATAAAACTCCAGAGCAGGCTGTCTCAAAATACTTTGATTAGTCTGAAATAACAGGATTGTTTAGTATGGTGATATGTATGCCACTATCCCCAGAATGCCCGTGAACTTGAACCTATTGATACTGAAAAGTCTCAGAACACCAGGCTGTCAGGGACAGAAAAATATGCGTGTCAAGTCCAAATACAGCTGATTATGGAGGTAGAAAACTTCACAGCTATCTCACACCATTTTTATCACTGTAACCACTTGTAATTCAGAAAAGATATTCAAAGTATAAACTGAGTATAAACAGGTACAAATGACGGGAAAGTTAAATTCAGAATGCTAAAAGACTTCTTTCAACCTAACTGTTACTATATATTAAGAAAGCAGGATTGACACTTAGGGTGAAAGAAACCAAACATCCGAAGCCTTGACACCATTAAGCCTAAATAATTTTCCAGAAAACTAGTCAGAATGGATATTGCTTTGTAGCTCCTGAACTGAAGGCAGTGGAGTGGTGTCCTCAAATAAGTTTCTGTTAATAGTGTTGACTCTTCTGTTCAATGAGAAAACAACTAGAATTTATTTTTATGCAAAATAAGATACTCCTAATTCTATTACTGACAGGAAAGAGAGAGCACGTCTGCTAATGAATGGTACAGAAAAAAACGCAACAGTTAAATACATTCATGTAAACTGCATTTTCTCAGATACAATGAACCTTTCTCTAAGTAAAACAAAACTCTGAGATATAGTGCTCAACAGTTTTATGTTTTTATACAGGCTTAACAGCAGGATGTTTTTGAAAATAATGAAAATAAAAGTAATGAGAGTTTTTGACAATGTATTTTCTGTGAAAGAAAATAATACTTTTGATAGAATTTCCACAGGAAAAAAATCTCTAGGTATTTGTCTAAGAACTAAATCAAATGATCATGGCAAATGATTAAGAGTTAGTATTTTCCTTCATGCATTTCTGGACATCTAAATAATTTTCAGGTAATGATGCCCCCTGGTGAAGACCTGAGCAGAAAGTTGAATGTGCATTTTCCACTTAATTATCCTCTTACCTAGTCTATGAGTTATTTATGTGTTACTCTTACTTGCTTTTCTAGGAAAGACCATGATGATTTGATCAAACAGAACATTTTACATCATAAAAATATTTGAGAGTGAAAAACATCTAGTAAATCTGCATATAATCATAAATGAACGTTTTATCTGAAATAATGCTACTTAACTTGCCAAAGTACTGAAAGCATTCTGACAATGCTTTCAGTTATGGTCTTTTCTCCCTTGCTGTGATGGTGAGAGGCAATAAACTTCCTCTTTAAATTTGCTGTAATTTTCAGATCCTAATTACAACCCCAAGATCATTCCTGTGCCTGGGATATTCATGTATCTCCTGAACACATATGAAAATATACTAGTATCTGCTCTAAAGAGTCTGTGAAAATGCAGTGATTTCACAAGCTCAGCACAGGGGAGATATCACTAGCCACAGTTCTCACTTTTGTGTGAAAGGAGAACAAACAGGTTGTGTGTTCCTCAGAGTTATTTTGCAGATAAGCTTCATTTCACTATTGGAGGATAACAGGATAGTTCAGACTGGAGGGGACCTCAGGATATTATCTTCTCAAATGTCTGCTCAAACCAGGGTCAGGTATGAGGCTCAGTGCTGTCTTGTGCCAGCACACTGTCTGACACAAAGCCCAGGCCTTTTTTTTTTTTTGTCCAGAGCAACACTCCAGCCAGGCAGACAGTCTCTCCAGCCATATATTCACAGGTGTAGGATTTGGCATTTGTCGTGCTTGATTTTCATAAGGTTCCTTTTGGCCCATTCCTTCGGTTTGCCTGAGTCCCTTCAGTTGACAATCTGCCTTTGAGCATATCAACTACTTCCTCCACTTTGTTATCATCTGCAAGGTTGATGAGAGTGCAGCAGAGGACACTCTCATCAACCTTGTTGATTTTACGAATACTTTGGGTTTTATTACTCTGAATAACTATATGTTGGTTCATTATTGCACTTTGAAATTTTAAGTTTATACTGTGTTTCTGAGTGTAAACTAATCACAAGATATTAACTACCAGCAGATATTACCAACCTGACTTAAAAGTAATTGAAGTATCTCTATAAAAATCACAGCAAATACATTAGAGGATTCAAAATTGGAGCAAAACAGCAGAGAGGAGTCAAGAATGGAGAAACATATGTTCCTAGCATGTGGAAATTTTGTCATCTAATATAGAACTCTCAAGATTTGGCTTTGTAGAAACTAGCAAAACTACATTTTTCTCCAACTCAACATTTCAATTGCATATTCATTTCTATTCTGTGCCTGTTTTTACGTGCCAACCGTGTTCTGGGGTGCATCAGGCACAGCATCATCAGCCGGGCAAGGGAGGGGATTGTCCCGCTCTGCTCTACACTTGGGCGGCCTCACTTTGAGTGCTGGGGGCAGTTTTGGGCACCACAACTTAAAAAAGCTATTAGAGAGTGTCCAAAGGAAGGTTACAAAGATAGTGAAAGGCCTTGAAGGGAAGCTGTGTGAGGAGCAGCTGAGGTCACTTGCTCTGTTCAGCCTGGAGCAGAGGAGACTAAGGGGAGACCTCATTGCAGTCTGCAACTTCCTTGAAAGGGGAAGAGGAGGGGCAGACACTGACCTCTTCTCTGTAGTGACCGGTGACAGGACTCAAGGAAGTGGCATGAAACTCTGTTGGGAGGTTTAGGTTTGATATAAGGAAAAGGTTTTTCACCCAAAGGGTTGGGCACTGGACCAGGCTCCCCAGGGAAGTGGTCACAGCACCAAGCCTGACAGAGTTCAAGAACCATTTGGTCAATGCTCCCAGGCACATGGTGTGAGTCTTGGGGTGTCTGTGCAAGGCTGGAGTTGGACTCGATGATCCTGATGGGTCCCTTCCAAATCAGCATATCCTATGATTCTATGAAAAGATTTGTTTCTTGTAGTCTACTTTTACAATATATAGCAAATTTAGTACTAGTATACAATATTTAGTCCTTTTTTTTTTTTTCTGGACCACCTATAATGCCCTATTCCTTTAGCACTTCTGTAAGATCACTGTCTTCTGATAAACCCCTGCACTGCACACATTATTGTCTTTCATTTATAGTTGTTAATTAAATGTTGTTTTCTGTATTTTTTTTTCTTTATTTGCAGAAATTACAGCTTTGTTTCTTCACTATGACATTTAGTATACTGTCCAATTAATCCTTCCATGCTTTGGCCAGATATCATGCATTTAATGCTGTAGGTAGACATTTAACAGAAGAAAGGGTGGGAGGAATCTCAGTAGTTTGCATTGGCTGTTGTAACATACTCTTTCCTGCACCAGGTAACTCAGTGGCAGCTCTGTATCAGGATTGCATCTGGCTCTCATTTGCAGTTACAGTGAATTCCACTTAAAGAATTATATCATGGCCATTCATTTCCTGCCAGACTGATCTGTTATAACAAATATTGACCTTCAGTCTGTCTTCTCTAAGCCATGCAGTCTACAGAAATGCAGATGACATATGTAAGACCTTTTCAAGCAAAGCTACACATACAGCTTTTGAAAAACTGAAACTTTGTCTGAAAAAGGTTCAGTGACACAGGCAGGAAATTCTTCCTCACAAGGAAACAGGTCCTCTGAGGATAAAAGTGTCAGCATCCTTACACTTTGATAAAATCTCACGTCTCCTAGCAATATTGGAATTGAGGTGGTTTTAAGGGCTTTTTAGGAGGGTTTTGTGGGGGGTTTAAAAAATTTTACACTAAAACTCATGACCTTTCCCTGTCACTACTTTACTCAGAAACTTACTTTTGTCTGTCTGATACTTTCATCAGATTAATTTCTCCCTTAAGCACAAAGGATTATGACTTCCTATTAAGCTCAATGCTGGACCTACTGCATTTTCTATTCTTCTTGTCTTTTGTGTTATGCTGGAGGGCACTTCAGGCTGTCTGAAACTAACAGCATGGGTTTGTGATTGGAGCATCTGATGGCACAAAGTACAGACTGTGCTTATATGTCCTTTATTATTTTCGCACTTCAACACTAAAGATTTTAGATTGAATGTTCCTTTCGTATTTGAAACTGTTTATGTGTACTTTAAAGTGTATTGAAATCTTGTTTCAGATATTGAACATGTTAAGGAATTCACCAAATTTTTTTCCCATTTTATCTAGAAGCTATAAATAATGAACCAAAAGAATATCAGATGTTTTTTGAGTACACCATGGACTCTAGGCTCTAGCTTATGAACAGGGTTAGCTTAACCTCTATTTATATTCAAGTGAGAGAGGAGAGATCTCCTGAGGCTGAGTCAGTGCACACTGCAGCTCAGACAAGGGTCATGGCAGCCCAGGGAAGGTGAAGAGGAGAGACTGTAGAGTCCACTGGTACATTCAGGGTCCTGTCAATATCAAAGGAAATGTATTATAATATGCTTTTACTACGTACAATATTATAAGAAAATACAGTGGGCTAGGAAAAAATAAATCTCTAAATGAAATGCCAGCCTGCTCCTTGGGATACCCTGAGATTTGGGAAGACAAAGGAAGCAATTATTCTTCATGAGACTAAGGAGTGAAAAAATCAGCGTGGGCTTTTGCTACTGAGTTTACTTAAAATTCTCCCTCTCCAAAAAAAGAAACAACCAAGCAACCAAAACAAAACCCGAGATGAAACAAGAGCTAACCCCAGAAAACAGAAAGAAAAAAAATTGTGAATCCCAAAATCAAAGAGAACAAAATGAAGATAGGTTACTAACAGATTGCTAGTTGTATGGTAAGAATTTTTGACAGATTATGTTCTATTTACAAATTATCCTGTGTTGCAGCTCTGATTAGAAAGTCTTAAGACACTGAATTGCTCAATGATCTACACAGAAAGTTAGTGTTCATTCCATCAGGAAGCAGCAAAATAAAAACAAGATAAAATACATTTGTCTACACAGCAGTGATATAAGTGAGATATGAATAGAATGTGCATTGTTCTTACTAATGTATAGACACATTTAAAGTAAAAGCAGTGGTAACTGAAGTTTGCTGTAAGCTGCTGGTACAAACATTGTCGGAAGACGAATGTCAATTGACTGAAAACTGTCCTTCCATCTGATACTGCACAGAAATGAGCCCATAATACGTCAAGTCAAAGATATTTCACATTAATGTTGAAACAATAATTTTAAAAGTTTAAGCATGTAAAAAGATTAAAATAAAGTGGTTAGTTAAAGGTAGATAAAAATGAAAGTGCTTTGTTTGTATTAGGTTGAGCAGAACACTACCAATATAATAAATTCTGGCATCAGGTTTGCTACATATGTATATAGGTCTAGAACAGAATCCTTCCTACAAGGTTATTTTAGTCACTGTGCCTTTTTACTGGAGACCATTTTTTAAATGGATTAGAATATTTTCAGCTGTAGAAGTGATTATATTGACCAGAAATTATGGCCAGGACTCTACTTCCTGCTTCTTACATTGTGGTTAGAGATTCCCAATATACAGGATTGCTCTCTGCCTATCTACATGTTAGAGGTTAGGATACACCTTTCAAATAAATTTAATATAGAATTGGAACTTTTTGTTTAACACAACAAGCACAGTGTTTGCAGGGAGAGGTAGAAGGCAATACATTTTATGCTCTCTGTACTCTTACTTGAGGGAAAAAGCAGAAGAGCATTAAAGGGTTTGAAAAAAAGTGGAGTATAATCTGGTTCTATGTTCACCATAATTAATAGAGCCAAAACAACCTACACAGGTGATATTGGTTAGTTTAGTCTTTCAGATGTTGCGGATGTCCTATTGAGATACCCTTTATGAGGCATAAGCTGGAACAGTTCCTTTACTTTAGAACATCAATATAAAAATATCAGACAGGACATGCAGTGAAGAACTGGAAGAGGAAAGCTTACAATCAAAATCAACTTCTGCAATGAGTTCCCTGGACCTCACTTAGAAGTGGAAATAATCTATTTAAAGCATGATATAGATAAATCATCTGTTCCAGCATCAATCCCTGTAGTTACATAACTAGCCTTATTGTGCTCAAAGGATAAATCTCAGGTAAGAATTCTGCAGCTAGTCTTTTTTACCACTAAGATATATGGAAAAATATTACCACTTACAAAAACCATTAATCATCTTTTTGCCTTAGAGAACTGTTAACCATCAAATACTTCTGATGCAGCATTTCCCTTTCTATGTATATAATATCAGGTATCAAAAGTAATTCCATTATTCAGAGCTTCTAGCATATTTTGAAAACTATCAGATAAGTCTTCAGGCAGAAAGATCTGAATTGCAAGCAATGTATCTTAAAATTCTAATTTCTTTTTCTTCTAATTTTCTCGTGTTACTACTTGTCTCAGTTTGAGACAAATTTAAGACAGGACTCTCTGGACTGAGTCCTTCTCTCCAAAAGGGTTCCAAAAATCCCCTTTCCACCAATAGGGAATGAATACTAATAGATGAAAATGGAAAAAACCTGTTTATTAACAAACAGAATGCCCACCTGCAAGGCAAGGGAAACAAAGTAAATAACTGTTAAGCATGAAACCGTCAGAACCCACTTCCCCCACCCCCACCAGAGGAACAAAGGCCCAAAAAATGTCCAGAGAGTGAGGAGGCAATGCTGGAGGAATACCCCTTTGTCAACACGTGGTCCAAGATGGCTCCGGCTTTCACGCCAAGGGAAGTAGAACCTCCACGGAGTAGTTCCAATAACATGGGAAAGCTCAGTGGCTGCCTGCTGTCGACCTCTTCTCCAATGGCAGTTATGGCAGATGAAAACAGCTGGGCTGGAGCCTTTTGGTGTGCTCTCTCTCCCCGACTTTGCTTCTCGGGGCTTGGGGCTGGACGGAGTGGCTCCACACCCATCAATCCAGCTCCTGCCGTCCTTGGAGCAGTAGCCCATTCAGTTCACCTCCCAGCAGCCAAAAAAAATGCTACTCCAGCTTCTCCAAGCAAGAGAAAGGAAAAGATGTTTTGCCTGGGCCAAAAACCAAGTCAGCCAAGCAGAGAAACCATTTTGCACAGCCAAGCAGAAACCACACTGCAGACAGCCCCGGAAAGCCTGGGCAGCGAGACCTCAAAGCCCCTGTGCCACAGAAGCAGGAAGCCTCCCCCTCCTCCAGATTCCAGATTTAAAGATACAGGAACTATTTCTGGGCATAAGGAGAGGATCATGGAGTAGACTATTGTAATAAATCACTCCAAGACAGTACTTGAAAAAAGAGATAAAGATTCCTGGTTTGAATACAACAGATAACTTAGCTGTCCACCTTATTTTGTTAATCCAGTAGGAAGCAAAAGGAGGAAAGAAACCTTAATTATAGTTGTGTACTATTTTCCTTTCCAATTCTCAAGTTGCTTATGAAAAATCTATATTTTTTGGATTATGCGTGCCTTGGGAGATATGATGGCATAGAAAAATCCCACTACTTCAACTATATATTCTTAGAGTGAACACAAATAATTTAAAGGAAAGTTTTCAATGGCCTTCTTTAATGATAATACCAAATGAAGAAGGATAATTAAAAATTAAAAATGTAGGAAGCAGGTAGATTTGCACATGAGGGAACTTTTATGGTTCAAGGTTAAAATAAGGCATGGATGCATACTTGCACAAGGACAAAGAAATATATAATTGAACCTCAGAAGGCCTATATCAAATAGCATCTTTCTATGAAATGGATTCCATTTTCCTGGAGACTGCACATGTGCTAGGTGTACCCCTAGCATGGATTTTCAGTGATGCAACAACTTAGAATGTTAGTTTGGATCAGTTAAGACAATTACAGGAGACATGGTAGGGTATGGAATTAAAGAGGAACCAAGAAAGAAGGAGAAAGAAACATTAATGCCTTTCTTTTGATGCTATACTCTATGGCCTGGAAGGTATATCTATAACATTGCATTCAACTTCGATCTCTAATTTTCAGCAGCATTGCCATCTGTAGCTGCGTTCCACATAAATGTATCATTTTTGTTTGCTAGATTAAAATTGTATATTTAAATGCCTTCACAAAAAGTGAGGTAGAACAAGAATGCCTTGAGGAGGCAAGCTGTGCTTGCTCAGGATTAGCATCCCTTCTTCTTGCAATAATTTGGTTTCAGGACTGAAATAAATAATTTGTGTCTTAATGACACTGAAGTAATTAAATGTCTATTTGCTTATCATTTATGTTTATTCTTAGATAATAGCTTACACCAGTTTTCAGTTTGCATCTTTTTCTCTATGTTAACAGTTCTTACCTCAAGGGAAGCAAGTTTAGGAAAGTTTAGGCCAAAGAATATTTTAAAGTTAAATTATGTGTTTACTTACCTGCTATTCTTTTAATACATTTTTTGCTTGCCCACTGCAGAACACAAAAGTTGGTCTTGCACAAAAGGAAACATATGAAGAACTCCAAAAATTCTCTTTCACATGTTTTGTATACTCAGCTCAGTCTTTATCCTCAGACATAGTTTTCCTCTAATGGGCTAATAAAATATCAAAGGTAAAAATGAATGTATAAAAATGTGTGTTTTAACCATTAAATCAGCTGATTTTTATTGAATACAAAGAAATAATAATTTAGGAATCTGGAGCCATATCTAGTGTTCTACGTCTGTTGTTCTTACCTGTATAGAATTGTGTTCCTCAGGTAAAGTTGTGTAATTATTTTTGCTCCTACACATAGCTTCCTGGCCAATAATTTTCTCATGGTATCATGATGTAAGTTTTCTAGGGACAACAGAAAACAACTTTTTTTTCAGGTGTTCTAATTGTAAAAGTCCTAGAAGGTTTCATTCAGCTGCAAAAAATATTTCTTACAATGGTAGCTATACACAAACATTCTGAGCCAGAGCTACAAAATACAGTCAAGGTAACAATACCACATGATTCTTGCTGACCTTTACAGTCACTAATGCCTGGAATGTCTACTGATAGCACATAAAGTAAAATTTCTGTAATTACTGAAACTACTCACTAGCCACAAGTCTCATATGACTTTCTCCAAGATAGCTGATCCCATAGAAAAAACTCAACAAATTGGATCATGCTTCCAAGCCAGATAAAATAACAGGAAAGTAATTCTCATCTAGACTCCTATCATGTAGATGTCTCAATGTCACAAAATTATAGAAACAATGTTCATAGGCAACGGAAATAGATATATCTAGAACATGAGTCATCTCAACCCAATTTAGCTAAGTCAAATGCATCACAATAAAAAAGTTCCTATGGATATCTGGTTATACTGTAACTATTAAAGGAGTTTAAACAGTTAGCTCCGATCCAAATTTCTACACAGCTGATAGAGTTGCCAACCAGCAAGATTAGGGCAGTTCCTTGGAGTTATCTCAATGTTTCAGTAAAGAGTTGAAAACCACACTAACTTGTCCTTTTGTGATCCTGTGAAAAAAAATGAGATTGGAAAGATCAAGCAGGATTCTTTATGCTGTTTTTCCAATTAGTAATTTAATAATGAGTGCTCACTTACGACACAGAAAAAAATGCAGAATTGCAGGACTGTCATCTCTCAGATGAACACAATTGCTCTAAAGAGTCAGAATTACCTTTCTGGTGTATAGAGCAATTTCCTGGGAAAAAGACACTGGGAAGTTTTTCTGACTGCAGTTTGGAGCTGAGAAGCTTAAATGCCACTAAAGTCTTCTAATTGATTTAGCCCCAAGGAAACAGTGTACTGCTGACAAGGCAAGCAGGGTGCTTTGTTGGGAAAAGCAATACATATTTTCTTGTCAGTCTGGAATATTGTGGGCAGATGGGAACTCACTCTGCATCAACTAAAAGCCAGGCAGAAGCCAGAATTTATTAGTTTGGATGAAGTAATAAACTGTTTTCAGCTGTCTCTGAATGTGTAGAGAGACAGCTTTATATACACTCCTTGTTGTCCCACTATAACTGTCATGCAAAACCCATGCTTGCTCAGAGTCAAGACTATACATCTGTGTTCACCCAGAAGTAAAACACTATTGTATAGAAAAGGTTTGTGGTTAACTCTTCATTTCTCCATATCTGAGCTGGTCAACAGTTACAGAAATTAAGTTTCTGGAACTGGAAAATATGGATATTTGCTTTATGAGAAAAATTCTAGGTACCTTCAACAGAAAAAAAAAGAAAGAAAAGAAAAAACAAGAAGGGAAATAATGAAAATTATCAAAATCAGCTTTATAAAACAATAATCCTTCTTTGTTTCTCTGGTTTTAGTAAGTTATCCCTGCATCAGGGATTCTGCCTCTCTCTCTGCTGGCATATCTTGTCTCTGCTGCTGACAGATCTGCTGTAACAAGAGGTTGATCATAAATGGTTACTTCCCAGCGTTAGTGGCAGGTAGAGGAAGACCAAGATAACCATATGTGGAAAATATGTTGCGAGGAGTGAGAACAGATTCTGTTTTTCTATGCTGAGTTCCACAGGATAGATGTTATTGACTAAGTCAGTTTTTCTTCATTGCAGATGCTGGGATACAGTTGGTACTGCATTTGCATTAGTAAATGCAACCTGTGTGCTTACTCATCCTTTTAAAATTCTCGGCGTTGAGAAACTGCAGCAGAATCATTGACACAAGAAACTAAGAATTCACTACCTGAATTTTTTCTGTAATTGCAATCATAACTGAGGCCAATGGCAAGAAAGGAAGTCACTTAACATTATAATTAAAATGTTCTTGTAGACTAGACCCACAACTGGAAGTCATAATTCTCTATAGATGCATAGATGGCCAAGATATGATCATAACGAGAAAGAATTAAAAGAATGTGAAGTGACTGCAGCTCTGTTCTAGGAGAAGACCATGAGAGCTTCCATACAGTATGAACATTTAAAAAATATTATTGCACAGCAAAAATGACAGGTGTTTAGGGGGAAAAAGAAAAAGAAATAGAATCATGGAACCATAGAATGGTTTGGATTGGAAGCTTCTTGAATGCTGACAGCCTTCTTGAGGCCATAACCACTTCTCTGGGAAGCATGTTCCACTACTCGACCAACCTCTTGAGTGAAGAACATTTTCTTAATGTCCTGAACTTCTGACACAGCTTTAAGCAATCACTTTACATCCTATCACCAGATACAAAAGAGAAATCACCTCTCTCTCTGCTTTCTCTCGTGAGGTATTTGTAGACAGTCATGAGGTCACCCCTCACGCTCTATTTCTCTAAGGTTAATTAGCCTAGCAATCTCTGCTGCTCCTCATATGTCATGCTCCCTAGTCCCTTCACCATCTTTGTTAACCTCTTTTGAATACATTTTAATATTTTTCTATCCTTCCTATCTTGCAGAGCCCAAAACTGAGCACAGTACTCAACATAAGGCCACACCAGTGCTGAGTAAATTCAGCTTTCTCATGTTTGAAATTATTCCGTTTTTGTTAAAAGCTTTGATATTTTCAGCAATTGCTCTCCTTAAAAATATTTTGGCTTTTATTTTTACTGTGGTTTTTCATATTTAACTTAACTGACTAGTTTAAACTTACTTTTTTTTTTTACTTCTCTAACTTTTCTTTCACAATGACATAATTGACCTAAAATAGTGAATATAGTTGAAAATTTTGTAAAGCTATATTTTATTTTCTCCTCCAAGATGGTTTACCCTAGCTTTGAAGAGATCATGACTACTACTCTTTCTGATTTTATTTTTAAATGGTAAAAGCTTTCTAAAATTAATTGTGTGACAGATTAACAGATTATTTTCAAGCAAATTTCTTAGATAGTGGCACATTTATGTGTATTTGTTTTTCACTGAAAGCAGTGAAGAGTGTTTAGTATTAATTTGCCTTTGTAATGTGATTAATTTGGTAGTATCCATCAAAAATTATTTTGAACATAGCATGATTATTTTATATTCTTTCTCTTTTTTTGGCATCAGAATATAAGAATTTATTCAGTATTTATGTAGAAATCTGAAAGATTTTTTTATACCTTTCAGTTTGTTTAATATATCTTGCTTTATGTGCTTATGAGAAATAAGGGGGAAAAAAGAGAAACATTTTTATTTTACAAGTATAAGTAACAGCAATTTCATTATATGTTTCAAAATTGTCATAAACTAAGGAAGTCTGACTAAATTAATGAAGTAAATTATAAAAAAGCATGCAATGTATATAAGAAGTATTCTATTACATTAATAGAAGAAATTAAAAAACAAACAAACAAACCTTCATCAATAACAGGAAACTATTTAGTTCTCTAAATCTATGAATTATATAACCTAAAAGAAGCCAGAAAAAAGGATAAAGTCACAACCATTGTGCCTTTTGGTTTTTATATTTTGAATGTTACAGTTTATAATTATCTTGGAGACTCCAAAAAGAAATTAAAAGAAAAAAG
>VZRJ01001404.1:2400-13428 GCA_013397565.1 Ptilonorhynchus violaceus | reverse complement strand
CCAGCAGTACATGTTAGAGGACTGTTAGGAAAGACTGTTTGGATTACTTCTGCCTTGAGTACAGACAAACCCATCCATGCGGTTGTCTTTGCTCAAGGACCAGGTCATACATGGTGGGTAATGCAGAGAGATGAAACAACACATTGTGTGCCGCAGGGAGATCTAATGTTGGATGAGAAATATGTGTGAATACCACTGTTTACTGAATGTCACTGCCATTATCTGTATATAGCTGTATATATGTATATATGTATATATATATATACACAATATGTATGTATAACTGTGGGTGTGTAGAGTTAGATATATGTTAGTTTGGGCATTAAGCTGATGATATGGGATAAAGGGTGGAACATCTTGGGGTGACTTTATGATGCTATATATCCCAATCGCCTGCTTAATGCGAAAATATTAACTCTGTGTCTTTAAGCTGGCTCGAGAAGCCAGGCGCTGTGTTTTGAATGCTTCCAGGATATTTACATTGTTTACTTATCAGCTGAGGGATATCGGACAGAGTTAAAACTTACTTTTGGCTTTTTTTTCCCTACTCTGCCTGAGGCACGGAAAGAAGACAACTTTTTTCTGGGACTATGTTTTTTTCCTTCTTCCTTTGGAACTTTACAACAGACCACTGAACTCTGGGGCCTACACACTGGGCCCGGGAAGAGAGGCCTACACCACCTCTCCCGGAGGGAGACAGAGCAGAAAACTACACCCAGGAAACAAAGGACTCTGAATTCATCCAGGTTGTCTTCACCACAAGAGGTTTATTATCTAACATTATTCATATTTTATTTTCCTTTCCCTTCCCCTGGTGCCTGCGTGCACCCCCCCAGCAGCTGGTTTTGTTAAATAAACAGTTCTTTTCACTTTCCTCTGAGAAATTCTTATGGGGAGGGGGAAGGGAGTTTTAGAACCCCTATCTTTTGCAGAGCAGACTCTTCGAGTCTTCCTCCTAAGTTTGTCCAAACTGTGACAAAACCATGGAGAATGATAAAGCCCTAAGTTCAGGTGATAGGGTAGACTTTCAGGTTGCAGATTAACAACTACTTCTAAAGCAAACAAACACACAAATAAGCACAGACAACAGACAGACAAAGGCAGGAAATAAGAGGAGAGCAAGAGAGTGTCTTGGGGTTCATGGAAACTTCATGCATTTATCTTGCTATCCCATGATTCCAGTCTTCTTTAGGAGTTTCTACACCAACAAAGCTTTTGTTCAATAAGGACATACTGTCTATAATATTAACAAAATATGAACAAATTACCTCCAAAATATTCCATTTTTACAGAAATCAATCATGAAATTTTAGTTATAATTCTGATAGTACTAAAAAACTTATAACAAAACTCTAGAGGACCTAGAAAGAAAACAAACTGCCAGTGTACCAGAAAAAAAAAAAAAGTATGAAATTTCACAGGCTAATATTGTTTAGCCAGGAATTATTGTAATAAGTAAAAATAGATATGGCAGAGTGCAACAGATTATTAAATTTGAGAAGGCAGAAGGTAAGTATCTATCTATCTTCTTCTCTTCATTTTCCCCATTTACAGATCTGCAACTCCGAAATATTTTTAATGTCCTTGTGACAGGTCAGAAGGAGAAAACCATGTCTGAAAAAGCATCAGAGTCAGCAGAATCTGCAACATATGTGCACCACAAAAAAGTAGTGAGTGCAGATGTGGGCCCCCTCAGAACCCACAGGGGTACAGAGGGGACCCATCTGTCAACCTGACTTACTATCTTGGGGATTTGTTTCTTGCTAGGAGCTCTGACTTGGGATGCTCCCTTTCATAGAATCATAGAATGCCTTGAGTTCGAAGAGACCTTAAAGCTCATCTCATTCCAACCCTCCTGCCATGGGCAGGGACACTTTTCAATACATCAGGTTACTCAAAAGTCCCATCCAGCCCGGTCTTGAACATTTCCAGGGACAGGTCATCCATAACTTCTCTGGGGAACCTGTGCCACACCAACCTCACAGTGAAGAATTCCTTCGTGTTATCTAATCTAAATCTACTCTCAATTTGAAGACATTTCCCCTTGATGCCTTGAACAGAGAAGATAAAACTTTGCAACTGTATTAGAGTAGTAAGATAAAAAAGAGGTCCTTTTATTGAAAGCTTTCAGGTGCATAATGTGGCTATATGCACGTTTGGTATCGGGTTTCTACTGTTTTTATAAGTTTAACAAATTAGCATATCAATCGAATATGGTCCAATTAAAGAGCAGTCCATTAGGTCATCTAGCCCCTGGGTTCTGCCCCATTGATGTCAGTCCAGGGGCTTCTTTGCCTTATTTCTTGTTTATGTCTTCTCAGATTCTGGTTACAAAAACAAAATGTTCTCTCCTTGACAGTACAACCAAACAATATTTCAGGAATGTGTGAGAAGGTTAGCTTATTGTCCTAAAATCTAACAGAAGGGGTACTAGGAGCTATAGAACTATGCAATAGTAGTCTACAGAGCTAGGAATATATGAAAAATGTATAAGAAGCAAATCTTAAGGCATCAGTCCTGTCACTACATGTAAATAATCTCTCTCCATCTTTCTTGTAGGTTCCCTTCAGGTACTGGAAGCCCGCAGTGAGGTATCCCCACAGCCTCCTCTTCTGCAAGCTGAACAACCAACTCTCTCAGCCTGTCTTCATGGGAGAGATGCTTCAGCCCTCTGATCATCTTCCTGGCTCTTCTCAGGAGTTGCCCCAACAGGTCCATATCCTTCTGTATTGGATTTGCATGGCCTGGTTTTAGGTAGCAGGGGCAGCTACAGGGGTAGCTTCTGTGAGAAGCTGATGGAAGCTTCCTCCATGTCCAGCAGAGCAAATCCCTGATGGCTCCAAAGATGGATGTGCTTCTGGCCAATTAGAAATGGTGGTAACACCTCTGTGATAACAGATATAAGAAGAAATCAAAACAAAAGTTGTGGCAGAGTTTTAATTGTGACTAGAGAAGAATGGAGTGAGAACATGTGAGAAGAACAACAAGCAGACATCAGACCTGGATGCAGCACTCCAGGTGGGGTCTCCTGAGAGGATCTGCTGATTAGACCCAGTGTGGAACAAATCTGATTGGTTAAAACAGGTGATGGACAGTTGTATAAGCCACTTAATTTCAGAACATGCCTCTGTGGAAAGAATGTTATTAAAAAACCACACAGGAAGTAACTCTCACTTGTTCACCTGCAGGCACCCACAGCAGGAGGGCCCCCTGGGCCCGAGGCCTACAGCCTGGGGTCCAGCTGTGGGCCCAGCTCCCTCCTCCACCGGCCTGCTCCATCTGGATCCGAGAGGAGCTCGGACTAGCCGAGATAAGCCGTTTGGACCTGAGAGGAGCTGGCCATCTGGACCAAGACCAAGCTGGAGTCCAGCCAAGAGAGAGAGACGGCTGAGAGAGAACTCCCCCCCCTTGCTTTCCCTTTCAGAGGTGGATGGGTGAGATCAAAGGGGTGACCTTGCTGCTGCAGATAAGGTGAATTGCAGTGAATTAATTAGCAGCTAATAAGACTGTTGCAAAATTGGGTAGCTGCCAGCACAGAAACACAGTTCGGGGGGACGGGGGGGGGAAGTCTTGGGCCCGGGAAAAAAGTCTGATACAGACTAGAGATGCAGCTGTACAGCTGAAGTATCTGATGGGAGCATGTAAGTTGTTACAAATACTTCTGTAGGCATATTCTGCAAATATTAACCTCTTCTCTAAGCAAGAGAGAAAAGAAAGCAGTCATGTGAAGGAGATAAATATGGAGACCAGCAGACTACCGAGCAAGAAGACAGAAGTGAAACAGGAAGTGCCAGAGGAGGAGCCCTTTTTTCCAGCATCGGGATTTTCACCTTTCTGTGAGCTGTGTGATCTGGAATAGTGCCAAACTAAGTTTCTCTGTAATTCACAAAATATGAGACATGGGGGAATTTGAAATTAATCAGCCCAAGATAAGAACATTTTATGTTGTGAGCAAATGAAATTGCAGCCTTTAGAGATTATGAGTAAAAGTAGGAGACTGTACTATTGGTGCCTTTAGGCTGGGATGACTTATTCTTAAATGCTTAACCCCATCAGACTTTTCTTGTGACCCACAAACTGCCGAGAGTATTGCGGGAGAGAGGATACACCACTGCAAAACCTGGGCGGGCTATGGTGTTTTCCTGAAGGTTTGGGACCATGCTGAAGACACGCTATAGAGAGCTATCTTCTGTGGGATGGATCCCACTACATGACAGAAAGAACTCTTTATCCCATAAAGTGGCAATAAGAACTCTTAATCAAAGGATCAGAATCTCATGTGTATGTCCTTTACATGATCAGTAAGGAAGATTGGGATCTATTGGGAGGAGAATGATATTTGTACATTATGCCTTAATATTTTTATTACTTTTTTATTCTTTCTATTTAGTAGTAGTTAGTGAATAGAATTATTTAATCATTTTTCAAGCTTGCAGCCTGTTTTTGCTGTCTCACATCCTCTAAAGAATATAGCATGGAGGTCTGGGGTCTACCCTCAGGCTGACCCTTGATAGAGCAGAAGCAGGGAATCAGCTCCCTCACTATGCTGGCCACGCTTCTTTTGATGCAGCCCAGGATATGGGTTTGGCTTTCTGGGCTGCAAGCACACATTGCTGCCGTTTCTTGTGTGACTAAAGTGTAAGGAAAGGGGATAGTGAAAATAAAGGCAACCTTCTGGTCATGTCAATAGTTAATTCACTGCAGTATAAAGTACGAGCTTACTGTATACTTACCTGAAAATTGCACTTTATTTTTTATCAAATGTTACAGCTTATTCAGGACCTGTACTTGTTGCAGTATGGCATAACTCCTGTCATGCAGTCTTATATTATGGGGGAATTTATACCTGAAGATGGATGGCCCGTCACCTTTATTGAACCAGCGGATGAAATAATTAAAGTGTATCCTTAAAAATTACAAAAAGATGTTGTAATGCAAGAATATTGTAACACAAATGGCTTTCCAGCTATTTTAAGGATTGAGGAACTTCAAAGCCAGACGATAACGGATGCAGCTTTCTAACCACAACAGATGTTCGGCTTGGGACATTGCTAGAAAAGTATTTTTATCCTAACTCTCATCAAATTTTCTATTAACCAATCAGAGGCTGTTTGCAACAGCACTGCTTTAAGCAAGATATAAAAAAAGCTTGTTAGAATAAAGAAGAACCCTTTTTGCAAAGCACTCGGTGTGTGTTGTTTGTCTGTTCCAACTTTCCATATATCTATCGATATAATATGTCAAACATAGCAAGAACTAATCAAAGAGAACGAGTCTGACACCTGGAAAGGAACTGTGAAAGTAGGATAAAACTTCTAACATGCAGTGGCATGAGACTCCTGGTACAGCCTGCATATTGGATAAGCTGACATCTTCCTCTGGGCAAGAACTGACCCTCAATATAAGAATTTATCAGGAATCATTTCTAACCAGAGCACAGAAATTATTTCAGAGACAACAGTGGAACACGGATTACCTTCACATGAAAAAGTGGTAAGATGGCTCTGATAGTAACTGCTGTCTAAATCATTCCATAATCTTGAAATGTTAAAGTGATGTGATGGATTGAACCCGGCTGGATGCCAGATGCTCACCAAAACTGCTCTATCCCTACCCTTTTTCAACCAAACAGTCAAGAGAAAATACAATGAAAGTTTCATGGGCCAAGATAAGGACAGGAAGAGATCACTCACCAATTACCATCATGGGCAAAACAGAATCGACTTGGAGAAAATTAACTGAATATATTACCAATCTAATCGGCGTAGAATATTGAGAAATAAACACAAATCTTAAAAACAACTTCCCCCCACCCCTCTCTTCTTCTCGGGCTTAACTTTACTCCGAAATTCTTTACAGCGTCTCAACCAGCAGGGCAGGGGGCCAGGAAATGAGGATTTTTGTAAGGTCATCACATTGTCTCTGCCACTCCTTCCTCCTCAGGACCACTCATACTCTTCCCCTGCTCCAGCATGGGGTCCATTCCATGGAAAAATATCCTACATGAACTTGTCCAATGAGTCCTTCCCATGGGCTGCAGTTCTTCACACACTTCTCCTGTCTGGGTCCTTTCCATGGGGTTCAGTCCTTCAGGAACAGCCTGCTCCAGTGTGAGTCCCCCATGGGATCACAAGTCCTACCAGCAAACCTGCTCCAGTGTAGGCTCCTCTCTAAATGGGTCCATAGTTCCTGCCAGGAGCCAAGCTATGAACTTCCTATGGTGTCACAGCCCCTTTTGGATGCATCCACCTGCTCTGGTGTTGGATCTTCTATGGGCTGCAGGTGGATTCTGCTCCACCGTGGACCTCCATGGGCTGCAGGGACACAGCTGCCTCACCATGATCTGCACCATGGGCTGTAGGGGAATCTCTGCTCCTGCACCTGGAGCACCTCCTTCCCCTCCTTCTCCACTAACCTGGGTGTCTGCAGAGTTGTTCCTCTCACATGTTCTCACTCCTCTCTTGTCCAGCTGCAATTTGCTTCTCCACAATAACTTTTTCCCTTTCTTAACTATGTTATCCCAAAAATGCTTCCACCGTCACTGATGGGCTTGGCCTTAGCCAGTGGCGGTTTCTTTATGTAGCCAGTTGGCATTTGCTCCACTGAACTTAGAGGAAGTTTCTAGCAGCTTCTTACATAAGCCACCACTGCAGCCCCCCACCAACAAAACCTTGCCATGAAAACACAGTAGAAGTGCATTCTTTTTGAAAAGCTTCATGTATCGAGTATGGTGGAAAGGAGACAAAGCAGGGAGACACATTTCCTGACATTGCAAGCCAAATCATAGAAGTTAGGTGTCTGCCTCCACTAACTGTGTAGAAAATATTAGGCAATTAAAATCTTCCATCGGTTCCTATCCAGACTGACAGTTCTTCTCATGAGGACAAGGGGCATAGCCCTGCATATGCATACATGTACACATATGCACACACATACATATATATGTACATATGTGTACATACTTTCTTTTTTAAAACTAAACAGTTATTTTTCCACAGAAAGTGGAAAACTGGGATCTTTTTTTTTGACATTTACTGACTTTTGCTTCATCTATATAAAGATGGATGGTTTCACCAAAGTCAGAAATACACTGGATCTTAGGATAGATGCCTATCTCCCCACCACTTGACATATCTACATGATTCTTGGAATTATGCTTTTTTGTATAACCAGGATGTTTGCAAAAGTGCACCTGCAATATTAGGCAAGGCCAGCACATATAGGGGCTGAACAGTTGTCATAGCAGCAGTTGTAATGCAGGCACCTGAATTCCAGCTTAAGTGAAATTTATTTGGACAAATCAAATACTACACCTGGAAGACAGTAAGAGTTGTGATGTCTGATAGAAAGCTAACAAAAAGAAAATTTTTGTTCTCTGGAAATATTCTGGCAAAACTCTAAGATTTCACAGGAATATTTGTTTGCTTGCATATTTAAAGAGAATCCAGACATTCAATTTAGAAAACCTGATCTCGTGTTGTTAATTTACCTACCTAGAAAACTGTAAAAAATGTCTTTGTACCAATGACATCAGGCTGAAAACAATCTTTCTGTACTTTCAAGTCCATGCAGACAGTCTGAACACCTGACTTCTGTCTAAGCTTCTCAAAGATTTCATCTTCCTCTTTTCAGAATATAGGCTAAAAAGCCTCTTCTAGTTCTCTTGGATGAAATACAGAGCATTCCTGTTGCTGATACACCTTTTCTTACTTCCAGGCCCTTTTCACTGTCCACTGTGAGACAGGAGTTCTCAAAAGCTTTCTGAAGGAAAAGTAGTACATTTCTTTTTTTTTTTTTTCCCCAAAAGAGAATTACTGAACTTTTCTATCAATAGGCTATTTTATAATTTGTGTTACTTTTTGCTAGTGTAGAAGAGAGAGTCTGAACATTTTTTAATTCCTTGGGAAACTGGGCTTTTGTAGATTGACCAGGATAATGCTTTTTTCTTTTTTTCCCCAGCTGTTGGTATGCAAACACCTAAGAATATAACCACTAGCTAGAGTTTTTGATGACCAAATGTGAAAATTAAAGGTAACAGCAAAGTAGTAGAGAAGTTTGCCATAAATTGCTAATGTTACACCATGTAATCCTCTCACTGCCTATAGATATATGGCTGTTACATTCTCTGAACATTAAAATATCCAGACTCTAAGAAAATTCAGAATATCTTTCTCTTCTTGCTTCCTTTTGGAGTAATTCTTTGAAGTGGCATGTCTTCACTGAGCTTTGAGACCTTTTATCAGGCCATGTTCTACTAATTGGAAAAATCTTCTGACTTCTAATATGTACATAATTACTTTCTCTGGCAGTATTCCATTTAATGGGGTCCATTTCAGACTTAATAAAATGTTTTCAAATCAATTGAATTGTAATTTAATTTAATCATAAGAATGGAAATAATTCCCTGACATTACAGCAATATTTATGAAGAAACTAATTGTACACATCCCACTACCAGTCATGTTCACTTACATAAACAAACTGGAATGTATTTTGGGTTGCCTATGTTAGTATCAACAAAATAATAGTATAAGAATATCTCTGAGGTCAGAAAAACCTTGAATTTTAGCACTAATTTTTTTAGCTTTAATTCCTTGGTAGCTTCGAATCAAGCTTCTCCTATTCTGATCTAGAAGTGTCCTAATTTCTTCAATCTATTTAACACAGAGAAAGAATTATTACATTACAGGTTGTTTTGAGAATTCATTGGTTTACAAGCTCAGTTCCTCAGTGCTCACTGAATGCAATGGTGGAGTGTGTTTCTGAAGTGCATCTTCTGCTTCAGTTTGTGTCGTGTGGCACAGTGGTGCAAGAGGAAGTGTGCTAATAAACTAGAGAATTTGCCTGAAAACAATACCCTGATAAGAAGTGCTATTGAAACTAATGCAGACACATCCTTTGGATTAGCTTTCAGTTCCGGTAAACTGTCATAGAAGCTGTGTGGATTTGAGAGTACTGAAAAATTTTGATGCCAAGCAGAAGCAACACATAGATCAGAAAGGTACATAATTATTTCATTGACACCTCTTTCTAAATATAAATCCTAATTTATTTAAATTCACATTTCAGTAAAATAAATGCCTTTATACTTTCACTCACAACAATATATTGGCTTTCCCTTTTCAAGCATAGGACATAATGTGAGGTGCCCAGTGTAACAGCAAGGTAGATTTAGAAACAAGAACATTCTAGAAAGGAAGCAAATATTAAGTAGAAGGAATGGCCTGGAACTTTATGCCACTGAGAGAACAGCCTGAGACCTCATGGTATCTTTGCTTCTATGATAACAGGATTTCTGAAATTGTGCTAAAAGATTATTTGAATAACCGTTTTCTGCTCTTCCTGTAAACTCAACCAAAACTTAGGCAAGATTACAGCCTATGAAAATTTCAAATGACTCATGTTGAGATTTGGAGTATTAATTATTCAGAATCCATCTGTACTTGGGATGTTTTGGACCCAAGCGGCTTTATTATAGTCAGTATGCACACACCCTCCTCTTACAAAAAAACTGAGCACAAATGAATCACAAGCCTGAAGAAACTAGACTGGTCTGTCTGCAGATCCTTTTATAGCAGCTAGGAGAGCTCGAGTGTTAGGAATGAGGACTGAGAAGAGGAAAAAAAAATCTTCTGAATTGATGATTGGCCTACAGGTTGTAAGGAGAACAAGAGAAAAATTGCCTGTCCACTTTTGCAGGAAAAAGAGCAAATGCAAAGGGAATGACAGAGGTGATGTGCATTTGCAGAAGGAGAAGCACCACATAGTATGAGGATCCAGTTCAAGGTAAATTGTATGGGCCTACTATACTACACTTGTGCTTTTACAGCACTTCTATTCCTTATTATGTATACATGCTATAGAAGATATATTGATTGAGCCTTTTTAAATGTCCCCCACCATGACAAGTGCTACAGGGAGGAAAAAAAAGCCCAAAACAAAAACGCCAAGCATGTCAGCAAAAATTGTATTTAAAAACTGATACATTAAGTTAAGGATTGCATTTGTATTTGTACACACAGAACCAGTTCAGATTTCAAGATAAACTAAAATTTTGTTCTTCTGGGGCGTAGCCTTATAATAGTTTACTTGTAATAAAGAAATCTTTATATATTTCTATTTAATTTTTTCATCTCTTACTTCCTATTCCATAAACCCAGCGTATGTGCTTTTTCTCTTTGAATTTCTCCCTATCATGTGTATGTTTTACTAGTTTATTTTCCCCTAAATCCCTTCCATTTATTCTGTTAAGACTTAGTATTCTCTTTTCTCTACTCCTCTGCTGAACTGTAAAATCTGGGAGGAGATAAAACAGAAAAGAGGAAAGGAAAAATCCAGCCAGGCAAAAATCCAGGCATCAAGGACTACATCAGAGACTGCTTCTCACCAAAAAGGCTTTAATGTCAGTGCTTTTAAAGAAACTCAGTGTCTCTTGCACAATACTTTGCATTCTCTGACAGTGAAACAAGAAACGCCCAGTGCCCGACACACCGCAAGGCAGCCAGGCGCAAAAGAGTGACGCCTACAGAACCCAGTATTCCCAGGTGGCCTCCTATCTACGAACTAACCGGGCCCGACCCTGTTGAAATTCCACCATGTGACCACATAAGGCGTTCTCAGGGTGTTATGGCCACAGGCAGTCCTGGGCCCCACAGCAGTGCACTTGAACCCCTGCCACCACCTTCCTGCCCTTGCTGCCCTTCCCCAATGCACCACTGTCCCACGCAAAAGGGCCTGGTGGCCCCCACGGCCCCCACAGCTCGACCCACCTCCCGACAAGCAGAACGGCCCGCAGACGCCTGGCGCTCCTGCCCCTGCCTGCTAACGGCTGCCTGGGCAAAAAGAAACGCCCCAGTGCCTGGCACCCTGCAAGGTGGCCGGGCACAAAATAGGGATGCACACAGCACCCGGTGTTCCTGCTGGATGACCTCCCATCCGTCCAGGTACTAACTGGGCCTCACCCTGCTTAGCTTCCACGATCTCACCAGATCGGGCTTTCTCTGGGCCTTCTGGCCATGGCAATTGTAG
>VZRJ01001397.1:101286-176622 GCA_013397565.1 Ptilonorhynchus violaceus | reverse complement strand
GATTCTGCTCCTGGGGTGGGGCAACCCTGGGTGTACAGACAGAATGAGATTTTGAAGAGGCATGTAGCCCTGAGATGATTCCCTTTGCTGTTCTTGAAATCAGACAGCCAGGTATTTATTTTATATGAAATCTATGCAATGGTTATGTGTTGCCTGTTGTTTGTAGAATTTTCAAAAGTTTACAAATACCACCTTTAGCAAGGTAACTTTATACTTTTCTCATAAAGGTAGTCAAACCAGAAAAATATTCTCACTAATCTCTTCTTCCTACTCTATTCAGAAAATGTTGAGAGATGAGCCAACCCCACTGTATTTCTGAATGTCCTCCTCCCCGACAGATAGTGCTCTGAGTGTTTTGTGCCTGTGTTGTTACCTTTGTGTAGCACCCTTTCCCAGGGTGTTAGAGACCTGCAGGCAGAAATACCTGAATGTCTGATATGCACCAGAGCATCTGTTTAAAGATATATTTTCTGGCACGTGTCGCCAATTATGCTTAGAATTGAAAATCCACCATAACTGGAGTTTTTTGGGGAAATGTAGTATAATAATAATAATAATAATAATAATAATAATAATAATAATAATAGTATATTGGCAATTTTTCATAAGGCTGATTGCTTGCAGAACTGCTAATTAATGATGGATTTTCATTACCCACACTAAGGGAGACAGTCTGTTTATAAGGAAAAATGCAGCTGAAGCCTAAGACTGTCCGTCTTATAAATTTACTCTGTCACAGTTATGGCAAAACACTGAGCTTGCTTTCTGCTTACTGCTGCCTGCTGGAATAGTGTTTGGAGATGCCTGCTGATTGCAGGGTCAGGGACGGAAAGCATGTGGAAGTCTCCATCCTAGTTAACTCTGGGGCTGTCTGGGAGTCCTCCCAGACTGGAGTCGAGTTTTGATTCACTGCAACACCACTCTTTGCCCTGTATATGTAACGCATTCGTCAGAAGGCTACAAGGGATATCCTGCATGGTGTGTGAGGCAGCACACGTGCTCAGCCTCTCTGTTAGAGGATTAGAGACTCAAATGGTTAATGGTTGCCTTCTACATCCTCCTGAAACCGTTTGGTGAATGTTTTAAATATAAGAGAGGTTAAAATATACAGGGATTTGTTTATTTTAACTACAGAAACAACTAAATGTTTGCAAAAGAGTGGTTTCTTGAACATTCATGTCTTTATTTGAGTCTGACCAGTAAAGAAAGTTTAGTATGTTCAATATTTTTGGCATTTTCAGTATTTTGGCATATTCAATATTTTTCACATTTACGCTTGAATACGAAAATAAAAAAGTAATGGTATGATGCTCTCAATAAATGATACTCATCATTTGGAATGCTGCTACAGTGCCCAGGATTTGAACAGTGTTTTTTGAGCGACAAAGCAAAAATTTTGTATTTTCTGCTAGAAAAATTTGACTATCATCAAAGCATCTACCTCTTACTTCAAAGCTAGTACTTGTAATTGTCTTGGAATATGGTTGTTTTTAACAAATCGTTATAATTTTTTTTTTCTAGAGTGGCAGGAATTGGCAACTTGTTAAATTCTTTTCCTCTATTGTCAATTTGTCTATAGACAACTGAAATACTTGAACAGTGAAGAAAACTGTACAGAACTCTTTTCCACTCTGGGTTTTACTCTGTCGGCTGTGGCTGAAGGATTCTCAGTGCAAGAGCAGTCAGGGCTGTGACCTGCCACCAGTCATGGTCAGAAGCCCGGTTCCATTTGAGACCGATTGTCAGGCTCAGCTGTGAATTTGGGCCTTGGGCCTAAACAAGAATGAAGGTCTGGATCTAGTGATGATATGAACTGATGAAATTTCAATTCTGTCTATTCCTGTTCTATAGTGCTTATGGTATGAACAGAGTTAGTCAAAAGGCAATGTTTCAGAAGAGCTTACTAAAGGTAATTAATTGCGCACAATTTTGCCATTCGTCTGTCATGGGCAGCCAACATTCAATATGCTTTCGTTTGCAGCTGTGTGACTATTCATGTTACTCCTTTCTTGGAAACAGTTATTCCCTACCCAGCTTATCTCACCCACTGGTCAGCCACCTGTGGTTCTTGTTGGGCCTCCTCGATGTTGCGGTGCTGGAGGAATTCCCTGCAGCACCTTGCAGCACCTTCATGCTGCAGCCTCAGCTCTCTTCACCCAGTTGGATTTACCCTGTTGGTCTTCAACATGAAGTTCACCTTTGTTGTTATTGCTGTTAATCAGAATACTTTGCCTCACCAGATATGGTTTAGGGTGCTAAAGGGAGTGCAGGTTTCAGGGAGGAGTTTTCACTGGCTGTTTGCAGTGGATGTGTTTGCCCTGGTGGGGCTGGGTCACCCCCAGTGCATCAGCAAAGGTGTCCCGGGAGGAGGAGGAGAAGCAGGAGGAAGGGTGTGGGTGCAGCTGCAGGAGGCACATGCTGTGAACTAATGTGGAAAAATGCTCTGTGCTTCCAGTTTGTTTCAGTGTAGGATTTCTCACCTGCTGTTGTAAAGTGGCTCATGGCTGGATGAAAACTACAGGACTGCTATTGCAGACTTCATAGAATATTATGGGTTGGAAGGGACCACCAAAGGTCGTTTAGTCCATCTAGTTCTCTTCCAATGCCTTCTCTTAGGAAATTATTAACTCCCAGTAGCCTCATTATTTTTCACTAGGATTTGATATTCAGTCTTGGGCTCCCTCCACCTCTGGATACATGACAGACTGACTTATTTTCTTGCTGTGTGCATTAATGAAGGGAAAAACTATTTCAGTCCATTGAGAAGAGCTCACTTGGGTTCGCAACACAACGTGGGATGACTGTGTACTCACAGTGTTGTGCTCGGACAATGCCTGCATTCCTGTTTGGAGCAAGGGAGGATGTGGGTGTCACCTTGTCACCTTGTCTGCAGGAAGCTTGGCAGCTCATGGCACTGCTTTTAGAAAATATTGTCTTCACCAAAGTTCCAAATCACTGGTAGTGAATTATTATTTCTCTTCCAACTTCCCAGCTTGCCTCAGCCCTTCACGGAGAAGAACTAGTCTGCAAATCAAAGCTTTCACTAGCAGAAACTCATTAACTTACTTTGGATACTTTGGCAGAACCTCATCTCCAGAAAAATAGATGCTCCCCAATATGGTATGTTAAAAAAATAAAATAGTGCAGTTGGTCTGTGTTCAGTTGCTCAATTTATAGCAAATTATTCTCTGACAGCTGTGACTGATGGCAGCTCCAGCCCTGTACCCTGAGCACTGTGGGGCAGCAGCTTTGTCAGGAGTCTCCATCAAAAGCCCCTTTGTTTTTGGGTCTGGGGTTGGAAAGAGGCAGGTAACATCCCATGTTGGAGCCAACTAATTAATCTTTCTGTGCAAGGATTCCCTCTGGCATTATCCCTGAAGTCCTACTGTGTACAGCTCTTGCCATGACAATGATAAAAGGCTACTCTGGCTGACTGTCTTTCTCCTCACCAGATTCTTCTCAGGAAAAATAAAAGCTGACACATACCTTAGAGCAGATTTGCTGCCTGTAGAAACTCTGATCTTAGTTAGAAGGTCCCCTGAGGACAACATCCTTTAGTCTGTCCCCAGCTACCTCTGATGCAGCACCCTGATTTCAGCAGACCTGACTGGGGCTGAGGTGCTGCAGCAGAGCACTGAGGCTGTGGCTGGGCGTGAATATCCTTCGGCAGCCAGGGCAGGGACTTTGATCCCAGGAGAGCTACAGACACCCTTAGTGAGCATGAGTAAGCTCTCTGAGGTCTGCGTGATCAAGGATTTAGATCCAAAATCTTTTTATTCAGATAGCCAGGCACTGGACAGAAGGTCGGAGTTCTTTTACCCCCTAAAAATATTTGAACAGTTTCAGTTGCCTTTTATCTTCCTTGAACCCCTAGCCAGCTGTGGCACATCTTAAAATCCAAGCAGATATCTATCTGCTTTTTTAGGTACCTAAATACATTTTAAAATTTGGCTGATACTTCACTTTGGTTTTTTTCTTCCCCCTAAAATAGAGTAGGATATTTCAGAAAGGATGAAGCTCATTCCTAACAGTAAGGAGAGGTATGAGAACCATTTGGGAATAAAAATGGATCATGTATAGGAAAGTGCTATGAAGTCTTTTACCCAAATAAGGTGCTCAGCAGAGACTACCACAGGTGTCTTTCTGTTGCCTTCCACTCCATTCCTGACATATGCCATGACTCCTGGTTAAGAAAATTACCTGATGCTGGAGGATAATATATGCAGCTCACTTCAGCAATAGCACAAAGGTGATGACTAACCTATGGGCTTAGGAGAAAAGTCAGTCCATAGGCATGCACTGAATAAAGTCCTAGAGACTGGTATAATTTCAGCTCTGGTGTAACTCCTGTGGGAGCATCAAAGCCTAATATTTGGAAAAATACCTCCCAGTAGTTCTGTGAAGCTCCTCAAACACTCCTTCACCCTAGTCCTCCTCTAGAGACCAGAGTTTGTGTCCAAAAAGCAGCACTAGTACAAACTGTTGACCAGCCTCCTTATGGAACAACTTCCCCACACCTTTTGCCCTGGTGAAAACAGAGGGCTTTAATGGAATTTTTCAGATTCTGGTGACCATAATCCTTTTACCTAAAACTCTCAAATGTGATCATTCTCCAGAGTTGGTGCCTAATAAAAGCAGCAAACCAGGACTTTCTCTGCAGCTCTGTTACCCTTGTGCCTCCCTATGGTTTCCTCTTTTCAGAATGCATCCGTCAAAAGTCAGCATATGCGCTTTTGCTCTTGTAGCTATACATAAGGCTGGTGACACCAGAAAGTCTTTTCCAAAGACTTCACCTAAAAAAAAAAATCCATTAATAAGGATCATTTATGACTTTGATGGTTGCACATTGTATGTTAACCTAAAGCTGCAGGATTTTGTGCTATCTTTGGATGAAGTTTGAAATGATGATGCTAAAAAGCCATGCACTCCATAGCTTGAGGGTGTGTATATAGAACCTTCCACATTTCTTGATACACAGAAAGACAGCCCTTCCATTCACAGATCTCCAAACACTTTCTTAGTAACTGTATTTAATTCCAGAGCCTATAGTGTTATCAGTGTTATTTCACTGCTCTATACGTGGTAACACTTCTGTGGTGGTACAGTTGGGTTGGTTTTCTTTAAATAGAGCCCATCTTTTGAATTTCTTCTATGTAATATGTTCCTGCAGGACTGTTCAAGAATCCTGGTATCACTGGGTACATGGGGAAGAGACATGGTTGTGGCAGTCCCTGCTGTCTGCATCTTGTCCCCACACTACCTCTGTCCCGTGAGGTTCACGCTCAAACCCTGTCCCACACCACCAGACAACTGGCGAGCCCGGTGGATGACACACCATTCCGCCTGTGGGCTGAAGCTTTGGAAAATCCCAGCTGGAGAGCAGGCTGAGCTTTCTGTGCCTGTGTGGTTGTGCCTTAGCACAAGGCGAGGGACAACCTTGTGCTCAGGGGCACTCAGAAAAAATAAAGCATTCATATCAGGAGTAAAGTCAGTGTGCAAAAGTTACACATCTGCGTTTTGGGCAAATGGTCACGACTGAGAAGCCACACTGAGTGTCCTGGCATTTGTGTTTCCTTGTGGGGCAGAGCTCAGAGGAGTCAGGCTGTACTGGGAGACTGTGGACTATGGTTTTTTGTCATAGAAATGAAGAAGCACAAGCAGATAAGGACTTTGGGTGAATTGCTGTTGAATGTGACTGTGTAAGTGATGCTCTCAATAGTCTGAAGTAAACTTAATATTTTAAATAATTTTTAAGAACATTTTTAGTCCTTAATAGCGTGGACTACAAAACTGAATAAAGAAATGTTTCAAGCATCCTATGCTGCTAATCGATAGAGACTAAAATTTTTGTGTTACATACTAACATCCAAAGGTCAATGGCAGTTTTAAAAGTATGTGTTCAGTTCACAGAGAGGTTCTGAGCAGAAAACCCAACACCAAATACTTAACCCGTTCCAGACTGGTTAATAAATTTTAGTCACCTGGAATGCCAGAACTCCCCCTATTAACAGTAACTGGTGTGGACACTTCATTGTGGGAAAGCTACAAACCAGTGGTATTAGCTGCTTCTCATCCTTGCCAGGGCTTGAGCACTGAGTTACACAACCTGCTTTTTTTTCTCCATGTTCAGATAAGATGCATCTGTGCCGGGGTTTGTTTTTCATGCTGGTAAATGACACACTCTGGCCTTGGATTGCCAAGTTGTTTCTGATTGTTGGGAGTTATGTGTTTGAAAGTGAGCTGCAGGTAAATCTCTGCCACACTTTGTTTCTTATATTAAAATCTTTTTTTTTTAAGAAATGCATCTTTCTCTCATTACTGTGTCCAAGTAAGGGAAAAAAACAATTGGGTCATAATGAAGCATGTGGGTCAAGGAGAATCAAGGCAGTCCTGCCTGTCCCTCATTTTATATACTGTCCATCAGTAAACCGCCCTGGGATTGATGAAGTGAGCTCATAATCAGTGCAGAACAGACATGGGAATCTTGTTTAATCCTATTTGACTTGTCATTTTAATGACAGGTTTGGGGATGAGCTGTTGCATAGGACTCCGAGAGATGCTGCTGGTTTTAAATTCCTGTAGTTTCATACATTGTGTACTTGCTAAACAAGCTATAGCTTACAGAGTTGATCTGCTGTGAATTCTTTAGTTATTCCTCCTATGCCTTAGCTACTGCTCATATCAGCACAAACTCAAAAGCCACATCACAATCTAGATAATGAGTTGAAAATATCTTATCAGAAACAAATTTAGATCTAAAATAAAAATTTCCCCTCATTTAAATGTGCTTTGCATCTGCATTTCTTTAAAGTCAAATGACTTGGAGGCCAGGAAGCCTTTCTGGCTGAATAGCTTGGTACTTGTGTGCTGTTTGAACCCCTGAGTAATAGATCATCCAAGCTACGTGGACTGATAGAAGTAAGACCAGCTGATGAGTACCATCGAGCTTTTCTCCTCTGCTTGACTCAACTCACCAGCTGCCTCCCGTCTGTCTTGCTCAATTGCCATTCTCATTATGAGGAAAGATTTGGTTCCCTGTTAATTTTTTGAATGTCCAGGAATGGTGCTTATGCTTTTTCTTTGGATGATCTAGAAAAGCAGCAGAAGACAAAATAGAGCAAACTGGAGATTATATGGCTCCTCCCAAAGTTCACATGGAGTAAGATCATCAGTAGCAAGTAAACCCATGGACTAGGTCAGCTGCAGCAGCCGCTGCTGTGGTTTGTCAGTTTAAAAAAAAAGTCTTCTTAGCTGCCCTGGATATAGGAGAAAGGGGCAGGAGGACAGAGAAGGGAAAGCTGCTCTCTGCCTTGGTTATGCTTCAGTGGCCAAAATTGGGAACTTGGCAAAGAGGAACAGAGCCTGTGTTGTGACACAGGAGTTATTGGCCTTCTGGGAGGCATTTAGAGTTCTAGCTTAGTGCATTAATTCTGAGAATCACAATGGATAATATAGACCTTTTTTCATTATTTTGAATGCTGGTTGGGCCTTATTCCCACTACCCAAGTAGTGGTCAATTTGATTCAGTGTTCATGTAGTTTTTAGGGTTTTTTGTTTGTAGTAATTTTGTTTACATCCTTTTCATACTTCAATTTATTGACTTGTCATTACATATTAGGATGGTGAAATGTGCATAGATGACCCGTTGCAGGGGCTCTCCTCATAGCCCAGTTACCATCAGCACAGCAGGTGGAAGTTGGGGTGCCCAGCCCCACTTTCCCTAGTGTGGGGCTCACCCTCCACCTGCACTTCCCAAGGCTGCCTGTTTTGCCAGGAACATGCCAGCACACCTGGAAATCCGTCGCCCTTAGGCAAAACACAAAGTGCTGTTGCAGCTGACTGTACTCATCCCATTCCTGTCTTTTCTAGTAAGCATCCTTTAAGCATTGATCTTAGGGCTTTTAATCTCCTGGCCTGATTTGAACATGGCTTTAAATAAGAATAACCTTTCCAGTCCAAACTTGTTCTGCCTGTAGCATCTGGGAGATATTATCTATTTGGGCTTGCATTTGAATGCTAGGTACTAATTTCAGACAAATGTCTCTCACTTGAACATAAAGTGTGCAGCTGCAGCAGCCCCAAATGATTAGTACCTCTAAGTGGCAGCCATTTGATTCTTTTTCCTGATTTATCTCTGCAGTATTTGTATGAGCACCCATGGCATGATTCATTTCCCCTGCCTCCAGCTAGCTGCAGGTGGGTGTTGAGACCAGTTTTTACCCTAAGGCCCAGTTACGGTCAAGGAGGGGTGATCCACCTCTCCAAAGGACAGTCTGTCCATTGAAGAGAAAACAGGATAAATTATTTATTGCTCTTCACTGACTAGTCTTTAGATACAATGCCTAAATCTTTGATGCACAAAACAGGAAAAAATTAATTCCAAACAAAAAATTGATGTGGTAGACCTCTCATGTGTGGAACTTGTGGCTCCACTCTGTGTTACCAGAGGTCAGCAAGTGTGGCAATGCCTGTTCCTGTTCCTAAAGTAGCTGCTCTGCTCGTCACAAAATGTGACCATTGCTTTTATTTTCCTCTTTTAAAGCAGTGTCCAACATTAGGCTCCGGGATCCTTCTTTTGTGGCCAGTACGGAAGAGTTCTGTTTTAGAGTTGCTGGGAACCTAGTGATTCTAATCAAACCCATTTCTCTTTGTCACTGGAAATGTGAGGTAGGGTGTCTTGCTTGTGACCCCAGTTAGTAACTGCAGCAGCTGGGCTTCTGGAGGCAGTTATGTCTCAGGTATTTGTTCAGCTGGTGATTGATTGCTGACTCACTCAAAATTTGGTATTACTCAGCCTGGTAGGGTCTTCAGGTTGTTACTCAAGTCACAGACTTCATTTTTCAGAGCAAACTGAGCTGCAAATAATATGAAGATGTGTAAACTTTGAGAGGCTTTGGAAAAAAACTCATTACAACTTGACTTGGGTGTCTTTAAATTTTTTTGTGAAAGCTCAATTTTAGTAAAACATAGGTTGTTTTTTGGTTTGACTTTTTTTTAATTTGCATTTGTTTTGAACACTTTGCTAATGGTTTGATATACTTATTGCTCACTAGTGTGTCATTCTGCCGCTCTTCAGACCTCTGGTTCTCTTGCATGTGATTCCTTACTTAAAGCTGCTTTGCCAAAGTGGGAAGTGATTTCACAGTTAGACACAGAGCATGAGGGTCCATCACACTCACACTTTTTGAACCAGAAACACCTGGTATGTGGGAAATATTAGGCTCAGAAAATGGGTTTTTCTTGCAGTTTCTGTATAAAAGCTCAAACTTATCTCAGTTCTCAGAACATGAAAAAAAGCATGTTTTCTTTTCTCAGAATTTTAAGAAGCATCTAGTTTTAGTCAAAGGATGCAGGTGTCCCAAAGACTCTGTAACTCCTTATTGAGGGATATTCCCTAGAAGTGTGTTTTGCCATTGTGATTAGTGCATCCTCGTGAGTGTGAAGCAAGAAAATCCCATGTGACATGTATACTCTAGCCATGAGTGCTATGGTCAGCTGAACAAACTGTAGTGTTAGATGTCTTTAAAAATGAACAAAATAGTCTCATTTATTACTGCGGTTGACTGCCCTCTGATTCTTGCATATGCCTCAGTCTTAGAAGGAACAAGTTAACCACTATGACTTGCACTGTGAGAAGGGAGACTTTCTGTGTACATGTGTGTAAGTAAAGGCAATTTTAAAATCCCAGATTCTATCTCATTATTAAACTGTTTTTTCTTAAATGAGTTGCCTTGACTTTCACTGCACATGTTATGACAAATCACTCCTGTTGACTTGTGCTGTTAGAAAATAGTCATGACACATATCATAGAATCCTATATTGTGTTTAGGACCTTAAAGCTAATCTTGTTCCACCTCCCTGACATGATCAGGGACACCTTCCACTAAACCAGGTTGTTCCAAGCCCCATCCAACCTGTTCATAGGGAACAGCCCCAGACAGAGAAACAACTGCTCTGTGCTCTGTCAGTGACTCTCTGGCATGTCCTGCTTGCCACTTTCCTTTCAGCTCTGTCTGCAGTGTCAGTAACTGTGTTACCGGGGGAGGGTGATTGTCCCCTCCACTGTGAAGTGCTCTCAGCCACCCTAACCAGCTGCCTTGGCTGCAGTAGCCTGTTTTCTCAGTGCTACATTTCAGTTTGTAGGATTTCTATGTAGAGGATGATGCTGTTGCTTCTCTTGTGTTTGGGTTTATCACTTTTTCTCATAATTTAGTAACTTGTGAACTAGAAAAATGGATGTGGTTACGGCCTGAAAAGGGACAAAGCTCTGGACCTCAGGAAAGCACTGCTTTAGAAAACATATTTCTAACCTTACTACTAATTTTTGGTAAATAATCTTGGATTTCTTGAAAACAGCACATAGTCCAGTAACACCTACATACCAGCCCATGAGAGGCGATTTCAGGTAGCCATATTTTCACAGAATGTAAAAGTGCCAAATGTTTCCATTTAGATGAGGATTTTTCTCCAATTATTTTGTTTTTCTAGAAACATGGTGTTTATTCATGTTGGTGTAATTCTAGTAACATGAAGTGAACTATGCTAATGACTAATTTGCTCTGTGAGGGTTTGGACATATCTGTCAGGGAAATATATTTAGAATTAGAGTTTTTCTCATGTATATACAGCCCAAGAAAGAGAAAGCTGTTGCAGGGAGATGACTGCCTATATTGTGCGCTTGCACTTACTTTCATTGAAAAAAACTCAACAAAAATCTTGCCCTTCTGAGCAGTGCCTTTCGTTGTTCTCTTGTAAATCCATGCTGTTTACATGCACTTTCATACCATCTGTGAGAGCAGGCAACAACTTTTTTTTTTTTCCTGAAGGCACTGGATTGATTTCTTTGTTATTACTGTTTTTTAAACTACATCATAATGTAGATTTATCAGAGGAGGAGCCTCAGGGCAATAGACCTCCTTCTCCTGGCACATGTAGAGAGCCTGGGAGATGTGAGTACTTTCATTCACTGAGTGATAATTCATAAGCATAGAGAATAAGAATGCAGGAATAGTGTTCCTGTAGGTGTGTATCTTCAGAGGTGAAGCAGCAGCACTGAGGTGGTCTGAGCTGTGGCTCCCCTGACAGGAGAAAAGGGCAAAGAGGTTCTGGCACCCGTGGGAGCACATTGAGGTGGCTGCTTGCCTACTGTCGTATTTCTTGAAGGCTTTGGCTGGGCAAAGCCCAAGCCCAATTCTTGTGCTTCTGGCTTACAACAGCAGCTGGGTTATTTTCCTCCAAAGCTCCATGAAACAGTGCCCAGCTGAGCAGGCTTTGTGTGAGGGCTACCAGGGAGCCTGGGTGCCTCTTTCCAAGCAAGCCTGGCCCTTCTCCTGCTCTGGAAACACTTTGTGGCTCCATAGCTGGGAGCACAGGGGTACAGCTGTCTGGGGGGGTACAGCCCCTAGGTCAGTCTGTCACACTGAAAAGTGAACTGGTTACACGGAATTGTTTGCTGTTGGCAATGAGAAGTAGAGGCAAGCACTGTGCCTCTGGGGCACTCCCTGAGTCCAGCAGTGTCTTGCTGTGCATCCTCCGGGGAATCAGCAGAATGCCTTGAGAGCACAATTAATGTGATGTCTAGAGGAACTTTTCCAGTGGAACTGCAGGCTCTATCAAAACATGTTTTTTCCAGATTAAAGATTGTCCACAAAGAGATAATTTTTCAATTTCTTCTTCCTGCAAAAAACCTTCTTTTCCTGTGCTTGCTATCTGAAAGCACGTGGCCCTGCAGCCCTGCTCTGACAATCCATGTGTTCAGAGAGGGGGAGATAAATGTCCATGTGTTCAGAGAGGGGGAGAGAGCTTCAAAACATTCACAGGCAATTGCTGGGCTTCCCAGACTTCACCAGAATTTTCTGGATAATTACATTGACACTGCTGCTTTTTGCCCTTGGGGTTATCTCTGGTGTTAAAAGATCCACGCAGCAGAGGTTCAGGGTTTTCAGGACACCAGCTTGATACTTGTTCTTACACATACGGGCTTTTGGCAATTGGCCCCTAAAAGAATAGAATGTTACTAGAAAGCATTTGCATCACAAAGCATCTACAAAACTGAGAGGATAATCCCATGCCTGAAGCATTGGTCCACCTGAATCCGGGCTGGAATCAGCTCCCAAGTGCCCTGGACTGTGGGTTCTCTGGAGAAACTGAGACCATCCAGGCTTTGGGGCAATTTTAATGCTTGACATCTATATCAAATGCTTTCTATCATCACTTCAGGAGCTGTGATGGAGTTTAAAAGCTGCCGTTGGGGTTAGGACCCAGTTTAGAGGGAAGCTTCCTAAAAGAGGGGAGCATCCTTTCCCGTACCCTCTGTTGCACTGCTGTCAGAGTGCCACTCGTGCTCCTTCCTCTGACACTTGGTAATGCTGTTGTTCAGGGACCGTTGTCATCTTGACATGGGACCATCCATCTAAAGTTGTCCTGGGCAACAAACCAAATTTTTCTACCTTTTCAATATATTAAAAATGAAAAATCAGCCCTGTTTGGTACTATCACTCTTCAATTGCAGCATATATTCTTTGAAGTTAATCGTATTTGCAAGTGTTACCCAGCTGCAAGCTGCTCTTTCTTAACCTGCAGCAGAGTTTAGGGCGATGTCTCTGTGCCTGCATCATACATGAATGAAATGTCGTACGTTGTTGTCCTTCTGCAAATGAGAGCAAATGAAGCAACTCTAGAGAGAACCATTTAACATGACTTAGGGCCACTTCTGCTCCATTTTCAGGCTTTTTAAAGAGCTTCAGGCATGGACACATTTGTCTCGTGTCAGATTTTCTGCTGTCTCCCCTTTTTCCCCTTTCCCTCTCTCCCCCCTCCCCTCCTTTCGCCCTCCTCCCTTCTCCCTCTCTGCCTTCATTCAGGCCCTTCCAGTAGCAGCCAGCTGTGCCAAGCAGTTATTTATATGAGATTGTTGGAGGGTTTGTAGACACTTCTTTGTGGAATAGAGCTTAGGTGAAGGAATGGGTTATATAGAACTCTGTACAGACTAACCCCCTTTTTTTAAATTTAAACAATTGCTGAAAGGTTCATGAGTAGTGTTCATCTCCTTCAAGGTGCATCCGTCAATCTCACCTTTAGCTTAGCAGCTACATTGTACATCTCTCCTAAAGTCATGTTCAGCTCACCTTTCTTTTTCCCACCTCACTAAGCTTTTATTAATTGTTTGGTTGTCTTGCAGGAGCCAAGAATTATGCCCATTGCTTTTGATTAAGAATCACACTTTCCCAGTTATTTCCATACACTTCTTCTAAAGATTATAATGAGATTTTGCAGCAGCCATTAATTCTTGTTAGACCATCCTCCATGTGTAACAGAGTGATTTCTGAGAGATGAATATGCTTCAGTTAGTGGTGATGCACCTTTTTACTGATTTCTGTGCTGAAATATAGACTAATGTAAAAGAGAATGATAGCAGTTCCAGCAGTGCTGCTTCTGACTAGGCAGGGCCTTGCTTTATGGATTCTAATTGCTTACACTGTTTTTAAGACTAGAAAATAAGTTACATTAATCACTAAAAGTGATTGCAAATAGTTTCAAAGTTATAAACCATTGATCAATAAAGGTGAGAGAAAATGCTGGAGCCTTAGGGGAATTAGTAATACATTCATTACTGCTAACAAATTCAATATAAATAATGAATCAATGTCTTAACTTGCCAGCAATGTAATGTAATATTTAATAACATATTGTCCCACATAATCTAGTGCAGGCCAGACTGGTATTTCTTTCATTTGGTATCTGAAAAATGACTGTCCTTCCCCTAGTGAATTGCTGTTTGATATTTTCTGCAAAAGAGAATATGAAATAATAATGAGAGGGTCAAACACTGTCCTTCCCTCAGGCATGTGTCCAGTTTGCTCTGGTCTGCAGCCTACCTGCCAGCACCTCTCTGCATGCCAAAACCCTGGATGGGTGAGAGAGCTCTACAGAATGTGATACAGAATGGTAGCCCTGAGCCACCAAGACCAACAGCAAGATAAGTACATTGTATATCACAGAAATGATTGAATAAAATAATTTAAAAGTTAAAATATGTGGTAATTATTTAGGAAGGAAAAAGGCTGTACTGGGGCATACCTACTAGAATGCACATAAACCTCTTGCTGTGCAATATCAGTCTCTCAAGTACTTCTGCATGAAGATCTCAGTTAATCTCAGGTGTCTTTTCCCAGATAGTTTCTTCCATGCCTGTGTCCCCCTGTAGCACACACACTCTGCTCGCAGGGAGAGCCAAGCCACCTTCACAGGACACAGGCAGGAGCCTCTCTGGTCTGGCCTGTCTGGGAGAAGGGAGCTTGACAGGCACCCAGTCCATCACTTCAGCCCTTCATGTCAGCAAGCCTGCCATCACTGCGTGTGTGCATCCACTTCTCAGGTGGGAATGATTTTGAGGGGACCTTTTCTTCCTCTCTTTCCTCTTTAAAACTCCTTGTATGTCCTTTTTCAGAAACCCTGCAAAAGGAATTTCTTTGGTCTACACTGTCCCAATTCCAACTGCAAAAATGCCTTCAATTAGTTAATCAGTGAAAGGAAACTTTCATTCTGGAAACGTATCCTGTAGATTTTGTGATTCTCTTTTTTCAGTGCCTCCTTTATGAACTATGTAACAGTCAAAAAACCAAACCAGAACATTTCTGGATTATTTTCTGAGTCTACCATTACACTACAAAGTATCTCAATCAGCTTGAGCTTCATAGTATTTTTTTCCCCTATCACGATAAGAAAGTCATTGGAAGTCTGATGGAGAAAATATCTATGCAAGGGTTTCAAAATATATTTTTCTCAGGAACAGTCTAAGGTCTATGTACTACTGAATGCCATCAAGTTAAAAAAAACCCAAACCCACAAAAATTGCTCTCATGCCTGATGTGAAAAATTTGCAAAACTAGGTCCCTTGTATGAAGGTTCAACATTCCTTATGTTTTTCCTTTGGGTTCCTGTTCTTCGCGGGAATGCAACACTCATTAGCCACGCTAATCCCCTTTCACTGTCCCATCTCTCTGGATACATTCAAGCTTACAGTGACTATCAATTAAAACACTGCAAAACCTAATCAGTGTCAAGGAGAGGTGTGGCTAAAGTTTTGCAGTGTGGGGTAGTGGAATGGAGCAATAAAAAAGAAAAAATTCATCCCTCAAATTCTTTCTGGATGCTGGTGGTAAACAGATTAAATACAGTCATTAGGCTGAAAAGTCAGACAAAGAAAAAAAAATTTAATTTGTGTAATAAATGCATGAATCAGACAGCATTAGACTCCATCAACAAAGACCTGAGTGTCTTCTATGATGACTTCTCTTTAGTAACTGATTTGAAGCCTGAATGTTAAAAAAATCCCTAAGAAAATACTGAAAAAAACAGCACAGAACTCTGAAGCATTTTGTACAAGCTGGGCTCTCTTGTGGATTGCAGACCATCTGGTTGGGCTCTGGTTTGCTTTTATTCTTCCTGCTTTATTGTTATGGTGCATGGTGAGATCCCCATGAGGATGGTGCAGTCAAGGCTTCTCTCATGGTTCTGTTTCCAAAAAGAACAAAATGAGATGTTTGAGCATCAGCTCCGGGCTGCCAGAGTTGCTGTGCGAGGGCCATGCCTGGTTCTGGTGTTCCAGTGGCTTCCTGAGCTGGGCCAGGACATGGGAGTGACGAGGCAGCACATCTGATAACGGGGTCCTGCTGCCTGGTGTGGGCTGGGAATGAGCCCAGGTCAGCCCTTGCCCATCCTGCTGCGGCTGGGGCGGCAAGCACGGTCCCTGTGCGGGAGCAGGGCGCCGCTGCTCTGCTGCGAGAGGCACAGGTACCGGGGGATGGAAGGATGGCTGGGTATGCCTGCGGTAATAAACGACTTCTTGAGGCTTAAGATGGTAGTTTTATTCTCATATTATATTGACTTTTAAGTCTTCACAGCCTGTCCTGTAATTTTTAACGCAGTTACCTGTAGTCGGCCCAAATGCCAGCGGTTGCATGAGCTTCAGCATTGAAATTTCTGCAGGAAACTTCTGTATTTCAAAATCTAAATTAATCCAAGTTGGTAAACAAAGATTTAAATAAAATAATAATAAGCCGAAAAGGTTGTATTCAAAAATGTCTTGAGGCACAGCGGATAGTTATTAGACATATATTTATTTATTTATTTAACTTCCCTTAATCTCTGGTGGTGGTTGCGCTTTATGAAATGCAGGATGTGATGTCCATTCAGGTTTGAGAGCTCAGTGGGCACACCTTGTTTTGTGCCCCGTAACAGTTCAGCATTTCTTTTGCGTCAGGCATTAAGATCTTCCTGGACCAGTGTTTAGACCTGTACTGGGTCAGGCAGGGCCCAGGGCTGTCAGGAAGACACAAGGTTGGGGTTAGCGGTGGAAGCTGAGCTGTGTTGTGGGGTTAACAGCTGCCTGGGCACTGTTGGGATCATCCCCTCCATCCCAAGGACTCCTCTTGCAGCAGATCAGTGTTTTACTACTCTGCGGCATAATTCTGATTTCTTAAAACTACATTTGAGTGGTTTTCAGCTCTGACTGATGGGATAAAATAATTTTTACAATTTATTAGGCTAGCAGCAACAAGCCAATGTCCATAGCTAATAACAGCAAAAGGTATTTAAGTGGACAGTGAGCATCAAGTGCAATTTGCAAGGGCCTTTAGATGTCAATGAATTGTAGCTGGGATTCTGCTGGGGGTTTTCTTGCCTTTTTCTTGCTGTGATAAAGATAGGCTAGTGCACAGTGGTGTGGTTTCATTGTGAGAGAAACAATGGCTTGTATCTCTTGGATTATATTCAAAACCACTGAGTAATGCTGAAGTGGATTTCCTATCCCTCACTGAAGCCCTGTGCCAGCTATGTTAGTACTGACAAGCATCACGTACCATCTGTCAGCACTGGTGCCCAAGTTGGCAAGAGATGCTTCTGAATGCAGCTGGTCCAGGAAAATGTCCTCCCTGTGCCCCCCAGCAGGGGCATGCTGGCATACACCCGTGATGTCTGACATACAGTGTGCTGCTCTGCAGAGGTAGCTTCAGACAGATTCTCTTCATTGCGTTCAAGTCCTTCATGTTTGTTATCCTTGAAAGAACAGCAACGTTATTTAGCTGCTGTTCTCTGTTTATAAGATACCACTGTCTTATTAGGTCAAGGGATTCAATAAGGAATAGAAAAATTAAATTAGAACCAATGAAAAGTGTGCTTTGGAGGACAGAAGGTCTAACTGCAAGAAGATGTCAGAACACACGGTACAGTTTAACGCTTGGGTGTGAGATAAGGCCTAAGTGTCTGATTTGAAACAGTGTCAGCATGTCTGCAGAGCACACAGAGGTTACTGTGGTGTGCACAGGCACAGTCTGGTTAGCAGGACTCCAGCAAGAGCAGGCAAAAGCGGGGCGGGAGCCCCTGGAGGGTTTTGCAGCAGGTACTGGCCCTGACACCATTGCTGTTCCCCTCCTCTGTGCTGCCAGACTAAAGCCAGGGCAGGAGTGGCTGTCCTGACAGTGAACACTTTGCCTGCTGTGCTGCCATCCCTGCGCTGCCCTCCATCCATCCCCCTACCACTCATCTCCTCCTGGACCGGGCAGTTCACTGCACGCCTGCCAAGGGACACCCTGCCAGCCAGGCTGGTGTGAGACCTGGATTTGGTCTCATGAGGTTGTGGCCGGTGAGACTCTTCTAAACCAGCGCTTTCTGTGCCACTGTGTCATCTCAGACCCGGCTGGGCCTTCTTTGTTCCTTGTTGTGCCACAGTCATGTGACCTTGGCAGAGAACATGTTCTCAAGGAAGCAGCAATTCACTACATGTGTGGGACCAACCTCTTGGTCCCTTTCTCTTCTAATTGTTCCTGTTATTACAAACCAAAAAGGGAAATTGTACCTCAGATGAAGAGCGTTGCCTGCTCTGTCTCTGTACTTTGGGTCAGTACTGTGGAACCACAGAAAGTCCATATCCCTCATTTGATAGTGGGCAGCTGTTCCTGGAAGGACTAGACCTCTGAGTATAGCTCGAGCTCTGTTGAATATTTATCACTAACCTCTAATGGCCACACACCTTGCACAGCCACTTGGGTGTTATTTTTATGTTGGTTGCTGCACTGCAGTTGGGGTTTCAGTATTCAAACCAGAGGCTGAGGAGGAAAGAGCAATCACTCCTGCTGGCACACGTTCCCTGAATGACCATGCTGAAGTGATGTTTTTAAGCTTGTGACATGTTCTTCACAGTAATATTAATAGCTGTGATTACTGCAGATGACAGCAAATTAGATAGGACAAGGTCCCCCAACGCTTACTGCCTGCCATTGAATTAGTTTTGGCATTAATATTTCACTAGATTGATGAGTGGTGCTTAAAATCTGTACAGTGTCTGATATTTTTAACTCCTTCCAAGAAACAGAAAATCAGACTTGGACTGCAAGTGGGCATTGACATTTGGGTCCATGTGACAATCGCTCGGGAAGGAACTGATGGAGTTGCACTGGTTTGGAGTTGCAACCTCAGATAATTGTGTGGAAGTCAGAGGCAGGAAGAAATCATAACTTTTCTTTCAGTTTAGAGACCAAAGCCTGATTTGTAAATGTGTATTCCAAGAGTGCTCAACTACAGGAGGTCAGCAAAAAGGTGATTCCATAAAATTTCTTTCCATAAAATTTCATATATGGTACTTGGTAGTGGTAGACCTTGAGATTTTCTTAAGTTTGTTTTTCCTTGCTTGGTTTTGCAGGGAGAAGCAAGGGACAGCTTTTTCTTCTCTGAAGTTGATTCAATGCAAATTTTTGTTGATCAAAAGCCCAAGTTGCAACAAAGTTTCATCCTCAAAAGCTAAGTTGTTGAAAGGCATATAATGACAACTTCAAAGTGCTTAATAAGAAGCCACCGGCAAAGAGAAAACTGAAGGAATGCTCTTCTGCACTGGGTCAGCTGTCATGTGGTATTTGTGCTGTGCCATGGTGCAATGCCAGGACCAGGCTGGTTGTGATCCCTTGGGCCTTGGTGTCTGGGAGAACCACTCTGTATGGGTGGGAAGATGTGCCCTTGCAGCTGCTGTCTTGAGTTAACCCAGCTCTCCTAACGCTGTTGGGAACTGTGTGTGAAGGTGTGCAAAGCAGTTGCAAGAAGGTAAGGGTAGCAGGACACTGTCCTTGAGCAAGGGAACATTAACTTTCTCAATGGTTAGCGGCTGTGGCAGCAGTTTCCATGCTTGTGTAACTATTTGGCTTCAGAATTGAGAGCTCATTTTGTTATCCTTGGATTTGTCCCATGGTCTGTGTGCTGTGTCCTGATGCAGGTTTCTCTGCGATCTCCACGTGTCAAGGTGGGCTGAGTTGGGTCATCATTTACGGGACCCAAGACTGAGATCAGTGCTGCTTCACTAGAAAGTTTCAGCTGTTTTTTCTTGACTGCTGCTGATTAGATTCAAACGGGTGTATCCCCTCATCCCAGTGGTAGAGTACCCATAAAACTGATGAAAATTTGATTTCAAAACTTGTTCTCACACAAGACCAGGGATGATTAACTGAAGTTGGCACAGCTCTCTTATTTGAACATCCTAGGTTGTTGCAGGAGGAAGAGATGAGTGCTGTGGCACAGAATCCTTTGGGGCACCTGTAGTTTTGTTGAGATGTTGACTGAAGTAAAAAATTTTTACACTTTTTTTTGTCTCCTGGTTTTGGGTTTGTTTTTTTTTTTGCTTTGCTGATGCTTTCTTTTGATAAAGGGTTTAAATACTCAATTATTGTTTGAATGTGGAAAAGCCAACATTGTTTTACCAGGGAAAGGCAGCACACGCTACTGGAACAAAACTGAGACCATCAATTTGTACATAATTCATACATTATTTCTGTGGGCCTGATCCCCACACATGCACTGGCCATTCTCCCTTGAGACACGTAAATTGCAGAGAAGGGCCCAGGTGAAACCAATGTATTGGCTTTCCTTGTGTTTTCTGCCCCAAAATCTGGTTCTGTTAAAGCTTTGAAAAGGCACCAAAAGTAATGGTAAAAGAAACCCTCCTTTGAATTATTATTGTGTTTTGGAGGGATTTTATCACTGCCCTCAGTCAACACTGGTTATTACAAGTTGCTGTGGTTCAGCACACGCTCCCGCAGCATCAGAGCAGCAACCATCAGGAGTCCCTCTGGCACCCAGGGCTTGCCGTGGAGCTGGAGCCACTGCTGTCATGGCTAGTGTAGAAACAGGTTTCTGCAAGTTTTGTATAGTTCTTATGTGACTGATAATGCAGGAAAACCAATAGGATCAGAAAAGTGGGCATCATGCCCTTTTTTTGGCTGAATCTTAGAGGAACTTAATAGAGATTGCCATTATACCTTCCATAGGCTGGTCCCATGTTGACTTAAGCAGATCCATTTGTTCATCAGTTTTATTTAACTACAACAAAAATGTATACAAAATACCTAAAAGAACTTTCTTTTACCTGCCTGAAATACCATTTTTTTCTTAGGAAAAAGAAAATGAGAATAGCAACTAAAGGCTTCTAACAAATGTCTCAGGGCCTTTGGGCCTGTTTGATACCCCGTGTAGATCGCTGCAATTTGGTGGATGCTGGGCACATTTGACTCCTTGCTTTGCACCTTTCTTTGGCACATGAGTCCCTTGGCCATCCCCAGGAACAACAGCACAGCCCTGGGACAGTCTCACCTCTGGTCCTGCCATTCAGGATGAAGGTGCTGGGGGAAAAGGACAGATGAAGTGTGTTTCTTCCTAAAAACAAATACTAAGGGGAAAGATTATTCCTTTTCCATTTTGAGATGGTGACACTGATGAGTCGAACACAGTGGGGAAGTAGCTCCCAAGTCCTGCAGACATTACGGTCCATGAGTGAATAGGTGAACCAGAGAAACCCATAACCAGTAGCAAATACTTGGTGATGAGAGCTGCTTGTTGAAGCGCCTGATTTCCAGAGCCGTGGGTGTGCAGAGAGGAGAGAGCAGTGTTCAGTGGGATGCAGTGGGAAGTGTAACCCTTTGGGCAGCCCACTGCTACGATTGCTTATGTATGACTGCAAGATTTGAGTGCTTCTTGTGGAGGAAGCAGGTTAGAAGCAAGCTGTTAGGAGAGGCAAGACAGATGTGCTGTCTCTTTGAAAACCCTATTGGGAAAACTGAGCTGGGCAGTTACAACGTTTCTTAAATGTATCTGGGATTAAGGAGCAAAAAACAACAGCTAACTGCTTTTTTCTGTTGTTTTAGATGGAATGATAGTGTCACCTCCTTGCTCCATGAGAGGAATGAGGTAGTCTGGTGTGCTTGCCTTACTCCCTGTGCCAGTTTTGCATATTAAGAAAAGCTGCCCACTGCTGTGATCACTGCTGTCCACACACCAGCCCTCTCCAGCACCAATGGGACAATAATGGCAGCTCCTGGTGATGCAAGGGTTGGGCTGGCAGGTAGAGTCCCTGCCCTCCAAATAACACTCATGAGTTGGTATCAACTAAAATCAGTAGCTGTGTCTTTGGCAAACCCGCCTCAAACTCCTGCAGTGCTGAGCCTGAGGGCATGGCAGTTCAGAGAAACTCCAAGAGTTTTTGCTTAAGCATTGTTAAGCATGGTAGGAAATTAAGTCATGTATCATTTATGGGCACAATCCTGCTCCACAAAGCTGTCTGGTGTTCAGCCTCTAGCATCTGTGAACAGGCTGTATCTGAGGACCTGAGATGGTCTTTATTGAATACATTCACTAGTGCCTTTTAGATTGCAAACCAGCTTGTCTTGCTCTCTCTTAGGAGAAATGGTGCAAAAGTTACATAACCTGAATTAGAAGAAACGCATGTAATTGGCATTATGATATATTTTCTCTTGACATGTTCTTTTTTTTTTCCTTTTTTTGAGTACTTTTATTTGTCCTGGCATGGCTGCAGTGACTACATTTTCTGCCTGGTGTGGTTACAGAAAAACATGTGAACATGATTTCAGACAGACTTTGGCCCCATGATATTTTAATGCTTTTCCAGAATAGTTTCAATCCATAAATTTGTACTGGGAACTATAAGCTCAAATCTCATTGATTTCAGTGACAGATGCATAAGTGCACCTGTGAACTGAATCAGAAATATGGGACTTTAGCTGTTGTCAGGGAAGATGTCTTCATTTCCCTGATGGCTCAATTTGTTTCTGCAACTCATTCTGCCAGATGAGATAAAAAGATCCTGCTTATTACGTGAGTGTATGCATCATTGCAACTAAACCTCCTGGCTTAAACCCTGAAATTTGCTGTTCTGTCAAAAGGAGCACCTGTCTTTGCCACGCTTGGTAAGACTCTGGCTGTGGAAGTTCTCTGGAGCAGCAGAGAGTAAAGGCATTTCTCAGCCTCTTTTGTTTCCCTGTCTCCAGGTGCATGAAAAGCTTTATTATGAAATGTCAGGAAAATATGGTTTTTGAAATCAGCTTGCATGTGGAAAATTCCATCTCTGGGCTGGAGAACAGGTGTTAATCTCACTCCCATCTATCTCAGTGCCTGAAACTAATAGTAACACATTCACAACCATGCATGTGCCTCATCTCAGGGAGCACAGATCAGTGTGCCCAGACTGGACGCCCTCCTCATTCAAAAGTAGTTTGTGTTACACTGGGTGAACTGCCTTCTCAACATGGGGAGTTTCTGTGACACTGCTATTGGTTCAAACCCTTACTGTGGTAATAACCAGATCGGCTTGCATGGCTTTTAAATAATTTGTGACTTTGCAGTAGGCTGTGTTCTTCATCAGAAAACAAGATTTTCATGTAACAATTCTCAATTATGACAGAGATGATCTGTCATAATTGTGGTAGTTATTTCTTGTCAATCAATAGTTGTGTCATTTGAGCGTTAAAGTCCTTTACCTCTGATTTTTTTCTGGGAATTTTGGATTCAGTAATTTTGCCAAGAATGCCTTGGGGAGATGCTTTCCCTAGGACTGTGCTGACATCTTGCTCTGGGAGGCTAAGCAGGTCAGACTCCTTCCATCCCTGCTCAGCTGGACACTGAGGGTTACACTCTGGTCACTGTACACTTGAACCTATGAGCACCCCTACAAATTACAAAAAATATTTTGCAGCAACTTCGTTAGTAAAAGCCCGGGAGACAAAATGTTTCTGAAGCTATTCTGAGTGTCCCAGGTAGAGAGATGCACTCCAAGCCTGGCATATTCTGTTTACTGGATAATAAGAACTCAGTTATGAAGAAAGGGTCCACAAGGACTTTTTGGTGACACTGAGGTTGCAGTGACAAGGTTGGCTCTTGTGAGAATAAGATGGAAGTGAGACATGGACCAAAGGAAAGAAGACATGGGGATGCTATAGAGCTAGAGCTTTATGAATATTTATTTGCTTTACATGAGCAAGTCACAGCCCCTGCCATGTTGTGTGAAGGGTGGAAGATGCATTTATAGATTTGGAGAATGTTACTGCTTAAAACTGCCAATGCAGACCATGAGGGAAAAGGAGAAGCCCAGAACTGAGCACACCAAACTCGTGTGCTTGGTCAGTGCCAGCTGCTGAGAAGGGAAGCCCAAGGCTGGAGTTAAATATCAAGCTGAATTAGGATTTTGTGTTTTATTTGCACTCACTCATTCCTTCTTTTAATAGAATGACTAAAAAAATGTTTACCTGAAATATTAAGCCCTAAATATTTGCTGCCACTGTAAATTTGCTGCCACCTTTGAATTGATTAGGCACACGTTGGAAATTGAGCCACATACTTAATAGGGGAGAGGTGCATACTTTCAATGTTTATCATACTGTATTAAGTGTTCAATTAAAAAGAGGTTCCCAGAGGATTAGCCAGCGTCATGTTGATGGCAGAAGCATATCCATTAGCAATTTTTGGCAGGTAATTATAATGTGGAACTGGATAGCTTGAGCTGAATATTTTAGGATAGCTCCAGTGGGAATGAAGAGAAATACAATCATTCTTTCTGCTAAGGGGAAAAGACAAATTAACCAAATACATACACCTGTTTGCTTCTGCAGGTTTGCTAGCTCCTTAAGTTAGGAAAGAATTCGTGTGGCTGTGACCCAGACTAGTGGGCTGAGCCCCGTGGCAGGGAGGGCAGAGCCTGCTGGCACTGCTGCAGGCACCTCTCTCTGTGCTCCTCGGGGAGCCGGGGTTCGACTGCCATTGGCTGCTCTTCTGTCAGAGTAGGGCAGATCAGCAGGATGGGATGTAGCCCTGTGTGTGAAAGGTAGAGCATGGCTGGGAAAGCAGTGTGTCTTCCTCTTCTTAGGCAACGTGCTGCTTGTCCAGGTGTGATTTTCAAGAAGATATTTTACCCAATGTAGCCACCATCCACTCATCCCTTTGACATCCCTGTGTCTGAGCAACCTTGTCAATGTTTGTTGATTGTAACACCACTCACGGCAGCTGGTGTGAGAGGAGAGACAGCAATCTGAGAGTGGGATGGGCTTGGAACAGGCTTGTTTCAGAGACAGCCCCAGCCCAGGCCTCTCGCCACCAAGCTGCTCCTGTGTGAGGACTTCCATGGCAGATCTTTTGGAGAGGTTGGGACACAGCACATGGCACATGTATTTGCTGCTACTCGTGTTGCTGCAAAAGCTGCAAATGAATTGGTCTTACTGTATCAGGTCATCAATCATCTAAATCCAGCAGCAATCCTGTGCTGTGGCTAATGCCTGAGGTCTCACAGGAGAGCAGAAGGACCTGCTCCAGCTGAGAATCTTCTGTATGTTATCTGTCTGCAAAACCAAGAACTGAGTCTAAGGACTCTCTGGGAGCAGACTTGTGTGAGGCATTCATGACTGTGGCTCTATCTCATCACTCAGTGACTTCATGGAAAGGAGGGAACTTAAGGTGGGAGAACTCAACTGGGTACTGATGGATATTTTATTATTAGGGGCTCAATTAACAATATATATTTTTTTTTAATTGTTAAGATTTGGTACTGACTGCAACATTAGCTGTCCCTGCTCTCAGCAGGCCCTGCCCAGTGGGGTGTGTTTGCATGAGAGCATGCCTTTCCCGGCCATGGGAGCTACCAAATCCAGGACAAGGTGGCTGAAGTCACCCATGAGCACTGGCTGGTGAGTTTAGAGATGTCCTGAAACATTGGGCTCAGCATTTTATAGGCATTAGGCTGAATGAGCTGATACAAGGAGAAAACAGATGAGAGAAAGCATTTATGAAGCAGCTGCCCGTTAACCAATAATTTGGTACATTTCCTTCAGTTCTTTTCATTAAGCCACAATATGTGGTTGTCTCATTTTCTGTGAGATGCATTGAATGTTGGAAAGACTCAGCTGTAATTACACAAATGCTGAAAGAGCAGAGGCATGCACTGTGTCAGGAATAGTTTTCTCTCTTTGTGTTGTGGAGTATAACAGCCTGATGCAGCACCCTTCCTCTACAGCCATCTCTTCTCTCTGGATTCTTCTCTGTGATTAATGGAGCAATGTGACGAACTGATGATTTACAGTGAGAGTTGTTTAAATCTGAGGACTCCTGATGGAGGGTTTGGTTTCAGGTTTGGACTCATTGGTGGCACCTCAGAATTTATCAATGAAACTTGCTTGATTGCCTGTGGTCTCTATTCCAGAAGAGAGTTTGAGCTTTCATTCTGACAATAGCCAGATGTGTCACCTCTTCCTTGCACTAATCTGAGACCCTTTGCACCTGCAGTTAAAAATATAGGGCTGAAATTTTCTAAGAATTCAGAATAATACTTCTTTTCCTGACTTTGTTGCACAGTTTGTTAGTGATGAAGTGTTTATGATGTTATGTTAATGGTTCAAACCTTCCATCTTGCCTCCACACCTCAAGTTTCTCCCTGAAATGCGAACTGGCTTTGCCAGGACTCTGTGCCATGGGATTAGTAGGGAGAGACCATGTCGTGTGAAGCATATCTGTCCTGGAGCAGGAAGGTGAGCACAGCTTGGCTATGCTTGCCTGGCCCAGGAGCAGGGTGGGAGATGCTATGAAGCTCTGCTTCTCACTCCTGGTCCTCTAAATCTACATGTACAGAATTCGACTTACACAAGTCTCAGGCAGTAGATGTGAACAGCATTCCCAGTGTTTGTGGCTAATGTAAGCAGCTTCCTCAGTGACTGTGTGCACAGAGGGATCAGGTGCTGGATGGGAAGAGGTGCTTTGAGTACACTGTTAAATGGGCTGGGAATTCTAGTGGATTTCAGGTGGAAGATGTAACACACCCTCTTCCACAGGCTGCGATGGTGAGCAAGCCTTCGTTACGTCTGCAGTTCCCATGAGGTGAACTAAGGCCTCATTTACCAGGTCTGCCTGCAGGAACCTTGCATTTCAACCCTCAGGTGAAAAGAAACCCAAATCTTTACAGGCAGAACCAATGCTGCCTGACACAGTGGCTTGCCAGGCACCATGAGAGTGACTGGAAAGGAAACCTTGAATTTGTATAACCTGTGCCCACTTGTTCGTCCAGCAAAATTTCCAGAGTTTCATTCCTTCTGTGATTTTGGATCTTGGAATCAAGGGGAGAAATACTGAACTGCTGGCAATTGTTAGAGCTTCATTAGGAAGAGTGCAGTCCCATGGAACTGGGACAATTTCTACCATTTAAGTGGTACACGAAGGAACACCTTAACCCACTAGCACAGTTAACTCGAGATGGATTTTGATTTTTATTTCTGAAAGCTTTAAAGATACCGATGTCAGAAAATAGTAACTTTCTAGTGAGCTTCAAATGGGGTAATGTGCAGGTATGGTAGTGTAGGGATGTGCAGAAAGTCAGTTTACCAGTGTCTACTCCATGAGGGAGTCTGAGACACTGAGGATGTGGCAGCCAAGTCCCACCTTTATGTTGCACCCAGAGAAATGAGGATGTCTCCAGCTCCTGAGAGAGCTCTGCTCTCTAGAGAGCAACACAGTGGCTCTTACCACTTGGGTTGTCTTTGGTCCCCAGACTCTCGTTGTTTCAGCTCCTCTGTCTGTGCCAGCAGCCCAGGCAGCCCTGCTGGCTCCCCGTGCCTCCATCCCCCGAGCTGGAGGCTGTGCCTGTAGCGTCCTGGCGCTGAGCGCGGCAGGAGCTGCGCGAGTGCAAAAGGCTCTGGCTCCCGAGGAACGCAATTACCATTGATCAGGAAGAAGCAGAGCTGTGTGCTTTGAGTTTAGCTTTTCATGCCAGTATTGTTATCTGCATAAGCCATTAACTCTGCAGTGCAGCTCAGGGTGCTTTAAAAATTTAAATGGAATTGACTGAAACCCAAAACTTAAGTACAGATGAGTGTTATTTACCTCCAGTTCTCCCTATAATTCTTATTCTGAAGCTAAAGCAGCAACAGTAATTTTTTCCACCTCCTCTAGATAATGGTCTTCTACATTATAACTTAGCTTTGCTGTGTGTCTGCATTGCCCTGAAGAAAGGCAGGATCCATCTGGACACAGGTGAGGCCAGCACTGAGGAAGAGCCGATGGCCAGGCCTGGCACTGAGGAGAGGTGGGATTGCAGTTTGTGTCATGGCCACACCAGCCTGTGGCAGGTCAAGAAGCTGCTTGGGCTGTGCCTGCAGGGGCTGGTGTGAACAGAGCTTTGAGTTTGGCCACAGCATTGTACTGTGTGTTTCTCACACAGAATCTCTAATAGTTTCTGAGGATGGAGCTCTTCCTTCCATGGAGGTACTTACAGCAAGTTTCTCCTCTGGCTACTACTCATATAGTACCTATTTTCATGACACCTGTAAGAGTTTTAACTTTCCTCAAGGGCTGCTCTTTTGTTTTCCCCACCAGAACATTGAATTCGTTGGACTGAGCCTGGAACATGCAGCAGTTCTTATGGTGCAGAAGTGATGGGGAGGCATGTAGAGAGGGGTATCTCCTGGAANGAAGAATGAAAAAGTGGATTTTTCCAAGATGGGATATACAGCTGAGGAACAGGCTGAGCCTCAGTAGCCCAATTTTGCCCATCCTGCCTGTTGTGCTGCAGGGAATCTGTAGCTGAACAGCACCACACGGGCACCAGTGGGACTGGTGATGGAGTATAAAAATCAATGCTTCCCCATTTTCAATAGTGTCATACATGCCTCTAATGGACCTCAGGCAGAGAGCAGTCATGTGCACCACTGTCAGCCTGATCTTTTCCAGTGAATTTAAAGATGTCTCAGCCAGTGGTATGGTGCCCGCATAGTGAGGAGTTCTTCTGTTCCCTTCTGCATACTGTGCTTTGGGCTCATGTTATAGAAAATTACTGATTGTGCAGAATAGGGAGCAATGGATGCATACCTGGATTAACAGAGACAGTACATTGTGCAATCAATACTTTCTCTTCCTGTCTCTAGAGACAGAAATAAGCAAAAGTCAACAAGGGACAAGATACTGCAGCTACAAAAGTGGTGCTGGACTTGCCAAGACACCATATATGTTTTCTGCTCTGATTACAGGTGTCATATGATTACTTCTGAATGCTTGCATCAGTTACCTTCACTGTATGTACTGGACAGGATATTTACAATTGTTTCAATCACCATATTTTGTAAGGTTAGAAGGAAAAAAAAATCATAAGTGATATTTGAGGAGACTGTAAAATTTAAGCTTCTTAGGGTCAAATTTTAATGGCTCTAATTTCTGGTGACAGGCCTCAGGCATTGTTGGATTCAGCAGAAACTAATTGCTCCCTGCATTGAAGTTTGATGACCTAAAATGCTGGAGCTGCTCTTTAACCATTAATTAGACTGTTCTGTTAAGATACTTAAATCATAATAGATATTCTGCTGTTGGTATAATTAATTATCAAATTTATCGAAGTGAAATTGTGTCTTTGTGAGAATAAAAAAAATTTATTACTAGCTTATTGTTATGTCTCTACATCACAGCCGTATTACTTGGATACAGAAGGTTATTATCAAATCCATTTATATGTAACATAGTTACATGCCTGAAATATTAGTGCAAGCCACTGCATTTCAATAATCAAAGATATATTGTTTTCATAAACTAAGGACATGTGCAGTCAATACTGACCCTGGTTTGTATCTTTGTTTTTTTTAAATATATATCTGCTAATGTTAAGCAAACTAGATTTATTTTAATTTTGTAATTTTTTAGATCTTTTTTTCCTCTATTAAGCTATGTTAGTCGTGAATTAATTAGTCCTGATGTGCACCTGAATAGATGAACAAAGGAAAAATATTGCTTGTCTTTTCTTAAAAGGGCTGGGCTTCTTTTTTATGTTTTGAACAGTACTTATTGATGCCATTCTAAAGGATGAGAAATTTCCAATAGCCAGCAATGATTCAGCACCAGAGTTGTGTATAAGAAGAGAGTCATCATAGGTACAGTAGACAACAGCAAAACAGATTGGTAGTGTCATTTTATTGTTGTGGAATAAAATAGGGAGTGGTGGTCCATATGTAAGACATCAGCGTAGCCATGCTAGAGGCATTTGGGGAAACTGCAGTCCCAAACTGCCATTTAAGAGCAAACCTCTTCCTCTGAAATGAAGTAAGAGTGCTAATAAGCATTAAGAAAGTTGGTGTGATGACAAACTGATCAAAGGAAAACAAAACTATTAACAGGAGCACCTCTGAGTTTTACTGAATTTATGTATCCATTCTTGCAAATGCCCACTTGCCACCTGGTTTATCTGGTCAGCAAGGTGCTTGGAGAAGGGATGCAGTACATTCCTGCCAAAAGCAGCTCCGCACTCGGTTCAGAGGGCCCATGCACGGATCCTGGGACTTGCAGGCAGCATCAGGACAAGCAGTCTGTGTAGCCTCCTTTTAAATACTTTTCTCCACTGAGATTTTAGAGAAAGGAGCATGAATTATTGCACAAACCACAGAAAGGCATCCTGCAGGCAGGGAAATCTTTAGCTCCCACAGTGTTAGCTATTTCTGTGCTACATTGAGCAGAGATTTGAAATGTAATGTGGGACTTTTAATAGAAAGCCAACTATCAGCAAGAAAGTAGCAGTCACAGTATCAAGGGCTTACATGCCACATTGGCCCTAATCTTTAAAAAATGAATCCCTGGTAGCTTGGTCCTGCTCCTCTGACTCCGGCTGCGGCAGCCCTCGGGGCTGAGCACAATATTGTCCTGCAGAGCCTGTTTTTCCTCTAAACCTTGGATACAGAAAGCAACAAATGCACCTGCAGGATGATATTCTGCGGTACATGCAGAATGCACCTGTACCACCTCCTCCCTTCCTCCCTGTTTGTGCCTGGGGGATGCCTGTCCTCTGCCAGCTCCTCGTGGCAGCGACGCTGGCCCAGAGCTGCCCGAGGGCTGGAGGCTCAGTGCATCACCCTGTCCTTTCATGTCTCATGGACGGAGGAGGGACCGTGAGCATCCTTGGGTCTGACAGCCAGGGCTGGAAGGAGGCAGGACCAATTTATTCTGCTGCTCAGGTTAAAAAGAGCTTGGAAACCAGCCAGATCTTAAGGCAAGTATGCAAGAGTATAATGTGGGGGCTTCGTAGGTGAGTTCACAGCAGAGAGCCAAATGACCACGTACAGCTTTCCATATAGGATATTTTCCTAAGAAAGCCAGAACATAGAAAGCTAGTGATGTGCATGCGTGGATTACATAAATCTGGGCATTTCTACTCCATAATATCAGCTGCAATCTTTAAAATTATAGCTTAATTATCTGCTTGGGCACAGGTACAAAATAATAATCCTATCTTACTTGTCAAAACTGAGATGATGGCTGATGGCAGCCTGCATGATTGTCTCTGCCCCAGCCACAAATTTCATTAACTCCATCAATGTGACAACTGCAGAGTCCTGCTATTGACAGGAACTCCATGGTAAATTTGCTAAATTCCTTGGCTTGTGCTGCTCCTCAGCTGTGTTATAATGCAGAGGTGTTTTAATGAATCCTAGGAGCCAAATGATGTCTACCATAAAGACTATTCCACAGTTTTTCAATCTTATAAAATATAGAGAAATTAGTCATTTAGTTCTTGAAAGGAGTAGAGAATGTGTAGAGTTCACATCCCTAGTGAAGCACGGTTCAGTGCTCATAATGATACGGTTGTTTATCAGTGACAACACTGGCAGCAGTGTTTAAATTCAGCACCTCTGCCATTTCTGAGAAGAGCATTGCTGGGAGAAGTGTCAGCTGCTTGGTACCAAGTCATTTGTTACATCTTTTTATAATTCTTAATATCAGTTCAGCCCTTTCTCAAGTCTGACATGCTTCTTTAATCACTGTATAATGTTCACATAGGCCCTCACCCAATACAGGCTTATGTGCCTATTTGAACGGAGTTACATCTACATAGCAGTGAAGATTAGGAAGATTAGATGTTTTAATTATATCCTATATTTTCATTACTTTAATACTCCTAGAGATGGGTAGGAAAAACTCCGTTTACTTTCTCAGATAACATCTTATCTCTGCTATTTGTTAACAGATTTTTAATGAAAGAGTGCAGACCTGCTTGAGACTGCAAGTGTCAGAGTGGGGGGAAGCTGGGAAGGTGTTTGGTGTCACAGGCACTGCCCTCCAGAAATGGGGTTCTTGCTGTCTTTTCATATCCTCAGTCACTGCAGCTGTCGGGTGCTGGGTGAAGAAGCAGGATTGTTTCTGAGGTGCTACCCGCCCGGCAGATGGTGTCAGAGGGTAATTAGAGGAGTGCACTCTTGCTGTTTCTGTCCCTCTCTGATTGTCCCTCTCCAAGGGGGGAGTCTGCAGAGATCAGTGCTGGACGGGTCAGTCCTTTCCAGAGCTGATTCCCTGTCCCCACACCAGTGAGAGCCTGCTGTAGCCAGGACAGAGAGCTGGAGTTCTAGATGAGCTCACGAAATTTGTAGTTTTGGCCAATAGTTATGGTAATGCAAATCTGACTAATAAAAATTACAATTTGACACACTACACATGCTGCCAAAAATGACTGTGCAATATTAATAAATGCTAACAAATATTATCAAACGCCATGGCTATGACTTTTATTGAGATCCACTCTCTAACAGTCAAGGCAGGCTCTCTGGAGATGGGTTTAGGAATATCAAATATTGATCTGAGTCTTGCATTGCTCCCTCGGTGGCTTTGGTACTTTATGTCCATTATCTACTCTTAACTTTATTTAGCCTATTTTTACAGCTTTGAAAGATGTGTTCTTGATTTTGCCAAGTGTGACCAATTCATTTTAAATTCTTTTAAAATCATTTAGTGGACTGCAGTATATTGCTTTAATTCAGAGAGATTATTGCATAGTCCCCTTTCTGAATTACATGTACAGGACTAAGAGATCATCTCAAATAAATGTAGATTGTAAATGGGGTAGCACTGCTGACAGTTTTCTGGGCAAAGCCATGGCTATGGACAATGATTTACTGCTCTCTTTTAAGATGAACAGAGCAAGTTTTCACTTGGTAGGGTAGGATACCAGTAGGATAAGGGCAGGCTTATGGTCTGTAAAGCAAAAAGAATCAGTATGACTCTGGGAACAGGACTTTTTCAGAAATAATGAATATATTATCCTTGAAATAATTATTTTGATAGACTCCCTGTGGCCCACTGAAGATGTGGTTATGTGGTTTGCATTCATGCAACAGAATCAGGTAGATATCCATCAGCCCAGTTAAACATGACATCTGCAGTTGTCTTTCCAGGTGCCAAAGACCATCAACTTTTAATATAGTTGATTGTTAGGGAGCATTTGATATGTTCATTCTTCGACAGGGCTGAGCAATGGAATGCCCATAACATTTAACATAGTAGCTTGACATTTAAATGTCAATTAAGAGTCTTTTCTTGAGCTGGTAAAATTTCCAGAGGGATGTGTGTTTCATTATTGGAATGGCCTCACAAATAGCTAGATAATGTGACTGTGATTCCAGGTCCTTGCAACAGTTTGGTTCTACAAAGAGAGAATCTAAAATTAATTATTCCCAGGACCTACATAATTTACAGAGTTGGTAATGACTGGTGGAGCAGCCACTGTGTGTGCAGGCAGGTGAGGACAGGCACCAGGAAGATTTGACTGACTGTGCTGGAGAACCATGATGCTCTTATGAAATACTGCCAGGAATAATTATGAAAAGGACATTTATTTTCCAAACACTTAAATTGCTTCTGAGCAAAAATCTGCTTGGAAATAATAAAGGACCACAGCAGTTTATGCTGTGAGCATAAACCATGTGAGCATAAACCACGTGACCACGAATGTTGGTAGGTCTAGGAGGTTATTCCTGAGGCAAACACAGTGCAGAATGGAAATGGTAGAGGATAGACACAGGGAGCAGCTTGCAGAGCTGCTCTAAGCCCTAGAGCTTGAGCACAGGAGGCTGCACTGCAATGGGTACCTCCTTTAGCCCTGTGCTTTCCCTTGGGACAGTACCTGATCCAGAGCGGCTCTGGGCAGTTGTCTGCTCTGCAGAGAGGCAATGCTCCTTATTTCCCTTTCTTTTTGGCAATAAAAAGGTCCTAGCTCTGCTGCAGGGAAATGGCAATACAGCCAAGAGCAAAATTGGCCCTTCTTGTTTGCCAGCCAGCAGCATTCTCTTTAATTTTTAATGATTACAAACTACCTATTTGTGAGGCTTTGGAATAATCAATAATGTATGCACATTTGGTGAGGGGCAAGTGATGTCATTTATCTTCAAGTCTGAGATTATAATATGAGATGAGGTACTGACAGTTTGAAATCCTTTATAAATGAATTACATTGCTTTGTAACGTCTAAAAATAATAGGATGAACTGGATCAAAACCGTTCCTTTCTGAGGTAATAAAGTAATAATACGATTATTAATTTCACTGATTGAGGCTTGAAATCTAATTTAGGAAGGAAAAATTGAACATAGGTGTGAACTCCTGTTTCTAACAGTTGTTTTATCTCAGAACGACCTTGAGTTCCCTTTCCATAGGAGAGCACTTGGGTTGTGTTGAGAGGAAGCCTGGTGTAAAATGCAAACTAAAGCAGGCAAACCCAGGAAATTAACACAGAACTTCCCACACCTACTTTGATTGAAGTTCACTGAGTGAACTACTTTGATAAAACCAGCTTGTGCAGCTGTACTGTTAGGGAGAGGCTGCACCCCGGGTTGCGTGCTGGGAAAATGGTGCCGCTGCTGGGCTGTTCTTGTTGCACCCTGAGGTTTGCAGCCAGTCAGGCAGGGATCACCCTTTGTGGGGCACCATGGTAAGAGCGATGCACAGAATCTGCACCTCTGCACTATGACTGAATTAGCCTTGGTTCTGAGCCCATTAATCCTCCTCAGATAGCCTATTTTTCATATTTGTCTGCTGAAGCTTGAGGTAGAATCTCTTCCACCAAATTTAGCTCAAAAGCAGTCAAAATACCAGGTGCTTCCAAAGTAGATGCTGTCAAAACCAAGACTTTTGCCTCCCTGCCTTCTGGCTCTACCCATCCTTGCAGGTGCAGATGGGGGTCTGCTAAACTTTTTACAGGTCCATTCTAAAACACAGGTGGATTTTTAGTTGCCTCGTTGTCTGTTGGTTCATTTTATTGCTGGTTCCCCATGTTCTTCAATAACAATTTGCAAAGGCTAAGGTTAAATGTATCAATTCTGCATAAATTGATATGCTCTCAGTGCTCCCTGGAAGAGAAGTACCTCCAACGCAAGTTTCCATCCCGCCTCCCTTGAGCACCTATTTTGGTAGGAGATGAATCACTGCTATTCCTCTCCTTTGAATAGAAAGAACCTGGGTGACTCCCACACACTAGCAAAGTGCATAAATGTTAGATATCCCGGCTAAGCTCATCCCTGAGAACTCCTTCAGAAACTCGTATTTTCAGAGACCAGCTCGATTACCTTGCTTTGGAGGAGAAGTGGGGCGGGAAGGAGGGTTATTCTGGCTGCAGTGTCAGGGCATCTCTGGTCTGGCCATCAGCTGTGCAGGAAGTTCTGGCTGTGCACCACAGCACAAGCTGTGAGCTCTGGGTTACAGTGGCCTCATGTCTGAACCTGGAACTGTTCCAGTCAAGCACAATCGGAGCAGCTGAAACAAAATCCCTCTCTAGTGCTAAGGAAGGCTTATGCATGCCGCCAGGATGGCGTGGGGTGGGGAGAAAGACCCGTGTGTTGCTGCAGTATGGGATTGTTGTTTTCTTTCTCTTCAGCCCCATCTTACGAACTCTTCTTCCAAAGGTAGCAGCAACCATTTTGTTTCATTTATTGCCTGCTAAATACATTAATAAACGAATTTCAAGGCTGTGGTTACCACATGGATAATAAGAAGTCCCACTTCAGCAATGCTTTTAAAACGTTTCAGTCTCACTGGTGTTGCAGGTCCAAAACGTGTCTGCTTTGCGAGGCAGGGGCGGTGGGAGACACCGTCCCTGCTGTGGGGCCAATGCAGTGTGGCAGTGTTGGTACCCTAGAGAGCCTTGCTGCTGTTACACAATCAGTGAGCTGCAAAAGGATGGCTCCAATCCCAGATTGTATTTTCATCGTTGTGTTTTCATCCTGGGTGTCTTAAACTCACTGAAATTCCCCAAATCTCCCAAATGCAACTGTTGTTATTGCTTATGTCCTTTTAGGTGTGGGTATATTCTGCTAAAACTGCATGTTCTTCATGTGATTTCTACAGCAGTGTTCCTAATAACAATAAATTCCTTTGTCTTACAAATACGGTTAAGATAATTGCTCCCTTTACAACCCACGCTTGCCTAAACAACTTTAGTTTAGAGCTCTGAACAAGCATTTCCACATCCAAAGCTACAGGAGTATCCAAGGCTGCTGCTGCCGAGTGATGCCTGGGCCCCCCCGGGGCAGGGCCTGTGCAGGCTCTGCTCTCTGAGAAGGTCTCGGAGCCAAGCTCCTCAGCTTCTTCTCAGGCCTGAAACAGAACTGCATCCCAGCTGAACTGCTGCATTTCCGAACAGCGGTGCAGCTTGATAAGCACATCGATATGTGGCATGGGAGGTTGCACAGTCTGTGCTTGTCTGCTTCACACTCATCATTACTTTTCCTCCATTTGGCATTGGAATAGCTGTCATTCGGCTTGATTAGCTCCCAGATGATGGAAAAGTTGGCAAACTGTTTCTAATGGAAACACAGCAGTCTGTGTCTAGAAGGGGGTTGTTGGAAGTGAATTTAAAATAGATACATTTAGGAAATTATTTACATTTTACTGTGTGATGGTCCCCTGGCAACTGCACGGAGTCTCACTGAGGTGTTACTGAGTAACAACCCTTTGGGAGAGAGAGCTGGCTGAGAATTTCACTTCTGAGCAATTTTCTTAAGTGAGGACACAGTTCCCAGAAAATAAAATAATTTCCCAGAAGCTCATTTTTATTATGAACAATAAAAATTATGTATTTTATGGTCATTTTGATCTATATATTAACGTTTTTGTCAAAATGGCCTAAGGCATTTAATGTTGTGTTGGTACTAGCTGGAACTCCCTTACTGCTGTGCATCAGTCCATGGAACCATAGCTCAGGACTCCCTGTGGAACATGGAACCTCCCTCAGGACCTGCTTGAGGGCTGATACGTATTCCTCAGCTCTAGGCTGGTTTCTTGCCAGCATCTATCACTTGTTCCAGAGAAGGACCCATGGCAGGTCTGGGACCCAAAGGAGGGCAGGAACAGCGGGGCCCTGGAGGTTTTCACACTGTGTCCAACTACGCTACTGTGTGCAGGCAAAGGGTGGCTGAGAGGTTTGCACTCTCAGGTGGGTGGGAAACCCACAGAATCAGGCTCAAAGGTAGTCTAGTCTAGAGAGTCAGATTACTAATACTTTCTTTTGCTCAGAATAATACCTTTGGAGGATTGTTCACTGCAGTACAAAATCTGTGGCACCAAATTAGAGGCATCGTTTCAAGAGAGAGAGCAGGCTTGGGAAGGGATGTTTTCTCTGGAGGGGGGAGCAAAAGGTGCACGACAGCAATCTGCAGTCCCTCAGGGAAATGAAGTAAATTCATTTCAGCTTGTAAAAAAATAAAATATTGAATTCCTAAGCTCTTTTGGTTATTTTATCCTGATCACTGCACTCTGTGGGTCTCTGCAGTGCAAGTTAGCATTTGCTGTCTGTAATTTCTCTGTCAAACCCATTGTGTTGATTTATACCTCTGCTCTTGTCCAGTTTATCTCCCTTGTGGCCAAGGAGGCAGTTCTCTTCTGCTGTTGTGACTTTTTCATTACTGGAATTTACCTTGGGGCTGTGACCGTGGTGCAGACTGTGCTTGCTGCCTCCCTGAATGAAGAGCATGGTAGGTCTGTGGCTTGACACAGCTCTGGGAGGAGCAGCGCTTCCTTCTCCCTGCGCTGGGAGCCTGGTACCATGCAAAGCACGAAGAGTGACTTCAGAACTGCGTGGGAAACTCTGTTTCCACTGAATCAGAGTTTAAGAAGGGAAACATGAAGCAGAAAGCATTTTTCTTATCGTGGCAGATCAATTCAAGTTGTATTCAACTGCATAATGCTGTAGATGCTATTTTTAATGAAAATATTTTAATCTCTGTGGCAGGCTAAATGTACCTGATAGACTGTATATGCTGTCTCTGACTTTTGTAGATAAAATAATTTTACTGTTACCATCAATAATTCTCTCTGTTGCCACTAAAAGTGCTTCAGTATTATTCCTGGTAATTGAAACACAGACAGACACAGCACACGTTGCTATGCTCTGGCTTCATGGGGACAACTTTTGGTGTCCCAGGGGAGTGAGAGTCACCCCCAAGGGATGCTGTCTTGGAGCAGCTGGGTCCCACGTGCAGGGAATTCTGGAGTGGGGGGTTATCCTTTACTACTCCCAGTTCTACAGGACTCAGGACTCCACTTTTGTGGAGTCAGCTCAGCTGGTAGCAGGCATGGCGAAGGTACAACTCAGGGACAAGATACCCTGAATTGCTTGAAAAAGTTCCTGACATCTTCAAAATGCTTCCACATGACCCAGGTGCTACTATTCTTTTAGTCACTTTCCCATCAGAATAGCAGAGAAAAATTGGTGAGGTTTCTAAATTAAAAGGATCCTGCTGCTTGCATTTCACTGTGAAAATGGGAAGAGTCAAGCCTGAAAATACACTTGTAAGATGATACCTGGAAGGGGAGAGCCTTGCTCCCAGGCCTCGGTACACACCTCGGGCAGGGGTACGGGGTCACCTGACTTTAGGAAGTTAAATCCCTTCACAAACCTGCAGCTGAGTCTCTTTGCAGAAGGGCTGTAAGGATTTAAGAGTTTTGAGTCTCCCTGACCAGCTTTGAGATCTGGAGCTTAGTTCCTGTACTCCTTATGCTTTTAGAAAATCAGATTTAAGGACCTGTGCAATGCCCTGTCCTGGCTTCAGCTTCTCCATAATCAGGAGAGCACCTAGTGCAGGCCCCAGGATGGGGCTCTGGAGGAGTGCAGGGTTTCCTTTACCTGGGGAGGTCTAGCAGTGCCAGCAAAGCAGCGTGTGCTCCATGGTCCCTCCGCTGTCCGGGCAGGTTCCTTCTGCAGCAAGGGACAGCAGTAGAATGCATAATATTTGTGCTTTCATTTACTTATTGCTACAAAAGCAGCATGCCTAGCTCTGCAGAAGTTGTTGTTGTGTTGTAAAAGAGGAAGCTCAAAACATCGCCAGAGCTGGGGCTGAGGGTGCTCCTCTGCGGTGGCCCCTTGTGTGAGTGCAAGTGTTGGACACATCCCGGTGCAGACCGTGAGTGAGCCCGAACACAACGTTCCTCTGCCTTACCCAGGGCACAGGTCCCCGTCTTCCTACGCATTACATCCTTCTAAACTGGGCTAAAACCTGTAAAGCACTATGCATTTCTCCTTCCTTTTGGAAAATTATTATTCTGATTTTCCCACCTTCTGCTTTTTTCTTTCCCTTTTTCTATTCTTCTGTTTTATGTGTCAGTACACATTCCTATGTGAGTCTTTGTGCTTAAATGGAGAGAGCTATAAATTATGCCTTAGACTTCACTGTTCCAAAAGCAACTACAAAGGATTAAAAAAAATCCAAAAGGAAAGACCTAAATGAAGACCACAAAATGAGTGAGGAGGGGAAGACCAGATAAAAAGAGAAACATATACTAATTATTGGAAAGTCGCTGATTTTGAAAAAGGACAGTCTTTGATGGAAGAAGAAAAGTGTTTGGTATAATTTGATTCACTGAAATTCCAAACTGCTAATTAGCATGCAGGCACATGGCAGTGCTCCTCATAACTTCCCAACACCTTTTGTTACCTACTTTCTCTCTCAGGCTGTTTAGTCTAAATGAGTGTTCAGTTCCAGAGCTGTGTATGTCCTCGTTATGGCTGCAGTGCTTAATTGGACCTTCTTCCCATAGTGATCACTTCACAACTGCTAATACTTTGTGGAGTTACATCCATTGCTATTCCCTGATCTAAAGCCATGATCACTTTCTGTGCATAAGGAAATCTGCAATCTAGTTTGTTGAGGCTGGATCATTTGTTTCTACGAGTAAGAAGAGCTTGAGCATGGCCCATTTCTTTCCAGCTTGACTTATTACAGTGACACTGCAGAAGTGATGAACTCTGGCATTAATCAGAAGGGAAATGGGAGCAGTGGGAGTTCAGACTCTGCCCTGGCTCCCTCAGCAGGCACACTGCCTGCCTGGTGCTTCTGCCCGCAGCTGAGAGGGCTGGCTGCATCTCAGAGTGCAGGTCCTTCATTAAAGGGCTCCCAGGACAAGCCCTGGCTTTGAAGGGATCAACAACACACTACTTCCTGTTTCTGCAAAAGGAATATTTTTTAATTGAATCGTTAACCTGCCAGTGCAGAGCCCGACATGGCCGGTGGCTGTGCTCCCTGGGCCCGCACTGCTGGTGGGCTCTCGTTGTCCAGGGGACGTTGGAGGGGTCAGGAAACATGGTTCAGGCACCTGGAGAAGCAGAGGCTGTGCTGAATATTCGGGGAGGTTGATGTTATTGTGTGTGAGATGGTGTTCCTCCAAGGGAGACGTAAGCATAGAGCAGATTTTTTGTGATGAATGAATAAACATACCAAAGTGAACATACTGAGTGAATCCATATGTTGTTCAGTGTGCTTACATGTGAACCAAAGGGTGATGTGGGACAGACACCGTGTGATTTGGTGTATGGGTCCATCTCCACACTCCTCCATGTATCGCTGCATCCTGGACTGTCCAGCTGTTACCAAATCCAGGACTCCTGTTGACTGGATATGTTCAAGCAAAGGCGTGATCCAACAGGAGCAACCCATGTATTTGTGTGCCGTGGGGACAGTTCCAGCTCCTCTCCTGTGCTGGAGTTCCAGGTTTGTCTCTCAAAGACAAAGCCTCAACCTTTAGCACCATCCCTCCAGCCAAGAGGTGTTTCTGGACACCTCGTCCCGTGGTGAGCGAAGGGCTCTCCCATGTAGGGCTCTCTGCTCTCACAGCCCCTTCTTTACAAGAAAAAATTGGGTGAACTCCTTGATCCCTACCTCAGAGTTTTGTGCTTGAAGTGAAAGTGTTAGTTTTGGAGCTTGCCAGCCACGGGGGTGGGTGCAGGTGGCACAGGACATGGCCCCAGTAGGTTCCTGCACTCTTATTCTACCACCGATCTCAGCCTTTCCAGCTTCCAGAACTCCCAGCATGTTATACAGATACAATGTGACAGGGAAATGTATTTTTGATGACTTTGCTATTCTATATTCTGTACATCACAAACACCTTTAAAAACTGAGAACAGTAATACCAAAATGAGAGAAAGTTGCCAACATACAAAGCACTCACCAGTGTTTGCTATCACGGATTTTATGGTTTTTTGAGGTATTCAGTTTCTGTGAAATAAAACGCTACCATCCCTTCCCTTCCCTGCCTGCCATTATTCCTTTCCAAGAATGAGCCTATAATACAGTTATTGAATAATAACTGTCACATTTCTTGAGAGCACAAAACTTATTTATGGCTTTACTCCTGGGCAGGAGGAAGTGAGGAGCTGCTGACAAAGACTAGGATAGCTATTTGTGTCAAATTTCATTTTAGGGAAGGAGAATCTTGAATTTTGTGATCTCCTAATTGTTGTCAGCAGTGTAGGGTTCAGGGGCTGAGACCCCTCGGGGGACTCATGTGAGCCACGGGTTGTACCCAGCAGAGCACCACTCCTGCCCACTCCTGCCATTGCTTGCACAAGCTGGGACACCACTGGCTTCCAGCACTGGAATTTAAGGATCCAAGCCGTATTGGTGAGGGGTGTGGCAGTTAGCTGGTGAGCAGGGCTTTTGCCGGGGTCTCTTGGATGGAGGGGATCCTCAGACCTGCATCAAACAGATGGAGATTTGGGCAAGGCACACCCTTCTGCACCTGCAAAGCAATTGGAGATCATATTCTTTCTCTTATACTCAGAGACTTACCCTAAACACTGAAGACCTAAAGCAAGCTTGAATGTTTCACTGGTTAATTACAGGACAGGGATGAGTGGCAAGTGTTTTAGCAACAGTAGAAGCATCTGCAAGAAATAATCTGGCAGGGTCAGACTCTCCCTCTCTTTACATGCATTTCCTTGGATAGTTATGGATGTGTTTCCAGTTAAAGGTATCTGGAATGGCTCACTGACTTGAAATGCTCTAGTGCTTAATATTTTGCTAGTCTAAGGTGACAATCTGGCACTGTGAGCTCCTTGTCAGGGATAAGGGAGCACAAGAGGTATGAATCACTTCTTGGGGAGGCTTTAACAGGCTTCTTCCCAGCACACACCCTACAGGGTGATTCAGAGACCTGATGGTTTTGTCTCTCTGGCTGGATTATTGCTCAGATGATGAGAAATTTTCACATCTTGATCTTCCCAGCAGTGGTGGGGCTGGGTTGGCCGCTGTGCAGGGCTCAGTGGCCTTCAGGCTGCTCTCAGAGCTGGGGCAGGCGGCCCAAGGTTGCTGTCTCAGCTCTGTGCTCTGGGGACTCTGGCAGTGAAATCCAGTGCAGTTGGTTCTGTGTCCACACTGTGCCAGAAATCAGGGTTATCGCAAAGGTTCAATTTACTTAATAGAGCTTTAAAGCAACTTTCTTGGTATGTTGTTATTAAATGATGAGATTCCTGGGGCTGTTCTGTGCAGAGCCAGGATTGGACTTTGATGATCTTAGTGAGTCCTTTCCAAAACAGAATTTTCTGTGAGTCTGTAAAGGCTATGCATGTCTTCCTTCAGGGACATTATAAGTATAATAATGATTAGAAATATCCCAAGTGAAAAGCCAGGACAAGAGCTCTGCAGCATGTGCCAAGGACTGCAGTAAGATTAAAACATTCTCGAGAAAGAGCTCAGTAAGAATAGTGACAGTTGACAATTATTTTATCTGACAATGACTTCTCCGTAGCCAATACAGACAAGTATTTTCTGTATTAGAAGCAGTTCATCTCTGCTGTTCTGTCTTGCGTAACATCTCAGGGGAACAGAGAAGATGCTCCTACCAGACGGGGACTGGATAGATGGCTCCAGTCCATGTGTCCCTTAGGGAAAACTTTACCTGTTAAATGAAGACTCTACCAGGGACTCTAATTGTGTCAATACTTGAATATTTGGATAAGCAAGAACATGTCTGTTAGCTTTTGTATTTCTGAGGTGGTGTGCTCAGTGGAGACTCTGAAGTTGCCGAGCCTTTGGCTGAGCTGTGGGAGCTGGATGGCCCATACCTGGAATTTCCTATTGACATTGTGCAAAATGTGTATTTAATTTTAACCCTTTCCATAAGAAGTCCTACTACTATGTTGTGTTGATTCCACTTAATGTACCTCTCAAGAAAAAGACATAGAGAATAAGGGGTTTTTTTCTATTAACACATGCAAGGCTAAGTGTGAACTGAGCCTCATGCTGAGTAATCTGTTACAGAGCATCTACTCAGGTAGTCAGTAATGGCTGCTGTAAGACTCATCATAGCTAGTATTAATGCCTCCTCTCAGGATCCAAATGACCAAGCATCTCTTTTGGTTGCTCTGCTGAGCACTAAGTCCATGTTTGCAGTTAACATGCAGGTGACAGTATCGCTGGAGTCTCAGGAATACACCTTCTTCTTCCCCTGTTCTACTTCTGTGACTGAAATGTCTCTCCTATGCTGGAGATTTGAGCCATAAGCTGAGAAATTTTAAACACACTTCCTCTTTTTAATAGCAAAACTTTTTCTGTTTCCTTAGGCCCTAGTTTTGTTGACAGTAGAAGCAGTCATCTGTAGTGTTTTTGCATTTGCAGAATTCACCCACTTTGAAATGAGTTTACTGAACAATAGAGTCCCAATCTCATGAATAAAATTATCTTGGGAAATGTTTCCATAACTTAAGAGGAATTTTTGTGGCACTGAATACTCAATGTTCCCAAAGTGCTTGGAGAAGATTTGGAAATACCCTGTGCAATTTAATTCTTTGACTGTATACAGTGTTCAAGGTCTCTGTCTCTTGAGGCAAAGCCGTATTTTACTCTGTGAGTGCACAATGATGTCGTGGAATTATAAAATGGTTTGGGTTGCAGGGGACCTTAAAGCCCATCTTCTTCCATGGGCAGGGACACCTTCCACTATCCCAGGTTGCTTCAAGCCCCATCCAGCCTAGCCTTGGACACTTCCAGGGATCCAGGGGCAGCCAGCTTCTCTGGGCAACCTGTGCCAGGGCCTCCTCACCCTCACAGGCAAGAATTTCTCCCCAATATCCCATCTAACCCTGTCCTCTATCAGTGTGAAACCATGTAATAGGCAGCTCTAGTGGCATGATCAGAGGCTGGACCCCATTCTAAGAAGCAACTTTGGTGCATGTGGCCTTGTTAAGAAAAAACACTGCACCACATCCCTGCAGTGCCAGTGAGAATGAGCTCAGACTGTGGGTGTGAGATTGCTGGACTTACCCTGCAATGCTTGTAATGATGATTTTTGTAGTTGGCCCCACTGTGCTTCACAAAAGCCATCTGCTCAGAATAGAGGGAGGGATGGAGCAGTACCTTTATGTAGACTTGTGCACAGAGCAGAACAGATCTGGGCTAAAAAGCCAGAAATAGGTAAGAGCTTTGGTGGCTGGTTGCATTGCTGGTGGCTGGGCTGTGTCTGGCTGAGACCACCATGCAGCAGATGGGGACAGCTGGGAGATACGGGGTCAGCATTGTCTATAGGGAGCAGGTATAGAGGTGAGAACTGCTAACTTGTGTCCCAGAGCAGAAAGGCTGTAAAGACTGGGTCACCCTTATACATCAGCTAATTTTGAGAGCACTTACAAAAATTAGGAGCTGGATCCTAGTGTCTGGTGACTTCTCTTGAATGGCTTTGGAGCTTCCCAGGTACCTTGACAATGGGAAATATACAGTCAAATTTAGTACTTGAAGTGTTCAGGTGTTTAATAGCGCTTGACTCATGCTGGGAAGAAAGGAGAACTATCACTCCACTGCATTTTTTTGTTGCTATTGTTTTGGCATATAGAGAAATTGTTCTTTCTCATAACAAATAGATGATGATGCTCTGACATGGTACAGTGTGTGAATGTCTATGCTATTCATCATCTTGCTGGCTGAAAGGTATGTGTGGAAAACTAAAAGAAAAGAGGCCAGAAATGTCTTGCCTGTTATTTGTTCTGCCCAGAGTGATGTCAAGGGACTTTGACCCCACTGCAGGTACATAGTAGTTTTCCTACAGAAAGGAAATTATATTCTGTTACATTGGTCTTCTGTGACCATAGGACATCAAATTCTTAATTCTGACTTTTGTAAAGGCAACAAACTGCACATAATTTCTGTTGGAAATAATGCGACTGCCTCATTCAGCTTCAGAGCTGCATGGTGGAACCTCGGGCACAGCCTGATGTTGAACAAATGTTTAGGCTGCAACTTGCTGAACTTCTGCCACCTACAAAAGAGCTAGAGACATAAGAACAACAGGCTCCTTTGTAAACTGTCACTTCTCCTGCAAAGAGCAGCTTCTTTCAGGAGCACTAGTTCAGCATATGCACACATTTGCAGGAGAAATGACAGGTTACAAAGGAGGCAGCAGATCACTCTGCCTGAACCCAGGGCTCATTCTCAGCACAGTATCTGCTTTAGTGCACAATTGCACGTGATTTCGCAAAGTCCCCTGGAACTGCATCCTGTGTGTCTCAAACTGAGACTCGTCATGTAAATTCTTTTCTTGTCCAGCTCTACGATACTGTATTGCCATAACAACACTGTGGCCAGTGTGAAATGTTTTGCATGATAAAAGAGACACAGAAATCCCTATGAATTGGACTGAGGTGCCTTATGAGACAATAACTTCATTAAGCATTTCTGGGAGTTGGGAAAAGAAGCTGGACTAGAGTGTACAATGTGTGTCTTGGGTTGGCCTTTTGATCCTTACACAGAGTCAATATAAACCCAGGAGTCACGTGCTGTGTTAAACCAGCTCCCCACAAAGCAGTCTAATAACAGAGACATGTAAACAACAGCATGGCAGCAATAAAGGTAATTATCATCAAACCGAGCTGGGCAGGGGAGGCGGAGAAGGCTCCTGCTGCCGTGTCTGGGGAGCAGGGTTCAAATCTGCTCCTCGGGGGAGCCGGGTGCGACCCCGTGGCTCTGCTGGGCCTGGAGTGGGCCCTGGGGCTCCCCTTGAGGCCCTGGGTGTGCTGCAGGGCTCAGCACCTCCCTGCTCTCCGAGCACCAAACCTACAACTCCTCCTGGTCCCAGCAGTCACACACCTCTCCCAGCTGCTGTCTCCTACCAGTGTCCAGGGAATAGCCCTGGCTGTGGTAGGCGATGGTGCTGCCACTTGTGGAGCACAGAGTCATGGTTTGCAATGGGCTACATGTGACCTGGCTATCAAAGCTGTGCATTCCAGGATTAGATCTGAGCTCTTATAAATATCAATATTACTTCTGAGCTGTTTATCTTGCTGCTTGGAGCCTCTCCTCTTCTCTACTTGAACACAGCAAAGGAAGTGGCACTGGCATCTTGTGGCAGGGAGTGCCAAGGTTAGTTCTGTGTTGTAGCACTGACTTTCACCTGACTTAGATCAGGGCTTTCAGTTTATTCCCAGCTACTGTGGTGGTTTTAAATCCAGCTGGAAAATTAAACCCACTCAAGCTGCTCCCTTTCCCCTGCCCCTTCTGATAATGGAAGAAACACTAGGATAGATCGAAAGTTGGAATAATAATGTATTGAAAAGTGCAATAACCACAATAGTATTAATAACAAGGAGCATACAAAAGAGAAAGTGTTCTACCCACAAAAAATGTATTCAACACTGAACATCCCGCCAGGCAGCACTCGTTGTGGTCTCCAACAAAGGCAAAAATGGTGAAAGGAGAGCTTCTGCAGCTTAGCTTTTTCTCCCCTGAGCCCAGAAAGAAAAAAAAAAACAATGGAAAGCAGGGACAAAACAAAAACCTGGAACCTAATTTGTCCGAATAAGGAATTGTGCTGCCGAAATGCTGGCTGGTGCTGGCAGCGGTGCCGGTGCAGGGCTTTCTCTCCACAGGGTGGTGGAGCAGTGGCACAGTGAGGCTCTCTCACAAGCAGCAGCACAGTCCCGAGCCCTGGTCCCACACCCCCTCCAGCCTGAGCCAGGCAGACAGAATGGCAAACGCCCATTTCCAGCCCCGGCTTCTCCCTGCCGAGACCGCGCCCCGGCTGGGATGGGGATGGTGTAGCATGGACAGCGCTAAAAACTCCACCCTCTTCTGCCAGCACGGGGAATGAGTGAGGTTGGGTGAAACCCTTCAGAGTGGGGAAGGGAAGGTTTGCAGCTTCTGTGGAGGCTTGGCAAGAACGGCCGAGCCAAAAACGGTGACCTGCTCCGTTAGCAGGGGAGGCTTGGGCACAGCCATGGCACAGCCATGGGGTGACCTCGCTGCGGCCACAGTGTCCCCAGGAACGCTATGAGTGGTTATGTGAATGCTGGTGTGTATGAGGAGTGTGGCTCGTGAGGTATTGCCTGTATCAGAAGGCTCTGTAGCCAAGTAAGAAATCCAGGAGAGCAGGTGCTGTTGTATAGAAAGAGATATTTTACATGAAGCACAGCTTCCAGACACAGCTGCCAGCCAGCTCGGCTTCTCTGGCAGCCCTTGGGGCCATGACTGTGCCTGCTGTGCTGCTGCAAGCAGAGAGAAACCTGGGCAGCAGGGCTGGCACGCGTGTGCGAACACGGTGGCACTTGTATTGGGAGAGGCTGGAGAGAGCAGCAGCCCTGGCTGAAGAACAAGGGAGGCTCTGGAGGAGGGATGAGCCTCTCATGTCCTTGAGTACTCTGTCATCTCGCCTTTGAGAAACAGAAGTTGGTGTAGATAATAAACCAGGCTCCTCACCTTACTAACCACAACAGTTCTGACAGTGCAGATATAACAACAAGAAACACCTTTAAAAAAAAATGCACAGAGTTTTTATATCTTTTTAGCATAGTTTTACTTGAAAATGAATGTTACTACACAGTACTAAAAGTGAAGGTAGCATAAAAGAGAAGACTTTGCACCTTGACAAGCTGCCTTGTCTGTGAAAGATCACAGAATATTCTGAGTTGAAAGAGAACCACAAAGATCATCAAGTCCAACTCTTAAGTGAATGACCTATACAGGGAGTGAACCTTGGTGGTTTTTAGCACCATGCCATAACCAACTGAGCTAATCTCGGGGAAAGATGATGATTTCCATTTTGTGGTGTAATATCCAAAGGACTCAGGGTGACACGCAAGAAAATTAGTTTCTTACATCTGAAGACAAATAGGACATTTGTGAGCAAATGCAGAAAAGCGACTTCCTCCAGTGTCTCTCCTGAGAGCCAAAACTCGCGTGCAGAGCTGCTGATTGACTCTGTTAGACAGCAGTGCAATTCAGCAGATAATTCAGAAAGATTATCTGACATTTTAAATATCTGTAAGTTTAATATAACAGGTAAGATCTGTTTTGTAGGGATATTACATCTATGTTGTGGCAGTTTTAAGAGGTGATTATAACGCAAGCAATTGACTGCCATGTGGAGCATGTGCTAAATGATATCTTGAGTGATAATGATGGTTCACTTGGCAGCCCGACAGGTCCCTGATCCATTTATAACAACACTGAAACTGAAGTTCAGGAGCTGCTGCCAGATGGCACTGGCACTGCACGAGCATGAAATGGCAAAACCCAGCCCCGTGCAGCAAACCACCCGGTGCTGGGTGGCTGCAGGTGTAGGGCTGGGAGCCATTGGCAGACACCTGAATTCCTGCTGCTGGTTCCTGGAGGGGGCTGGATGAGGCTGGGCCACTCTGCACTGCGGATCTGTCTGTCTGTAATGGAAGCCAGATGTGCAGTCTGGACGCTGAAAAACACATCTGAGAAGCCCTCTTTTAATGGTTATCGCTGTGTCACTTCTCCCCACCCAAAATTTCATCAGATGAGAACATTAAAGATAATGAATTGCACAAATCTTTTTTTCTGTAACACATACCTATTTATCACTTGGGTTTATTACAGCTTTTTTACTTTCTTTTGTCACAAACTATTGATTTGAAAAACTATTTGATTTGAGAAATTATTGATTACAGAAAAATGTAAACTTTGTAGCAGTCTTGTTACCCTGAATATAAAAAAACCACCACACACATGAAGCAGGAGCCAAGGATTTGGTGTGTTTATTTGCTGAGGACTGAGCTGGAATTTCACATGGTGTGTTCAGCAGCAGCTACTCAGCATCACCTGGGCGATTGTAATTAGGGCTGTTCCTCCTGCGTGATGCACAGCCTGCTCTCACAGCAGCAATTCTCTTTCAAAATCCTAACATCTGTCTGTGCATGTAAGATCTTTTTTTCTTAATTCCTGTATGGCTGTTTTGGAACAGGGTTGCCAAAACAGGGTTGGTTTTGGGGGTGTCCCCAAGAGTGGTGAGTGGGCTGGGAGAGGAGAAGTGTCTCCAGAGGAAGTGGCAGCCCAGTGTGGCCTTGGGGACATGGGGAAGCTGCACTGCAAGGCATTGAGGAGGTTGATTTGGACTCCAGCACCTCCAGGCCTGCTGCTTTAACCAGGCGTGGGCACTGTCCCCTTTCACCCAGCCTCAGCCGCCGGGGGCTGGCAGAGCACCCCGAGGGTATCGGGGCTCCAAACGTCCCCCTGCGGGGCAGCGGCTCGGGGTGCGCTCCTCCGGGCTCTGGGACATTTCTGTGCCGGAGAACGTGGCCTGGGTGCAGCCTGAGCCTGGGAGCTCAGCCCAGCTGACACTCTTCTCCCAACAGTCCCCGAGCCTCCGGCAGGACTGCAGAGGGTCTGAGGGCTCAGTGGAGGTCAGGGCTGGGAGGGGGCTGGCACAGGCTTCGGGTCAGGGGCAAAGGGCACAGCAGGCTAAAGTCTGACCCGGAGAAAAATCTCATGATGTCAATCACTGCAGTCGCTGTGATGGCCTAGGTTTTATTGAAGAGAGAGCCGGAGGTGGCCTCTCGGAGCCTGGTGGACAGCTGTGCAGTTGTCCAGTGCCTGGGCTGGTCAAGTCATGTTTTGCCATGGGCTTTCCTCATGAATAATCACCACAAAGGTAAAAGCCTTGAACACTGCCCAGATGAGGTGATGGGGGGTATCACTAGCACCCAGCAATGCTCTACTTTCTATTAGAGCCCCCTCCTCTCACGGACGATCCATGGCCTGTGCTCTGCTACTTACAGGTCAATCCTTCAGCCTTGCCAGCTTGGCCTTGCCACTTCTCCCATGATAGAGACTCTGATGAAAACAATGCCCTGATTGCAGATGAAAGTCTGATAAATTATAGCTCCTCAAGTCTAGAGTACAATGAAATGTTATGCAAAGAAAAAGAGTGAGAGACCATTTCAGAGCCTTTTATGGTGATTCATCTGGGAAATAATCTGGGAGCAGATAATTTAATGCTAATGGCTTTTTTTTCCCCAGTGCTATTGTCAGATGATATTCCAGCATCCTCTCTCTATGCAAAATGGGCTGGGATTTGCTTTGAAATTCGTCAGCTACACAGCCACTGAGATGAGTAATGAGCAACCAAGATTAGGAAATATTTTGAGGAAGATTATGGTGCCTCCTAGAAACTGAGTTTTTTCCTGACTGTGAGTTATAGGGCAAAATCATAGTCTAGGCACTAAATACTCGGTTGGTGTTAGGTGTTCTAACTACAGTGAGCTTAAGGAATTGCACTTCAAGGGAGCTCTAGACACAGCAAAGGCCAAGTGTACAGAGAACAAGCAGGAAGAGTACTTGAAAGAGGGGAGGCAGATGATGGGGAGAGTAGGGGGAAGGATTTGTGTCAATTAGTTTACTAGAAATCCTGAAATTGTTAATTTGCCATGTAAACAATGTTTAATTTTCGAGGCCTGCTAAGTGTGGTGTAGCAGAGAGGCAGGTGCTGTGTTAGCATGTGATGGCAGAAGCCCATCAGCCAAGTGATCAGAACACTTGGCAGGGCGAGAGAGCCTCAATCCACCTCACCTCTGTAACACCAGCATGCCCTTGCTGCTGGCTCTTGGATTTTTATTTCCTCCTCTTGACACATCCAGCTTGCATGACGAGACATCCAACTGGCCCAGCCTCCTCTTGGAGATACGGGAGAGCTCCATCCAATTCCTCACTCCAAACTGGGCTGGCTATGAGCAGTTTTTCATCCAGGCGTAGGATGTACTTATTTGTCTCCTCAAAGTTTCTAAAATGTTCCTAGACCACGTACCACAACATGAGACTGCTCTTAATTTTACCATTCCCTGTCACTGCTGAATAGCCCACAAATTCTGACATTCATACTTAGAAAAAAATGTCCTTTGGTCTAGAGTTCAAACCAAGTGGTTCCATGTTATTGCACAGTCTCCAACACACTCTTCTGCCACCTCTGGCTCGAGTTCTTTTTTTGCCAATTAATGAAACCAATGGTATTCCAAGACTTGGCATATAATAGAAAATGGCCTGAAACAAATTGAAGGAAAATGCGTTTGAAATCAAAATGACCCCAAGGTGTAACGTGTGCTTGTTGTGCCATATCTTACGATGAGTGGTGATACAGGCACACAGCTGAGATGCTGAGACCACACTGACAAGCAGTTTCCTTCATGTCAAAAAGTGATGTTAAATCACAGCTCTTATTTTCATGCCAGGTGGACCAAAAAGCCCCAAGTGTGAAACCTCTGTCTACAGAGTAGAGGAAACATTGCATCCAGCTACATACAGATTCTGCAAGGTCATGACATTTCTCTGCAGTTTTCACTAATTTATTTCAACTTCTTCATGCCTCTTAATATACTAGAGAACTTTTGCCTCTTACTTAGTGTTTTCTTAGGCGTTCAAACCTCCTGGTGGAGAGTTTTGTGATTTTGTATCTCCACGCACAGTTTTGACACATTGTGTTCTTAAATCCTGTCACGGTTTGGACAAACTTAGGAGGAAGACTCGAAGAGCCTTCTCTGCAAAAGATAGGGTCCTAAACTCCCTTCCCCTCCCCTTAAGAATTTCTCAGAGGAAAGTGAAAAAAAAACCTGTTTATTTAACAAAACCCAGCAGCTGGGGGGGGTGCACAGCAGGCACCAGGGGAAGGGAAAGGAAAACAGAAAATGAATAATGTTAGATAATAACCCTCTCATGGTGAAGACAACCTGGATGAATTCAGAGTTCTTTGTTTCCTGGGTGTAGTTCTCTGCTCTAGCTGGGTCTAGGCTGGTGCCAGCTTCCCTGGGACTGGGGTGTAGGCCCCAGAGTTCAGCGGTCTGTTGTAAAGTTCCAAAGCAAGAAGGAAGAAACCACAATCCCAGAAAAACTGTCCTCTCTCTGTGCCTCAGGCAGAGGAGGGAAAAAACCAAAAGTAAGTTCTTAACTCCATCTAATATGAGTAAAAGCAGTGCAGAAAACTCACAGGAAAAAAAGGTAAAAACGTTCCCTCTGCATCCAACTGCAGAAAAGCGGCCGGAGAGTTCCCTCCCGAGAAGCAGAGCTTCTCCCGAGAACCACAACAGCAGCTAGCTGATAAAGGTAAAGCCAGGAATGTAAACACCTTCGAAGAAAACCAAAACAAGTGCCTGGCTTCTTGAGCCAGCTTAAAGACACAGAGTTAATATTTTTCATTAAGGAGGCGATTGGGATATATAGCATCATAAAGTCACCCTAGGACAAATCCTTTGAAACTTTTTTTCCCATATCCTTATTCCCATGTGGTACAAAGAAAAAGTCAACATGATCATTTCATTGCAGAAAAGTAAATTCATAAAATCTTTGAAAATGAAATTCAGGGAAATACCTTTTGCATTTTTTTGTCCTTTTTTTTTTTTTTTAACAAACAATGTTTAAAAATGTTTAAACAAGGTAACAAGAGGGAAATGGGAAGCTACAGAAGAGGCATTGTTTAATCAAGTCTCTAATACCTGACCTGTTTTCAAAACAGCAGGAATCAGTTTCATGCTAAAGCCTTCCTGTTTCTTTTTTGGCTCTGGCAATCTTAACCATAAATATAATTTAAAATGACAGATGTGAAAGCCTGCAGAATAATTGCTCTGAGGGTAAAAAGCTGGTAATGGATTTGATGCTGATCCTGTGATTTTTCTGGGGACAGTTTTGCAAGCCTGACTGATACCTTATATCCATGTTTTCTGCTATTTTAGATGTACTCATAGACACTGAAACGTGCTTTGAAAAGAATAGTAGCCTATGAATGTTTAAACAAGGACGCAGAATTCAGCTGCTGCTCAGGGAGTGCCTTGGGGCTGGAGCAGAGCTGTGGTGCAGCGGTGGCTGCAGGTCACGGCCCCTCGCGCTGGGGGTGCTGCGGGCTCATGAGAGGGCCCAAAGCCATGAACAAGTGGATGTGGCAGAGCTTCAGATTTTCTGTCCTCAGTTTTTCTGCCATACACCCTCAGTGCAGCAGCTGGTGGGCTTTGTGTTGATGATGCACTTCAGGGACAGATTTCCATCCTTCCCCCAGGGTGACTCCTGTGGGAAGGGCTCCCACCATCCGTCCCACTCCTGGGCAGATGTTCTGCCGGTGGGTGTTTATCGATAGTCGGGACAGACATACAACACACACCGAATGCCTTGCAAAAAAGGGTCTCTTGCTTTATTCTAACAAGCTTTTTTATATCTTGCTTAAAACAGTGCTGTTGTAACAGCATCTGATTGGCTAGTACAAAATTTGCTGAGAGTTAGGATAAAAATACTTTTTTAGCAATGTCCAGAACTCAAGCAGGCTGAACATCTGTTGTGGTTTCCTGAGCTGCATCCGGTTTCGTCTGGCTCGAAGTTCCTCAATTCTTTGGTAGCTGCAAACCTTGCATTACAACATCTTTCTATATTTCTTAAGGGTACATTTTAATTATTTCATCCGCTGGATCAGGTTCAATAAAATTGACGGGCCAGCTGTCCCCAGGTATGAATCCCTCCACAGGTGTTGTCCATTCTCTCCAGTCTTTAAAACCATAAAGCTCAGCATCTAAAGACATAAAGTATAAGAATAATATAGCACAAATATTACAGGTATGAGCATTAAGCAGAGTGGTACTTCAAGGTTACATACAGCTGCTGGAGAGTCCCAAACAAATAGTGAAAAAAAAGACAGGCCCCATGGCTGGGACAGGGTGCTGTCAGGTATTCCCCATCCAGTTGCTGTGTTTCTCATCTCGGTGTGATGCGGCCGACGCTGAACGCAGCCTGATGACACTCAGAGGTTGTCTAAAGCATTGTGTGTGACCAACATTTCTGCTTTGGTATTTCCTCAGAGTAGGAACCAGACAAACACCTGCTGCCTGCATGAACCTGTTGGTCCTATGAGGTCTGTCTCCAACTTGCATTGCATGCAATAGAGTGTTAATCATATTTGGTGAAATCGAGAAGTTTGGCAGTATATTCTGTCATGGTTTGTGCAAAATTCTATGGTAGTTCTTCCATTTTTTGCCTTCATCTTACATAATTCTTTCTTATTCATTTGGTTGAAGGCCACAGTGAGCAACAAGAATTAGCTGTGGTTTACATTAGTGTCTGTAACAAGATTTGAGATGACTAAAGCAATTTTCAGTGAGTCACTGGCATACCAGTGCTGTGGTACGTGTGAGTGAGGGCTCAACTCGGGCTGCACTAGTCCTGGAAGTTCTCTGGAGGCAGCTGCTGTCCACCAGGTGCTGGGCTTCCCAGCCTGGATCTAACATGCTAAAAAAGACTCAGGCAGCTCTTCTGCAAAGCCAGATCCCACAGAACTAGTCAATCAGTGTTTAGGATACCCCATTGCTTCTGCAAAGTCAGGGACTGTGGATGGATCAAGCAGAGAAACTTGCTCCTGGGCTCGGAACAGGCTTCAGATGTGCCTTGTGGGAGGGCATTGGGGGTGCTGGAGAGCCCCCATTACTCCAGATGGGATGGGATGGGATGGGAGCAGTTGGAAGCATTGCAGAGTGTGCAGGCACATGCGTGCTCTGAGAAAAAAACGCAGCATCTGTGAATTAAACATTCAAAGGCAGCTCCTTTGACCAGATTTTTGGAGAGGAGTTCAAGCTGTGAAGGGTACACCCTGCACCTTCTAAACTGCACTTCGTTACATGAGACTCCGTGTTAAGTTTTAAAATCTGTTTTGACAAGCAGTTTGTTTGGCTGCTTCAAATAATAAATAATTCAGCATGCCCCCCCGATGTTTTTTGCAATGAATAAAATTGTGTTTCTGACATTGAAATAAAATATTGAAGACAGAGTAAGATGACTGTGAGTAACACAGCCGTGAATCTCATTCACAGCTCTGTGATCTGCTGTTCAGCAATGCTTCTTTCACTGCCTCTTGTTTTTGTGTGTTTGCAAACTGCTTTGGCAATATTGGAGAAGCACAGAGCCTTTTTCTGGGCCAGGACAGAGTGAGGCCCCCAGTGCAGCCCTTGACCAGTGCTAAGCTGTCACTGGCCTTAGCAGAGCCACAGGGCAAACTCTGGGTCCTGGATGTGAAGTGCTGCTTTACTGCACTGTGTCCTGGGGAGAAGGAGGTATTCATGCCCAGCAAACCCTTTCCTCCTTCAGGCATGATCTCTGCTTGCCAGGTACTTGTGTGCCGCTGGATGGATCCTGTTTAGGTGGTGGCATGGACAAGAACAATATTTTGAAAATATTTTTGAAATATTTTTTACTGTGGTTTGTTTTTTCAAATGTAAGGAGTAAGTAGGTTGTGGCTGTTGGTGAACACGGACCTTTAGAATGGTTATTTGTGTTGTTGCCCCCGTAGCTTGGTTTATGTGCACTTTGCTTTGTCGTGGTTCCCAGTGCAATGTTCATCGCGTTCAGCTGGTGCGTGCTCCTTGCCCCAGGCAGCAGGAGAGAAGTGGCCACATCCCCTGGCTCTATGCACACAGGTTCAGAAGAGCATTTCCCAGTGTCCAAAAGTGAGTGCCTTTTTCAGGGGGGCTTTTGCAGAGGTGGGTTTTCTTTCCAGACATTTCTCCAAGGCTGTCCTCACAACGTGTCTCACAGGTCACTCCTCAGGTTTGAGCTCATGGGAACTTCAAGGAAATTCCACAGTATCTGTCATTAAAATGCAATGGAAATAAGGGAGATGAAACTTCTACCTTTTCTCTGGCACCATACAGCTGTTGGTGTAGCTTACTAGCGATGAAGTGATGCATATTTATATATTCCCCATGCTGTGATCATTTCTTCTGTCAATGACAGGGTACAGCAGAGAGGGAAGCAGAACAGCTGGGCTTACAAATATGAAAAGCATGAATGCTGAAGGTAGACATTCACAGCAGTTTTCCTGAACAGTCCTTTGTGGCTAACAGTACCTATAGATTCCTATGGCATTTCCACTGCATTGGTCTTGACAGACTGGATGCAGTTTACCTGAAGTAAGCAGCAGTCTGTATTTGTGCTCTGAAGAGCTGACTCAGCAACCTTTCAGCCCTCCCTTATCCTTGGTTTTATTGGGAAAGTGCTCTTCCTTTATGAGCTGTGCTCTAGCTGTATTAGCTAAATAAAGAGTGTGGTTTACACTTCCTCTCACCTGTCAGTGGTTCTAGCAGAGACACTGGCTTTGTTGCTCTTCCATCCTATGCAGGCAGGTCCTTCCCATCAGCAGAGTACAAATGTTGCTAAGCTGTGCACTCAAAACACAGTGATGCTAGGGTGGAAGTTCTCTGTATAAAATTAACCTGCATCCTGGCTGTAAATCCTGAGAATGCAGGCCTAGCGGAGAGAGACATGTCAGGAGCCAAGGGAAAGGAAAGCCAGGCTCAGCAACCAAAGAAATTGTCCAATTATTGCAATTAAAAAAAAAAACCAACAAGTGATTTTCTATAGTTTCACCTACAAAACCAGCTGAGTTGATATGGCCAAATTTCCAAAAAGAAAAGAAAAAATCATTAGGCTGAAAAATGTCTCCAATTCTGTAAAGTTTTAGCTTATAACAGCAAGGAAAGGATGTTGCAGCAGGCAGTGTCAGCCAGCAGTGCTATCAGGCTTCTCCTGCCCCCACATATGCTTCCTAAATAAGTTCATTTCAGAGATTTAATCCATGAAGTAGTCGAGTATCTGTGTGATTTACATTTTCCTGACATAAGTCATCTTGTGTCTGCTGGGTTTGTCCTCAGTGCTCCACAATTACTCTCTGAGCAGGACTCTGAAGTTATTTGGCACACGGATGAGCCGCTGCTGGGGAGTGCCTGTCTCAGGGACTCTGCTCCACCAGCAGTGAAACATTCCAGAGTGGAGTGGCAGAACATAGCCCTCTTTAGGAAAAGCCCCCCTTGTTTTCTCTGCCAGAGTAGCTTCCATTGATTGATTGCACAAAGTTGATCATGTTTTAAAGGACAGGGCTATCAATCATGTACCTCCGGCTGTCCCAGGCACAGGGCGTATTGGTGACAATCTGGGTGCAAACATGTTGCCAAAACATCCATCCCCACAAGCACATGGTATGGCAAGATAAGAGAGGAAGAATATTATTCGTTCTAACTCGGAGAGGTTTCAGATCTTTGGAGGTGTGTTGTCTGGAAGAAAACAACAGAGAAATTAAGGTGTTATCAATTAAATCTAATTTCAAAGTGTTAATTTATAGTTGCTAGACATCAGATAAATCTGATAATGTATCAGTCAACCATAAAAGCAAAGTATTGGCACAGTGGTACCAGGTGTCCACTGTAGTTCACTGGGGCATTAAACATAAGAGGAATGCAATTACAGTGTGTCCTCTCTCCTTATTTTCTTTTTTCCTCTTTGCTTACACTGTTTATTTGCCTGCAGAGTGAATGGCTGTTAACTGCTTTCTCTGCAGCACCTGAAGTTGTTACCTTCCATTCAGAAACATTCCAAACAAAAGGGAAACCAAAACGATCAACAGGGAAAACCTGCAGAAAGCCTTGTTTTCATTTCACAGATAAGACATATAGAAAAGGTGATAACTCAGGTATTTGCATTTAGAAGAATATAAAAGGAAACTCAGAGAGGAACAAATCTGATTTCTGCTTGCTGTCTCTGTTTTCTGTACATCTGTTCAACATAAGAAATAGTGAAATAATAAAATATTCCCTTCCAGCCTGTAAGCATGCCCAGCACAGGGAATTCTGCTCACTCCCACCTAACACCGGTATCTCTTTTGGCAGAGTGATTATAGTTTATTGTCTTGATTTCATTTTAGCTGCTGTTTGAGCTTAAAGTTTCACTAACATTGCAAGAACACCCCTGGAAATCAGCCACATGCCTGGGTGCTTGCTCCATCCCCGCAGTGGCTGGGTAGCATGTGCCCCTGAGCCTTCACCTGCCACCAGGACAGCATGAGGAAAAAGAAAGAAACAGATTATTTTACTTTGTGTTATTTCTATTTCTCACTCTTTATGGTGAACAGAAATTTTGTTCTACTGTCCATCTCTCCTTGTAAGTCTTCCATGTGTTCTGAGTACATTAAACACTCCCCTTACTAAAATGGAAAAGAAAGAAAAGACGGAGGGGAGAAAAAGGCACCACTGGCTGTGAATGGGGGTAGCCAAATCCCATCTCCACAGTACTAAAAAGTCCTCCACACTGACTTCTCTGTGCTTTATTCCCTGAGAAGCTGTACTGCTGGTGCTGATGCAAGCCCTGGTGTTCCAGGTACCGTGCTGTTTGCCCAGCTGGGGCTGGCAGAGCTCCACAGTGCTGGGGCAGAGCTGGACTTGCTGGCTTGTTCTCTGCTGAGCTCACCAGTTAGAGCTGCTGGGCCCTCCAAACCAGCTTCCCTCTGATGGGAGTCTCAGTGCTTTATATTGCCCTGTATTACATAGGATGAGTTGAGCTCCTGGCTGATCTATTATGTAGTAATAGATCACCCTTCAGGGACTTGTTGGCAAATAAATTGCCAACAATTACAGCTGTACCACCCTTGGGCTGCCTCCCTCCTCCCCAGAGCATAGCTTTCTGCTTAAACCAGGTGAAACTTCTAAGGGACACGTGCCCAAGCTTCACCATGGAGCCATGTCCTAGGAGCATGGTAAAAACCCCTGACCAGCACTGAGGGACCAGCAGAGCTCAGGCACTGGCTGCAACCTGCTCCTCACCACTGCCTGCCCCACGGGGCTCAGCGTCAGGTATGACAGGTATGACAAATTGGAAAACACTTCTCAGGCAGTTGGGCAGGGATCTGCAATAGGGCAGGTTTTCACCATCTATTTTTCTGGATTTACTCAGTTGTTCAGAAACGAATGCAATTGCAAAGTCTCTTGAGCTCAGGATTACATTTGCCAGTAGAAGACAGGGACAGTATCGGGCAACACAGGATTATAGTATAGTGTTATGGCTGGGTTTTTTTTGGGCAGAGGGTAAATATTAATGTTGTCCTATTTCTTTGTGAAAGGCAGCTGGAAAATATTATATCAGACTGTTGTCCCCTAATCTGCTGTGTGTCAGGAGCCGCCGCCGCAGTGGAGCCATGGGGGGGGGAGGGTGTGAGCGGGGCAGCTCCTGCGGCGCTGGCCCATGCACAGGCACGGCACTGCTGCACAGGACATTATTTACCTCCCTGTGGCACCGAGGTTGTCTCGTTTCTCTGATGGCTACCACAATTAATCCACTGTCTGCAATGTAATAAATTGTTGGCCAGATAGGATGTTCTGGCAGTCACAGTGCAGAACACCACAGATGCTCTGAATTCAGTACCCAGAGATGATAAAACTGGGCTATTCCTGATCCACTGGTACAGTCCTTCCCCTCCCTGTGGTGTTGTGTAGGATCTCTTTTAGTTGTCCACTGGCACTGCATTTGTTAAAATGGTTTGGTAGAGATAGTTCTCATCTCCTTCATGCCAGGTCTTATGAGTAAGTAGACACCAGGAGCAGTGTACACCTTCCATTTCCATCATGGCAGGATATATGCCCCTGAGCAGAGTTTTATGGGAAATTCAAATACAAGCATTTACATAGAAATTTGCCTGACTTTTTAAAGAATTGTCCAATTTGATATGCAAAGTTTTTATCTGACTTTTCAGTGTGTAAAGGAAATAAGGGCAAACATTTAGCACTAAATAAACTAGATGCACAATGAACTAACTGTGTTTCATCTGCCAGAATTACTCATCACTAACATTTCATTAACATTAAATGCTCACCAATAGGTTTACAAATTAAAGTGGTCTAACAACTTTCTAGTGATTCCAGACAAGGCCCAAGGGCATGGAGAGTAGCTAGACAGCCTCTTCTGGGTGTCAGCATGGCAAACACCAGTGATTTGTGCCAGTCTTGCTGCTGACTCGGTGGGCTTGGCCAGCAACAACTCCGAGGGATGCTGGAGTTGTTTTTCCTATGAAGTGAATCCATTCATGCAGGTTTACTACTGGCTGTTTTTAAGGAAAAACCCAAATGAAGCTGTAAAGCACATTTAACTGATATAATGGTTTTCCTTATTCCTGCCTCAGTTGAGTTTGCATGGCCAAACTTTGGTAGCAGGGGGGCTACAGGGGTGGCTTCTGTGAGAAGCTGCTGGAAGCTTCCTCCAGTCCAGCAGAGCCAATCCCTGGTGGGCTCCAAAGATGGATGTGCTGCTGGCCAAGGGTGGGCCAGTTAGAAATGGTGGTAATGCCTCTGGGTTAACAGATTTAAGAAGAAAGAAAAAAAAGTTATTGCACAGTTTTAATTGCAGCCAGAGAAGAGTGGGTTGGTAACATGAGAGGAACAACTGTGCAGGCACCAAGCGCAGTGCAGAAGGAGGGGCAGGAGGTGCTCCAGGCGCCGGAGCCGAGATGTCCCTGCAGCCCGTGGTGAGGACCATGGAGAGGCAGCCGTGCCCCTGCAGCCCATGGAGATCATGAGGATGCAGAGATCCACCCACAGCCTGTGGAGGTGCCCACGCTGGAGCTGGTGGATGCCTGGAGCAGGCTGTGACCCCGTGGGAGGCCCGTGGAGGGAGGGGCCCTGCTCCCAGGCTGGAGCAGCCTGTCCTTGGAGGACTGACCCCGTGGCAGAGTGACCCATGCCGCAGCAGTTTTGGGAGGACTGTTGCCCATGGGATGGACTCACATTGCAGCAGTTCACAGGGAGCTGCTGCTCGTGGGACGGACTCACATTGGAGAAGTTCATGGAGAACTGTCTCCCATGAGAGGGACCCCACAGTGGAGCAGGAGAAGGACCCCTTTCTCTGAGCAGCAGGAGAAACTACAGGTGATGAACTGACTATAACCCCCATTCACTGTCTCCCTGCACTGCTGTGGGAAGAGGTAGAGCTGGAAGGAAGGAGGGATGGGGGGAAGGTGTTTTTAAGGGTTTATTTTACTTCTCATTATCCTGCTCTGATTTTGTTAGCAATATATTCAATTAATTTCTCTAATTTGAGCCTGTTTTGCCTGTGGCGATATTTGCTGAGTGATGTCTCCCAGGCCTTATCTCAATTCATGAATGCTTTGTTATATTTTCTCTCACCCGTCCAGCTGTGGAGGGGAGAGAGAGAGCAGCTTTGGTGAGTGTCTGGCATCCAGCCAGCATCAACCCATTACACTACTACACTGGCAAAAGCACAAAGAAAAAGCTCTTGGATGGCTGTGCAGCTGTGTTGGTAACCTGCTGCCAGCAGCCAGGAGGATGCTGTTTTCAAATCTCTCCTGGGCTGCAGGCCCTTTCCAGTCTTGGGTAGTACGAAAATTTAGGGTTGCCCTCGTGCAACTTACCTTAATTAGGTATTTGATGGAGAGATCCTTGCCCAACCACCTCTCCACTCCACAGTGGGATTGCTCTCTGGGTTGCTTTTCCCACCTGAGCAGGCAGGCAGTAAGCACAGTACTTGACTGGCCTCACCTGATAAGGTGGCAACAAAAATAAAAGCTGAAGTAGGAACTCATTAATCATTATATAAAGGGATCAAGTGCATCCTCAGCATGTTTGCAGATGACACCGAGCTGAGGGTGTGGTGACATTCTGAAGGATAGGATGCTATGCAGAGGGACCTGGACAGGCTCAAGTGGGTGCATGGGAATCTCATGCAGTTTAACAAGAGCGAGTGCTGGTGCTGCCCCTGGGTCAGGACAACCCCTGGGATCAATCCAGGCTGGGGATGAGCAGATGGAGCAGCCCTGGGAGAAGGACTTGGGGGATTGGTGGGTGAGAGCTGGACCTGCCCCAGACCAGAACCCCCTGAGCCCTGGGCTGAGCCCCCGGTGTGGGCAGCAGGGGAGGGGGGATTCTGCCCCTCTGCCCCACTCAGGTGAGACCCCACCTGCAGAGCTGCCTCAGCCCTGGGCCCAGCACAGGAAGGACCTGGAGCTGCTGGAGCCAGTCCTGAGGAGGCTCCAGGATGAGCAGAGGGATGGAGCAGCTCTGCTGGGAGGAAAGGCTGGGGGAGCTGGGATTGTTCAGCCTGGAGAAGAAAAGCTTTGGGATGACCTTATTGTGGCCTTCCAGTACCTGAAGAGGCCCTACAAGAAAGATGGAGAGAGACTCTTTACAAGGGCCTGTGGTGACAGGACAAGGGGGAATGGCTTCCCACTGAAAGAGAGTAGGTTTAGGTTAGATATTAGGAAGAAATTCCTGTGAGGGTGGTGAGACCCTGGCACATGTTGCCCAGGGAAGTTGTAGATGCCCCATACCTGGAAATGTCCAAGGCCAGGTTTGACAGGGCTTAGAGCAACCTGTTCTAGTGGAAGGTGTCCCTGCCCATGGCAAGGGGTTGGAACTAGCTGATCATTAAGGTCCCTTCCAACCCAAACCATTAAGTAATGCTATGATTACCTCTCCCTTCCGAAGAAAACTGTTTTTCAGTCTTATGTGGTCCAGAGAGTGCACAAATATATATGTGTACATATGTACACACACATGAATGTATAAATACACAAAAAGAATACATCAATGTGTAGTACAGATCCCTAGACTGAAGAACTCCCTTGCTGAGCTGGGGTGATTGGTCACATCTTGCTCTGTGAGCAGCTTTCCCCGGCGTCTGGCTCAGCATGGGGATTCCACACCAAGGATCGACTGTACCCTCAGGTACTTCAGTCCCACCATCAGTCTTAAAATATCTTTTCTTTTTTATTCCTAGTATCCTTGCATGAGCAGGATATTTAGTGGGTAAAATAGGATGTGAACTAATGTGGGTGAAGCCATGAGTGTAATGCTAAGGCCACCACCAGTCTCTCAGGAAGAGCCCATTTGCTCCTTATTAATGCCATGAGCTTCCCCCATCTCAAGCCATCCTTCCTGAAAGATTTTGGAGCAAACCACAGCATTTTTAAATACCAAGCTACAAATATATTGTAGAAGTTAGACATTTGGTGCATTCTCAGGTGTAGAATATTTTAAACAAAACTTCTCCTTTTCAAAGACGTGCCTGGAAAACATCTAGGCAGCAGTTTTTTGCAAATTAATGCTATTTATATATGAATGTGCCCTAGCATTAACATAGATAGGCTAAGTATAGAAGATAGCTGGGGACTTCAAGATATGTGAAGAAGAATATGGCTTCACAAAAACAGCATTAGGAGCAATTATGCAAGACCAATGGGTTAGAACAACACCCAGCTGCCAAAAATGCCTGGATAGTTACTTATTCATGGTGAAGTGAAATCTAGCAATTGAGTGGCGAAATGTGGCTGTAATAAAAATCATGCCTGGAATATTTATAGAGAAGTTTATCAAACAGAGTTCAATGAAAAATAGAGTATTAACATTCATGGGCCTTGAACATATCCTTTAGGACAATCCTCTAATTTCAGTTCGAGCTACATCATCTTTTATGGAGCACTAAGTTCATTTCAGCACGCCATGTTCATTAACAAAAAAGAAAAAAAGACTGCTTAAATAGAAACATATTGAATAGAATCCCAGGCTGGGGCAGGACAGATTGGCTGGGGCAGGACAGCAGTACTAACCTCATGTTCTCTCTTCTTTGGCTCATGTGCTTTTGACAGGATGCAGGACTGTTTTAGAAGGCTTCACCTCTGATGTTTGCTGTAGAGGACTGGAAATAGTTGGCTCCTTTCCTAGACAGGATTAAAAGAAGAAATATGTGGGAAATGTTTCTGAATACATTTTTTCTTCCTAGAATATGTCTGTCTTGCATAGAAAGCAAAGAAAAGCAAAGAGGAATCTCCATCTTCTGCTCTGAAGCCTGGTGATCTTGTGTTTAGCTTGTAGCTATGAGGAGCTATAGAGGATGGACCATTCCACAGAGTTCCTATTTCATTCACAGAAACGTGTTCCTGACAAGTTAAAAAACACTTTCCTTATCTACTCTTGTATTGTGAATGTAGGTGATTCAGCTCCCAAATATCTCTGTGCTGCATCTAGAAAAGGTTTCAAATGTAAATATTTCTTATCATCATCCACAGAACTTTGGTCCTCCTTCCCTATCCTATTAATGCTTTCAGCATCACTGAGCCTTTGCCTCACAGTTATTGGAACATACAGTATTCCATACTTGGTAGTGTTGATACCAAAAGGGTTAATTCAATTTTTACTGTGCCTGTGAAACTTTTAGCAGAGAAGCAAAGCATGCAAAAGCTGCTTTCAGCAAGGACAGTTGGAAGATAAGAAGACATCTGGCTCAAGAATGCCATGATAGACAAAACAAAGGACTGAATCTCTGAGGGTGACTTGGGGTGGGATTTGGTAACAGTGTGCGTGGCCCCCAGATCCTGGAATCAGGTTTTCCAGCCACTTCCCATTGATGTGAATCTGTTGGGAAGACACACTGTCTTGTGAAAGGCTGAAATGCTGCCTACCAGCCAGTCTACCTGAAATTTCTCCTTTCTGACAAATGCCATTCAATTTTGTCCTGTTTAATGTCTGCTTTAGAGCAGAGGTTTCCTTTGCTTTTTGAGGTTTAATGAAAGATTCAAGGCAGGGTTGTTCTTTTGCCACTAAGGGAAAGCCACCACAACTAACAGACAGTGTCAAATGCTCCTTTGATGCCAGTTTGCAGGCAGAATCACCTTTCTTTTCTTTCATCCATTCCCTTGCTCCTTTTCTTCATCCCCTATTTGGTCTCCTAACATCAGTGACACAAATAGTGCAGCCACACTGTTTTTATGGTCAAGTTCCTGTGGCTTTAAAGAATGTATGAAACAGGATTGTGTCACACACAGGCTCACCCAGCACACCATCAGCTGAACAGCAAATTCAATTAATGAGCAGTAAAGATTGATGGTGGCTCAAGAGGATCATTAAAGGCTGTGACAGGAGTCTGGTTTCTCCAGGTGAAGCTTAATCTGATAATCCAAAAGGATCCATCCATTTTCTGTGTTCCGCAAGGAGGGCACTGCCGAGCTCAGCACTGCCTGATGTGCCAGCACTGACCGGTGTTCATGTATCAATACATTCCCTGAGGAATGCAGACTTTTTCAAGACTTAAGCTCCTTTGCATATGGCTAAGAAGACTTTTTTCTTCCTGCTCTGAGGGAACACAGTTGCTGCCCTTCTGGCTCAGTTAGAGTTGCCCTTGTTACTGACCTGGTACATGTGGAAGGGGAGAGAAACCAAATCCAGCCAGTAAAACACTGCCTTTTGCTGTGTGTATACTGTGGCAATTGAAATCTAATGAAAAATTGGACTTATGTTCTGGACAGCAATCTACAGACTGAATAAACTCTTGTTATTACTCACTTTAAAGCAGGAGAACATCCTGGACAATCAGAGCACCAACACTGAAAAAGCAGCTCCTATTTCCATTACCTAAGGTGGTCCAAGGGGACAAGGTTTGACCAGAGGAGTCACATGTTTTAGTAGACCAACCAATGTAACCAGCAAAGCAGGCAGAGCCCGAAGGCTGAAGCGCTGCGATCCCTCTGGCTGCAGCAGATGTGCTCGGCTCCCAGGCTCGTCCCATCCAGTCACTGCAGGCTGTGTTTTCCAGGGAGCTTTTCTTCTTCAAAAACAATTTGTTTGGATGCACAAACATCTTTATCATGTTTTTTGCAGCGAATAAACAGCATTTTTATTTTGTGGAAACAAAAATGCCTTCAAAATCTAAAATGTCTCATAGCGCTTAGTTGTTGTTTCCTGTGCTGCTTTGAATATTTCTCATTATAGTTGGTGTTCCTTTAAATACTACCTGCCAAATGGTTGTGAGAGGAAGCTGCTTCAGTTATTGATTTCAGATTTAAGCCCCTTTTATTTCTGTTTCCATGTTATTTTGTGAATCAGTTCTGATTTCAGTGAAATCAGTTGTTTGTTCCTAAGTGTTCATGGGAGAGATTTTTAGACAGTGAATGTTTGCTTTTGAGTGTTTGCTGCAATTATGGGTCATTTAATTACCGGGAAATGTCTGTTCTGGTTGCATGGGGCTCTGGAATCCCAGGTTGCATCAGTGTACAGGTAACAGTAAAGCAGTTTTCAGTGTGAGGTTGGGGGGGGATGTATTCATTCGTGCAAGACTGAAATTCATGAGTATTCTCCAAAATACTCAACCAGTGACTAACGTTCCTGTGAGTGAGAACAGTCCTGTAGTGTTTTAGCAAGCCATGGTTATTTTATTTCATTAGCATCACGGTAATTGCAGGAGTTTTCAAAATGTGAAATCTTGAACTTCTACCTTGAAAACCTGGTCAAAATGTTTCACAAGTCAATTTGGCCTCTTGTTTTTCATCGCAAAACCCTCCTGTGCATTTCTCCCCCTCCAAACCCTGTCAAGCAGTGGGATTTCTCCAGCTTCTGTGTCCCTTGTAACTCTAAGCATTCAGGTATTTGTATGGTTATAGTCTCTTACTATTACTCAAAACCTCAGCATTTCTCCCTCCTTGGTGTTCAGACAATGGGTTTTGTATTTGCTAGCAGCTGAATCTTCTGTATGCACCAAAATGAAGGCAGGATTTTTCAAAGAGAATGGCATGATTATGTAGCCTTAATGCTAGGGAGCTGGGCACAGAATTCCTGTAAGCAAGAAGCACCAAAAATTCAAATCTTCATATGTTGAGCTTCTGGTGATAACCTGTCTGCTGCTTTGGGGAAGGAATGTGACCTTTTATCTTCAGGCAGGTCTGTACCTGCTACCAGTTTTCTTACAAATTTTGCTGGGGATACTGAGAATATAAGCATCCAGCCTAAGCTAAGATCTTAATGAGACTGTCTTACACATTGAGTTTAATTAGCCTGGAAGAGAACAAATTAACATAGATAAGAATGTGCCTGGATAAGCCATGAAAAAAAGCCCTATAAAAAGATGCATGAAAGACTCCTTGTCCTCCTGTGTCTTAGCACGAGCTGCAACAACTCTGTGGTGGTGCTTGCTGGGGAAAAGGGGTTGCTGTGATGGGAGTGAACAGCCAGCCCGGGGCTAGAATTCACAGGTACCCCAAATACTCGTCAGGAGAGGAGCCTCTGACTGGGGAGGGCTCAGTGCTGAAGGGGAATGTAGATGTCCCAGACACAAGGCGAGAACAGGTTCTGGAGAACCTCTTTTAGCAGCCTGTTGATGTGTGCAGGGCAGACAGGTAGAAGGTTAAGCTGTACTTTCAGTATCATTGGAGTGTCACCAATCCCTGTGCTGCAACCTCTGCATTTCAGTGAGGTAGCAAAGTAGGACGTTGAATACTCAGTATGAAACAATCTCAAAATTAGACAGTAGTTGTGATGGTTGAAAAGCTGAAGCAGAGTATCGGCACTTCTGCTTTCTGTTGGTCTCACTGTACAATTTGAAGCATAAATAATTCTACAAAGCCTTTACATTTTTGCATCCGAGATGAAATACTGTTGTGTTTGGTCATTCATCAACAGTCCAGCAAATTCTGAATTGCTGTTTGCTTGTACAGAATTTGTTAGCAGAATTGTAATAAATCATTCCTGGTACCTGTAAAAGTCCTGGTACTATTTTAGTAAGCTGTTCGTGTGCATTGACATGGACTCTGGCTCTGGCCTGGCTGTGATTCCTTGCCCAGATGAAGCAGGAGATATGGGAGTAATAAGCTAGTGTCTAGCACTGGGATTTGCAGAGATATTGATGTTTCTTGAGACTTGCCTCATTCCAGGTCCTGGAGATCCTACAGACCCCATCCTCCCTGGGAGCCTGGAGAAAGTGGCCAGCACCTGGTCCAGACGGTCTGTCCTGGGGGCAGCCACAGCCACCAGGCCTTTGGGGAGATCACACAGAGCCCAAGGGATCATGTGTTGGTTTGAATTTTGTTTGAAAACTTGGCAGAGTATTTCAGTGCTAGCACTGTGTGACAGCCCAGGCAGCTGGTCCCCACTCCATGTTATCAGCACAAGGAACAACATCTCCAACAAAGCAGATGAGAAAAAAATGTCCTGACCCACACTGAGAGAAAGTGTGGGGCTCCAGTGCCAGCTGTGGGAGGGCTAAACTCGAAGCCCTGGGATTGTGAAGCCCAAATAGAAAGTCAGAAACCTGAGAAAATCCTCCGTGCCGGACATTACCCAGCACCACATTCAGCAGGGGGGCTCTGGGTTGCTGTTTGCAAATCTTTATTGCGTCCCCTCAGCAGGGACATTTTCTAAAAGCAATTTCATGTGAAGTGACAGCAGGAGACAATTTTTAGCTCAGATGCAGCCTTTGGAAATAGAATATACAATACAGAGCTGTGAGTCTTAATATACCATACCTGAGACCACACAGCTCTAGGTGGTTTGTTGTATTCAGTTCTTGGTTTTTGAAGTGCAGGCTTAACCAAACAGTTCTACCTACAATAAAACAGCATGATAGTAATCTAAAATGACTAATTTTAGTTTCTTATGCCTTTTGTTACTGTTATTGCAAATGTTAATCACGATTATTCCACATCAGGGAAGTTTCCTTCAATTGTCTTATCTGCATATTGTATGGAAATCACAGAGCTCGAGTACGTAATGGTGTAAAAATAGCACTTGTTTTTTTCTTTCCACTCCTAAAATATCAAACTTTTTTTCTTTTTTTCTGGAATGCTGATATTCTCTACCAAATCTCTACTCCCTTTTCTCTCTCCCTTTTTTGTGTCTCTTCCGTAAAGGTGTCACAGGAGGGAGTTTGCAGTGGTAGCTGCTGGAATCGGACTTTCTCAGCAGGGAAGCCCAGCTAAAGGCTCAGCTAATTCGTACCTTATCACCAAGTCTTTCAATTATTCTACTTCTTCATGTTTCTGTGAGTTTTCCATGGAAGCACTCCTCAAGCTGTGGTTCTTCAGATTACTCAGGCATTTGTCCTCTAGTAATGCTGATTGTATTGAGATAAGCCTGACACGGAGGGCTGATGTTGAGCCTATGGCTCACTGAGCCTAAGCCACATAAACCTACTGTCCCTTTTCTATCCTGCATGATGTATATCTTTTATAAAGCCATTCCTTCTTCAAGGAAAACTTATCAAGGAAATAGCAGTTCTGACAGCATTGCTGACAGCATTGCACCGTTGTAGGAACAAGAGACCCAAGCTACTGCTCCTGCTGTGGACCAGGACAGGCAGGATGTAAGTCCCTCCTGGAAAAGGTGAAAAAACTCATGTAAAGGAAAAAATAATATCTGAAATGAATACACAGGGAATGCAGTGCTGGTGACTCACACCTGCACACAGCTGAAGTGCCCAGCTCTTTCACGGCTCCTGTTACTAATGATCTAATGGGGCAAGTTGTTCAGAAAAATGTGTCCTCTGTCATTCAGGTTTTGTGTGTAACAATCAGGACTGCAATTTTGCTTGCTTGTTCTTCTGTGCTCTCACTTTTTCTGTACTTTCGTGGCTTTTCCAGTTTTGTAAATTTTTTATGTTTCATGCAGACTGCTTTTTCTTCTTCATGTGTGTGACAGATCTTAGACATCTTACTGTTAAGAACAGTTTTCTTAATCCATTTTTACTTTTTCCTTTCTTAAGTAAACCAGCCTTGTACAGCAATCCAGGAGGGTCTTTGCTCCATTTCATATTAAATTCTAATTGAAAGACAACACATCGTAAAAGAAAAACCTGGTGACCATCTTTCAAATGCCTTAAATGTTTTAACCTAGCACTGCTTGATGGCTGATTGCAGGAGGGCTGCAGTGAGAGGTGCATGCTCTCTCCTTGTCACACATGCCAGCAGCTGCTATCCCGCTGCTCTCAGGTGCAGGCTGGTCCTGGTCATTTCGGCAGGCTTTGCATTTGTCTTCTCCCTCAGGTGTTTTCCCAGATCAAACTCCATCACCAGAACTGCTCTAGTAACTCATTTTTCTCCATGATTTCCAGAATTGGGTTCTGCTGTGGGTGCCAGGTGGCCAAGGGGCCTCTGAGGTGCCCTCCATGTCGCACTGCTGAGGCCCTGTCCTTCTCCTGCTCCACTGCAGACCTGGGGGATTTCTCCTTCTTGCTCTTGTCTGGGCTGTGTCACTTCCCATGCACTGCTGTGAGCTCACATAAAGAATATAAAGACTCCAGAGCATTAAGAATATACTTTCCTTAATATGAATCCCTAGGGGAAGCAAGAGCAGATATTGAAATTCTGGTGCTGGCTGCTGGATGTTTCAGCTCACAGCCACGTTAAATGTCCCCATGCTAGAATAAATCTCTTGAATGAGATATCTGAGGTTGAGGTAAACCTTGGTCTGAGCAGTCCTAAGGCTGGGAGAGTCACCTCGTCCAGCCAGACCACTTATTAATTTCAGTCTTGAGCTAAATTCTCCAAACTGGACCAAGTCTGCGGGTAACAGAGCTCTCTGTGGAGCTGCCCCAGGGCTCGGCCGCGCTCCCGCGGGCTCCAGGCTATCGCTCACGGTGGATGGGTTGCCTGGCTGGCCGTGTGCTGCAGCCTCCTCCCGGAGCAAAACCACCACATTGAGCACTGCCATCTTCACAAAGTGAGCTCTGCAAGACGTGCCAATCCCTTAGTGCATGCTGCAATTATCTCTATCTTCTAATTTTATTTTTCTCAAAAGACATGAACAATCCTGTTTAAACCTGCATTAGCTCTGTATCCTCCTGGATTTTCTCCCTCAAGTGACAGATCATTGTTTCACAGAGAATCACATAAGGGACAGATGCCAGAGATGAGAATTTTAATATTTGTTTTAAAATTATTCTGGTCAAATGGATCTACATATCAATTGTTTGACTCATAAGCTCTTAAAAAATGTACTCTGTGGAAGGCAATGGGAAACTTGGTTTAGCCTGAAGGATGATAGAGAGGCTTGACTCATCCCTCAGGGATAAGATTTTTCTTTTCAGTCATGAATGGATGTGCTGTAGGTCAGGCAGAAAGGTGAGTCAGAGCAGTACATGGCAAAAAGGCTTAACTCAGAAGAATGTTCTTGAATTGACAGCACAAATTATATAAGTAATTTGTTTTAAATTAATACTTTCTTTAAAGGAATCAATGGCTCAGGAAAATCTCTTTGGTTAGAAGTTTTCCTATTTTATGAACAGATCTGCTTCTTTTAGCCTGTGTCACGCCACTCCCTGCAGCTAACACAGAAAGATGCTTGCAATTACAGGAGCTATCAGCTCCTTAACGATAAGGATTTTAATTTGTCTGCTTCTAAGACATGCCATGAATAGAAATCACAAGGTCCTCAACTCCTTCTGCACAAATTGTAATTGCAAGTGAAACTTCAGCAACTAGTTCACAAGCTGAGTCTTCTTTAATGTACTGGATGTGTTCACTGGTGAGGCCTTGGGGAGATCTGCAGGGAGCTCTCTGGCAGGCTGAGGTTTCTGCCGGCAGAAAGCCTTGGAAATGAAGCTCTCTGCGCCAAGCGGGGGTTCAGCTGCGCTTATGGAGCGGCTGCCCCGTGCAGAGCCCGAGGGCAGGCAGAGCTGTGCCCGGCTCTGCCCCGCAGGGCAGGGGCAGCGGAGCTCGGGGTGGCCGGCGAGTGGCACTCGGCCTGCCCAGGGTGCCGGCACCGCTCCTGCCACCAGCCTCTGCCTGGAGGCAACCACGGCAGGATCACCTGGCTGCAGAACTTCTCTTGCTGGCTTTTAATCACTTAGTTAAAAGTGATTCACGATAAAAAGACACAAAACGTGAAATACGATCATCAAGCAAAAGACATCTTAATCTGCAGATCCTGGTTATTAATTGAACCTTGTTATTTATTTCACATTTGCCATTACAGTTTGATTTTTTTGTGCAGCTGCTTACCTAGAAATACAGGGTTTTTTTAAAGGACCTCTGTTTTTTTCCTTCTGTAACAGGATCAAAGATGCATACCCTAACTGCTAGACTGCAAGAGACCTCTGTGCTGCTACATCCAATAAATATTTTTAATGCAGCTCCATCTCTTCCACCCTTTCTGAAACAATTAAGAGCCCTATTTGGATTCTGAGCCACGCTTGCAAGATGACATTAACGCCCATGTCTTAATGAAAAAGGTTTGCCCGTGTCAGGGGGGGAAATAAATTACATTTACCCTGACGGGGACTTCATTTTTAAATGTCTTTGAAAACAGCAACCTGTATCAAGAGCTTCATTTTGTGTATGACTTGAGGCTTCCCTGGGCTGCCAGTGCCGGAGGCTCTGAGAGCAGCAGGGAAACACTCTGGCCCAGCTGGCTGCCACAATTAGCACAGGCACGTGCTGCTTCCCCTAATTACTGTGCGCTCACTGTGGGCCTGGAGTGATCCTTCAGCCTGTGCTCCGTGGGCTGCAGGCATGGAACAGCCTTGCTCCAGTGGTCCTTCCTCTCACTCTCCTCTGGGTGCCACAGCTCAGTGAAACAGAAACAGATTTCTGTAAATAATTTAGATGACCAGATTTTCAGTTTTTCGTATTTTCCATCCATTTTTACAGCAAATTTTATACTGGTTGTATCATACTTTGGTTGCTGATAGCTATGGGTAGCAATGATTGCTAAGCAGGTTTAAAGCAAACTCTCTCAGATTTTGGTGTGGGGGAGTTGATTGATTTTCGTTGAGACACACTGAAAGCCTGAAAGCCTCTGGGCACTCTTGGCATGAATATGAGTTTGAGTGAGAGTTGCAGAACCCTCCCCATGTCCCACACATCAGGACTGCTCAGCAGCAGCAGGTTTGGGGCTTGGTAAAACAGCATTTATTGTGGCCAAAGATTTCCTACCAGCCCTGCTTGTAGCTGCAACCTGATGATCAGTCCCAACATGAGTGTTTGATACTATGTGCTCTCTGCCTGTGCTGCTGGAAGGTCCTTCCCTCTTATTATTCATTAGTGATTAATGAAAAATAAGTTGGCAGTGTAAATCCACTATCTGATGGAAAACAGACGTTGCACTCACGTTTGACATCCTCCTTGGTAGAGACAGTAATGACAGCAGGTGGAGAATCCGTCTCCTCCTGGCTATGGCCTTCACAGCCACCAGTGTGGATGGAGCATGAGGCTGGTGCATCGGACAGCAGGAATAGAGGTGTGCTTCAGGGCCATTAGCTGACCAGGTTTCAGCATTTATTTTTCTAGAAAAGAAATAATATACCTTACAGTTTAAGATATAAAATTGACATTCAGACCATTTCTGAACTTGACAGTTTTTTTGCCAAAAGACTTTTATTTAGAGAAGTGTCTCTTTTGGAGCCCCAGCCTCTCAATTCTTCCTCATCTTTCATGTGGTGTGACTCTTTCTACAGCAAATGATATTGATCTACTCAAGAGTTAAATGTAGAACGGGATTTAGCTTCATGTGGTGAAAGAGAAAATATCATGCTGATCTTTTATTTGAAGAATCCAGGTGCTGCTTCATGAGAAGCCTTCTCCAACCACCATTCAAGCTTCACAGAGGAGCTTTTAAAAGCTTTTTCCTAAAACAGCTGTGTGCACTGGATGGTTTGCAGTTAAGACACCATGGCCCCGTGTATGCTGCTGGCTAATTGCCATTGCCCTCCCTCAGCTGTAAACTCCACTGTTTACTACTTTCAGCAACTGATGCTCTTTCCCCATCTGCTTGGCCCTTTGCTTTCCCATCTCCCTGTGCAAGAGGAGGAAAAGCAATATGCAATGGGAGTAAGAGAAGTTGAGTGTCACAGAATTTTAGTGCTTGAATGTGAAGCTTATGCATGCCACAGAGCATGGTTTTCCTGTTCCAAAAGATGGAGGAAATGGACTGGAACCTCCCTCTCTGCAAATTTTGTTATTCTAAGTGTTTCCAACCTCATGCTCCTGAGAGAGTTGCATGCATATCCAGACTTTTTGAGACTCAGGATTTGCAGTAAGCTGAGCTTTTAATGACTGTGACTTATGGCAAACGGCACCTGCCATAAAACTCTGGTAACCTGCCTGCTGCTGCTCTGGGCACAGCAGAGTTGACCACAAGGGCTGCAGGTGGATGACAAGGGAAGCTCTCTCTGGTGGAGCAGCTCTTGTGTGCTGCCTTGCACTGATAAAACTTACTGAGTCAGGGCAGGCTGCAGAGCTCCCCTGCCCAGGTGAAATCTGCCCATGTTTTCCTGGCAGACCTTAGCTCAGCTTTTTGCCAATTCTTGCAGACTCTAAAGGTGGTGTTGGCATGACCTACTCCACCTCCTGGTAGTGGGAGTCCACCTTGGCCTGGCACCGAAGTAACTCTGCTTCGTGGAATATCTAGCAGGATAGTCCAGCCACAGCGACAGCCTCTGGCCTCTTGTGATTTAGTATTTGTTATTGCTGTGGTGCAGGCGACACAACCATTGGGTATCCAGACACGTGGGTGGATTACTGTTGGTGTGAAGGTAAAGAAAGTGCTCCAGACAAGCATCTGCTCTGCTCTACTGGGGAAATACCTACATGTAGGGCTGAAATTGGATCCCTTATGTTAGACTAAATCAGACTCCACCTGCCTTGAAATCCTCTTCAACTATGCCCTTCCCAAAAGAAAACAGACTAACAAAGCCCACAGCCCACCTATAAACAAGCAGAACCTGTTCTCTGTTCTAGGAGGAGACAATTAAACATAATTATTTGTTGTGATCAAAGATTAGCAAAAATGCTATTTAGCCTTGCTGTATTTAAGGAAAGCTGGATATTAAAAGAAAAAAAAAAATTAAAATGAGAAATGGGAGGAACCAAACTGAGCTGCAAGATCATGATGCTCCACCACCATATGATGCAAACACATTCCTTATTTACAACCTCCCTATGCTTTACAAGTGACGCTGTCTCATAAACCAGATAGTTAAACAGTGCTTTATTATCTCTGGTTTGGGGAGATGCCATGCAGTGCAGCCACCAGGCAAGCTCTGCCCCTCCTGTCCCTAGGGCAGGCAGAACCCCGGGCTCTGGCTGCAGCTGCAGCAGCCCCAGGGCCTGCTTGTGGGCTCCTGGAGTGTGTAATCCTCCTTCTTCTGCCAGGTTTGCACCGTGGCACCAGTGGCCCCAGTACTGTGCTCCCTCAGCTTCACCCGCCTGAGTCCAGCCAATGTGGAGAGTGCCCATGCACCTTCCAGGCAACCCTGCACAGGGGCGAACCAGCCTTTGCTATTAACTTCAGGCACCAAAAATGGCAAAAGCTTTACAAATAAATAAGTACAAGGAATTCTGTACATTAAAAAGTACTAAAGTATTGCTTTTTAGGCATTAGCTCCTTTTGCCAGAAGAGTTTTGCTTACTCATTAGTCAAATCCCTTCTGAAAACCCATTTATTCTGAAGCTGACAAATACTAATCTGCATACATCACGTTGTTTCCAGTTTACAGGGAGAGGGATTTACATCTAGCTCTGTGATCTCCTACTGTGTGGGTGTCTTCTCTGATGGGGGTTTTTTGCACTCTTTATTTGGTAAATGCAGGGGGGCAGAGCACCCTCTTCTCCCTCCTAAAGCGCCAGCTGTATTATCAGCACGGCACTGTCAAACCCTTTCCTGTTTTACTGTTCTAGTGGTAATCCACAACCCGCCCACCACATAGTTTGGTTTTCCACTGACTTTTAAATAACCTACTCTGCATTTTCTTGCTTAATTCTTTGGCTAATGCTACAAAAGAAAATTCTCAAGACTGTGCAGTAGTTTGGCATCCTGCCGTTGGTGGTAATACTGTTGATGTGTCCCATGTCACTTGGTCTGAACATCAGTATCTTGGTTTAAAAGGCAAATATCTGCCAAGGAAGGTGGAAACCTTCCTGGAATGGAAAGACCACCCCTTCCTCCAAATTATTGTGACTTCGAAAATTATGGGGCTTCCAGGCAGAAATATGGGAAAAAAGAAATAACAGTTCTTTACTAGAATATAACAAGACAGAACAAACAAGAACAAAGAACTAAAGACCAAGAACAGACTTTTCCCACCCGTTAGGCAGTTTCCCCTGCGGTGTCGCTGTGACCACACCCGGCAGGGGCGCTGGTGGCTCCCGGGGGCTGCCGTGACTCCATTGGCTCCC
>VZRJ01001397.1:70035-101125 GCA_013397565.1 Ptilonorhynchus violaceus | reverse complement strand
TCCGCGGCCGCTCCAGTGCGAGGTCGGGACCTGCCTGGCGGTGACGGCGGCTCAGATGAGGGAGGGAAGAAGGGTCGACGCCCCCAGGCACCGCCGCGACCGAGGATCGCTCTTGGGCAGCGCTAACGGCAGCCGGGTCTCGCTGGGAAGGGAGGCAGGGCTTTGTCGCGATGTCGCGCCACCGTGCAGACGAAAGGTCCGGCGTGGGTGCCACTCCGGCTCCAGGCAGCCCCTCCGCGTGGCAGCTCCGGGGTGAGGAAGGAACGACTCCCACCGGCACCCACGGGGACTGTGCTGGTCTCTCGGTGCCGGCAGCCGGCGAGTCTCGGTCGGTGGGGCAGGCGGGGCTCGCTCTCTCCCTTGCCAGCCATGGGCTCTCAGGCGGGCGGCAGGCAGAGCTCCCCGGCAGTGCTGGAAACCACTGTGCAGGACAGGTCCAAGGAAGAAAAGAGCCACACATCCTCTCTGCTCCCAGCTGGGAACAGGCTGACTACCCCCAGCTAAGAACTGCCAAACCGCCATTCTGCTCCCCAAAACCATTTCAGCGATATGTCAAGACAGTTGGCTTTTGTCTCTCAATCTCTGTCTGTTCACCATCTCCCTGACAACAAATGGAAAGAAATTCCCTGAGAAACCTAACCCAGAACAAGCAGAAAGCAGTATCCTTCAAAACCAGCTGCTTGCCTCTAACAAGGTTAAATCTATGGCTTTGTGCCACGGAAAAATAATGTACGGCAAGAATATTTTTTATTATTGGCAGGGACATAAACAAGAGTGAGCTTCAGGGAACAGAGAGGCACTTTGGCCTAATAAGTAAAAATTTGTGTTCAGCGGCAGCATGGGAGTGAGCGAAGGATGGGAGTTAGCATGGTGAACAGGATGGGAAGGTGGAGGGATTCACTTTGTCCCTCTTGAGCTTGTGTGACACAAGAGCGGGATGTGCTTGGTTATGCCAGATAGGCAGGATGAGAAGGTTTCTGCTCGGGGGGAAATTGTTTCTCCATGAAGTAAATCTTAGCTCTGGGATGATGCTCTACAGGCAAGATTTTAGTCAACATTTTGAAAAGCATTCAGAGGTGTCGGGAGCCTAAGTTCTCGTGGCAGATGTTACTTGGTCTTCCCGGTCACTCTTGCGCCATTTGTGTCTGCAGCCCCATGTATGAGCCGACACTGCTAAAAGCATCTTTAAGCATGTGCAGCACTGGTCTGAGCTGCAAGGGCAGCCCAAGGCAATGGCTGTGCTGGCACATGCAGGGACTCTAAGAGGCATTTGGCTTGGATGGGTTTGGCTTGCCAGTGGGAAATTAAATCTGCTTTTGGAGAAGACAGACATGGTGTGGGCTGGAGCCATCTCAAATCTGAGACAGTCTTCTTTTGTGGCTCATAAGTCTCAGTCTCTGTTGTCCTCATCCAATTACTGTGCACTGTATAGGCAGAAAGGTAAAATGTTCACTATCTCTGCTAAGTAAATTAAGATATTTGAAGTGTTTGTGTGTGCACATGCCTATATATTTGTATACATATATAACTGAAAGTAAAGAGCAGTGAAGACACCTGAAAATGAACTCAATGGACAATTATTGAAGCAATTGTGTTGCTCAGGATGAGGCAGTGTTTACTTTCAGTAACAGCATGTGGATCTATAATCTGCATTTTTCCATGTAAATCACCAGAGTGAGTCTCAGCTGTACCTGCCAGTTACTGGAATAGTTGGTCTGGGGAAGAATCTGCAAATTCCTCTGGTCTGGGTACTTGCTTGGGGTGTCAGAGCTGGAGGAGAAGACCTGCCTCTGACCACAGGGCTGCTACAGCGTTCTTGACATGTCCTCCTCTTCCAGATGTTGGTGATGTTTCCAGCCACTTCTCAGAGCTTGAAAGAGACTTTTCCCTCCAGATTGAAATAGACATTTTAGCTCTACCAAAGCTGAGATCAAGCTGCAAGATCTTTCCTCTTTTTTCCCCTGGTAGCAGCCCAAACATGAAGTATTTGCACAGGCAACCCCGTGAGTTACAGTGGCACAAACAGAAATGCTGCAGTTACTTCAGAGGATGCTCAGGAGGCATGGTGTGCTTGCATGCACAAAAACCAGACAGAGCTAAGGAATTAAACAATTTGGCAGGCAGGGCTGGAGCTGTGTCACACTACTTCACCTGTTTGGACCTCTGGGAAAAATCCAGTATTTTTAGTGCAAAGGTCAGTGAAAAGAGAAGAAAATGTCTAGAGGGACGCCATCAGCAGATCAGGTAGGACAGTTCCCCAGGTGTGTTGTGCAGGGATGCACCATGGTGCTTAAATTTAGTTGCAGTGGCCTTAAATGTTTCATCTTAGGGAAAATGATTTTAAAAGAGAAGTGCTATCTTAAAACTGTGACAATAAGCCTATTGAGGAGGTGCATTTGAGGTCAAGTGACAAAAAATTGTGAGGAAATTTGCTAACAGGAGGAATAGTAGGTGGTAAATGGGAAAGGCTTTTAAGACTGTGCCTGATGGTGTAAAATAATCAGTTTTGTAAGGCCCAACACAAACAGCTCTTTAACTGCACTCAGCTGTTGAAATGTAAACGCACATTGGAAATAATTACAGCATCTCTAACCTGCTCTGCCCCTCCAACACTCCAGTGCTTCCCCTCACCAACAGCTCCATGCTTGGACAGGGTAGGAAACCAATGATCTGGCAGGATCAAAATCACGGAGATTTGGATTAAAATGAAGCATTTTTTAAGGGTGTTTAAGTGTGTGAGAATTATTGCCCTCACATGTGGTCTGTGCCATGAGCTAGACTGGCAAAGATGTCCTTCCTGCAGCCCCAGTGTTGTCTGGATGATATAGTGATGCTCTAAAACATTTAAGAGGAACTGGCAAAAGGCAGTTTCCGTTTGTGTAGATGCCCTTGTGCTGCTACACATGGATGCAGTCAGAAACTTGAGCGGAGCTGAGTGCTGCTGACCTCCTCTGGCAAAACACAGCAGACACCGAGGAAAGGTCTGCCTTAAGTAAGGAGAGTGGGTTTACCTCACTGTGGGAGTTTACACTGAGATTCCCAGAGCTGTTGGCAAAGGGAGCTCCTGCTGCTGTGAGATGCCCTGCCTTCTCCAGGGAAGGCAATGTTTTGAAAGGGTAAGGCTTTTCCACACATAAATTAGGCTATTCTCAATTTTCATGGCATTTTAAATGAAATGTCAGGATTTCTATTTTCTTCTTAAGTTAGCTCAATCAATTATTTAACCTTTCCTGGGAAGGAACTGTGTTTCAACAACAGTCACATATGCAAAGTACAGGAAAGTAAAAAGCTAAATTACTGGAACAGCTTCATGAAGTAGCTTGTGTGCTGAAAGATTTTTATACTTTTCGATTTTCTACGCTTCCCTTCCATGTGAGAAAGATGTTTACATGTTAATTACACGCATCTCTTTTATGTGAAAAATGTCGCTTATGCACCACTCTGAGCCCTTCCTTGCCCCATAACTCAACTTCTAGTCTTCAAAATGAGCAAACTGTGGTTCTTCTAGTCCATGCCTAGTTTGGGTCGGCTTTACATTACCTCATGTGTTAAAGTTCATATCCATACGGTTCCCAGGGTCAGAAAATCTACAGTACAGATTTTCTATCCCATGAAAGAGTAATCTCCATGGAAAGACAAAGGGTTTCCAGTGTAACACGTTGTATCTTTTTTGGAAAGTTTTGCCTTGGCTGAAGTTTTTGCCGATCTCTAATGTTAGAATAATGGTGATTTGGACAAAACCACTATTCTGCAGGAGTGGGGTCTCAGGATGCAGAGAGGGATCTGCCCCTGTGGAAGGGGCCCAGTCACTTGGCTTTATTCTCACACACTTTGGTTACCAATGTCTGTAGGTGATTCTGCACTGAAGTTTACCATCAGTTTACATATCCACCTGTCAGTAATCTCCTTGTATATTTTTCACTGTAGTTACATAACAGAGAATATAGAGAGGGATGTTCAGTGATTAATTTCTTCCATTCTTTAAAGTCTTCTACCTCAAACTCAAAATACAGGCAATGTAAGTAATGTGTGACATAGAAAACTACTGCTTCACTTTTAGGCATCTCACTGCTGGAGCTGAAGCCAACAGCTATATAAAAATATATTAAAAATATAATTAAATACAAAGGTCCTTGTCTCACATCCTTAACAAGTAAGACCCATTGACATTTCTGTTTCTTTAATGGAAGCACACACTAGTCCATCATCATTAAATCTGTAATTGTTTAATAGCTGAAATTCAATCAGCCCTGCAAGCCTCATTTTCCATAAGTTTCTGGTATAAGGGAGTGGTATTTTCACATTTAAACAAGCATTTTATTTCATGGGTAATGACTTTAAAGTAACAGGAGAGCCATAACAGTATCAAAGTGCATAAAGCACAAGGAATACTTTGATACACTGTAGGTTGTAGTGCATTGGGAGTAGCTAAACCTTGTAGCTTTTGGAGATGCTTTCCAGGTTTTTCATGAGATGCCAAGCACCACGCTCTCTGTGAATACACCTGCTTACAGCTCCTGCAGAGGTTCCCAAGCCATGTGTTCTCCTTCCATCTGACATCTCCCAAGCCCAAGATGTGTCTGGCAACCAAGCCCTGGCCATGGCTTCACCATGCTGCTGTCTCACATCCCAGCACGGGTCCTGAGCCACAGTGGCTGAGCTGCTGTGCTGTGCCTAGATAAGGAATGACAGAAGGCCGTTCAGATACGAATCACTCTCTGCTCCCAAGAATTACTGTCAAAACAGTATTACCAGACACTATTGCATAGAAAACAGACCAGTTTAAGTGCATTGTGCTTAAGAAATGTTTTCCAGTGCTGTCGGCAGAACAACTGAACTATTTTTTGTGTCTGTTCTATGAAACTGCAGAGTAATTTGCTAAGGTTTACAAAATCCCCCCTCAAGTCATGCAGTAGGAGGCTGCGTTTATTCACTGAACATCAAACAATGAGAAGGTGACACAAACTAGCAAATGGTTATTCCGTTGTGTTGTCCTATTTCAAAAGCCATTCTCAAATGGTGAGGGCTCAGAATAATGTGTTGAGTTCCTTAATCTGGTATTGGCTGTTCTACCCATGCACAACACTTTTTCTGATGTGGTTTTAAACAGTGAGCTCTGGCACCATTGATTTATTATTAGTCAAATTCCCTATATCCAGCTGCACAATGCTGGCTATTCAAGTTTCAAGTCTTAATTCAGGGGGAGAGGAAGACTCACCTGGAAGAATAATTGTTTAAAGTACAAGGGGTCAGAAAGGCAAAATTTGTGTGGTCACAAGGTAATGTTTTTCAGAAGCAGGCTGCTGAGAAAAGCCTTTAAAAATGGGCCTCTGTAGGTCCAGAACTGCGCAGTCACATTTACAGATGTGATCTGTTCCTTGCCAGACTTTTCCCAGCCGTTTCTCTGTGGTTTGTCCCTGCAGGTCCGGGGCTGTTTCTGAGCTGGAGCTGTGTGCAGTGCAGTAGCTGGGGCCCTGCAGCAGGGGGACAGGGCCATCAAGTTCTCCCAGTCCCTCAGGGGTTCAGGACTTGCTGCCAGCAGGCATCAGGCAGCTGAAGACACGGGCAGGGAGGCTGCAGTCAAAGCTAGGCTGGCTGAATGGGAGTGTGAGCACATAAGCTTGTATCTGGACTGAGTTTTGATTCTGAATTTGCACAGGAAATTCACAGGAGAAATATTTGTCTTTGGAAAACAAACCCATCAGTTCACTATACACTGGAGTTAAACTGCTAGGAGGGGTTGTGCTGCATGGAAAATAAACACGCTTGTGTCATGGGTTAGCCTGGAGAAACCCCAGACACCCCCACGAATTGTATTCTTAAGAGGAGAACGAAACAAGTACATGGCAAAAACAAGCTGCAAGCTTAAAATAGTAAAATAGTTTTATTCACTAACACTAACAAAGGATAGAAATAATAATAATAATAATAATAATAATAATAATAATAATAATACTTAAGGCATAATATACAGATATTCTTCTCTTCCCAATACCTTCCCACTTCCCACTGAGCACAGGGGAGACACACATGGGGTTTTTAAGAGTCCTTGTTGACATATAGAAACGAATCTTCTTTGGTTGTAACGTCCATCACAGACAGCCGTCCCGCCCAAAAAGCTGCTGCAGTGAAAAACAAATAATTTCTCTCCCAACTACCTGCAGTCTTTTCAATGTGCTGCCAGCATGGGTCAGAAATAGTTCTTTGCGGTGTTGTCTTTTTAAGGATGAGTTATTCCAATCTAGAAGTAAAAAGTCCGTTTCTTCAATCTCCACAAGTATCTCAGCACCTATGCACTTCCAGTATGGGCCACTTCTCTCAAATTGTGGGAATTCTCTTCATCCCCCCAAATACCTTTCATGACTTACAGAGAAATAGTTTGTTACATTTAAAGCTCATCAAGGCTCGCAGAAGAAAGTCTCAGTCCTATATAAGGTGGATTTGTCCGCTTCTGACTCCGACGCCCATATCAGGTCTTCCACGTGGCCGCAGCCACGTTGTCCTCCCGCGCGACCATACCTTTTCGCACTGACTTGGTAGAACAAATGAGTATCTGCAAATTATGCCTGAGGACTTGGTCTTAAGAAGTCCTCGCCACATTCCCTGTGGCTAGCGGTCTCGGTGCAGCGATTGCCGCGGCTTTCAGCTGCGTAGTGGTGGTCACTCGTTCCCGGCAGCATGGCGACCAGCACAAGCCGCGTGATAAGCGGCAGCGGGTCCTGCCACGGTCCCAGAGCCGCCGGCGCGGCGCAGCCGCCGCCCGATGAGTATATCTGATCGTGTCCTCGGAGAGGCGGCAGAGCCGGGCAGTTCAGCCCCAGAGGGGCTGGAGCCCGCTGGGAGCTGCAGCCCTCTCTCTTGAGTTCGGAGTGGAGAACTAAGATGGATGAACTTCTGGTGTCGCTTCCACCTTCTTACTCCTCAATATGCAAATTTTGCTAGGCGAACACAACTGTCCATTGGTCCAAAATCAAACCCATGACAGCCAGTTAATCCTCCATTAAATCCTTTGGCTGCTTTCACCTTCAGCTATTCCTTGATTCAGCGAGACACTCAAATTACTCATTGTAGCATTCATTCCAGTCTAATTCTGTCTTTTCAATGTCAAGCCCATAATCCACGTGTCCACTTCCAGCCTGAAGCAGGGCCATATCCCGTGTGCTCAAAGTCTCACTTGACAGAGTCCATGCTTCTGCTGTTGCTTACCATGTGGAAATGCTGAAGACAGAGCTGACACCAGCCGGGGGGGGAATGGGCTCTGTTAGATCTGGGCTTGTCCTTTCCCTGGAGTGCCAGATCTGTGCAGTCTGTGTTATGGTCCAGTTATTAAAATTATTTAGAAATTTCTCTGCCTGAATTAAGGTGCAAATGAGACCATATGCCATGTCAATAGTACGGGTTTTATTTGATAGTAGATATGAGAGAGAGAGAGAGAAAAATGAAGAGAAGGAAATAGAAAAAGAGGTGGAGGGACAGAAAGAGACAGATTAAAGAAAATATCACCACTCCATGGATCCCGATTGATGTTCCGTTGATCCTCTCCATCTTTGTGGTGGTAAAGGTCCCCCAAGAAACATAGAATTCCGTGGGTTAACATACTTTCAGGGTAGGTAGGAAAATCCAGGCACCCCCCTGGGCGGGGGGGGCAAGTTTGCCATTGTCTTTTGCAGCAGACTCTGAATCTGTTGAATCATTTTGCATCACATGCGGTCCTGTGGTGCAAGGCCTCAGGAATGAGTCTGGGGGGCACTTCGGGGGGTCTGGGATGGATTAAGACACCCCCTCACCTGCCTCCCACATGAATGTCCCGTGGTTGTGGTATTCCTGAGGTTGGGGGTTCCATAGCCAGTTTGCATGAGGGAGGAGGGGTTCACTGCCCCTGAGCAAAGGTTGCGACACACCGAAACCTGCTGCCCCCACCTCAGCTGGGGGGGAAATCTGTGCAAAGCTGCTCCCAGAAAATGGGTCTGTGGGCTATGGCCTCCCCCACTCCCAGCCAGGGAAGATTCTCAGCACAGCTTCTGGGTTGTTTCTCATTCTTTTCTTCCAGCCTTGTTTTACTTCTCCACAGGTCTGAGATGATTGAATCATGAGTTTTCCTTTATCTCATCTCAGCACCTTAACTCTCAGTCCAAAGTTCCAGTCAGGCATCTTTAGGGAGGGCTGGGTTTTTTCATACAGTTCTGCTACAATGAGTAAAACTTTTATATCAGTGTTTGAGGCATGAATTATTCCAGTCTCTGACACCTTGGACTTCGGTTTGCCTTATGAAGTGCCAGGCTGTGTTGACACAGTTCTAAAGGAGGGATAGTGATTTTTCACTATGAAACTGCCATTCCTTAATAGATTTCCATGCAAATTGCATAGATTAGCTCCTTAACATATGTGTAAACAAGAACTAAGAAAGCACATGACGTATGTCAAATGGTTTGAAACCGTACTAATGCAGCCTCATGGAAATGTTGGTGGCACTGCCAAAAACATGGTTTAAGTTATTGCTAAGATGGAGAATGAGGTTCTTTGTGTTTCCTCTGGTTTTAGAAAAGCAACTCCAATTTCTGCTCCTAGTTTCTGCCAGGCAGGTATCCTGATGGATCCACTAGCTCTGGCTGTTCCTGCCTGACATCATACCAGCTGTTGGGATATAAACCCTTCTTCCATCAAAGCAGAGGCTTTTCTTGTGTTAGTGCTATAAATGGAGTGTAATTCTATACCCAGTTACAACTGAGTTAACAGACTGTTTTCCTGCTTATATTCATTCTGAAGGAGCTCACTATGATAAGGTTTGTACTTAAAATTCCTATTTGTTGGCTCTAGTTAAGTAAACACAATAATGTCCATCTACTGTGACACCTGCTCATTGAGCACTACCAAGGAATAGCACTGCTCTATTCCAACCTATATTATTAATCACCTTGCCTATTAAAAAATCATTTTTAAAAGGTGCTATTGTAAGGAAAACAGGTCTGCTGCCAAAGGAAATCTCTTCTGCTGTGCAGAGAGACTTGCCATCACATGACTGTTTTCTTTTAGTACTTTACAGATTGGTTGTGGGAAGCTTCTACTCTGTCAATAGTCTCTGTCATGTCCTTTACCTAGGCAGCCTTTACCTAGGTACTGATTTATTCTAGTCTTCATTTTAATTTCTACTAATTCTTTTCGATTTCTTGGATCAATACTGCCCAGTCCTTCCTCCCAAAAGCCTGAGATGCCCTATGTAATCTGACTCCTGTATTTTAGGAATTTTTTTATTGTTGTGAAGGCTGCCAAGTGAGTGGATGTAGGCTTGCTACAACTGTGGCCTGGAATCTAGAAGGTCTAAAAGAGAGGTTTTGTAAGACGTATACGTTGCTTAGGAAGTGTGATGTGCTGCGAGTGAGAAAAGGAGGCAGTGTCACACTGGGTCTCAGCCCACCCAGGTGTCCAAGGAGCAGTGCTGGCCTTAGGTCATGCTGTCAGGATATCCCATGTTTTAGTGAGCACAGCTTCACACAAATGTAATGATCTCATGCAGTCTCAGGGATGAGAGTCAAGTCCTGGGAATAATCCAAACCGTGAGCCTGTTCTGTTCTTGCTGCCCAGGCTGGGCCTCATACTCTCCCTCGCACTGGCGTGAGACCTCTCCAGTCTGATATTTTAGGGATAAGGCCTCTGTTTTGCCTTGCACTCCAGCTGCATGAGACCAGGAATCAGAGAGAAAACCACAGTGCCAGGTCTGGGAGCACCTTCCCTGCCTCTTCCTTCCCAGCATGACCACTGTTGTGTCCTGCTGCAGGAACATGCCCGTGCATCACAGCCTAATTATATCTGCTCCTGCTACTGGTGCATCTTGCCTTTCAGTGGGCTCAGATGCTCCTGTCCCAAAAGCCTGGCATGTGCTAGAAGTGAGCCTGTGGTAGGGTCTACTTCTGGCTGGAGACCAGGGACACACATTTTGGAAGGAGCACTGGGCTTCTACACCAGCCCACTTGCTGTCAGCAGCCACCAGCAGAACAATTAGAATTGCATTGCTTTTACAGGGCACATTCGTTGCTTTCCTTTGGGATTCAGCACATCTCTCTGCCTGACATTAATTGCTGTTGAGGCAATAATTCTACTTGCTCAAACCCTTGTCAAATTCCTGACATTAAAATTTTAAATTATAATTAAGATGAAATAAAGAAATTGCACGATGTCTCTCACAGCCTCATTATTTCATGCTGATTAACATTGCTGCAAACATCGTGTTGAAGCCACTGCGCTGAGAGGACCTGAGGTTAGGTCTTAGCCTTTGGAAGGCCCATAGAATTTAATCAGGGCCAGGAGCCTTTGCTCAGGATTTTGTATACCAATCTGTATTTTTTATAGCAGGATGTAACTGTATGTTTAACTGCATAGGTAGGTCTAAGGAGCCTGCAGAGAGGAAACAACACTGTCAGGTTCTCTAATTTTAGACACACACCATTTGGTGACACATCTGTTTGGTTATGGGGTAGCTTTCTTGGTGTGTGATCTCCACATCTAACTACTGTGTATAAGAACCACTTGGCTGAGGGTAATGCGAAGAATGTTCAGTGCAGGTTCATTTTGACATTTCAGTAGTTGAGAGAAGGTTGTATATATTAATATAAATCACGGGTCATCCTGGTGGTTACCATACAATTGGTCAGGTAACACAAGAGCAGCCATTTAATTGCATATAAAGGCAATATTTTTGATAGTGACCACTCCTCTATGCTTGGAATAAACATTTATATCCCACTAAATCTCCACAAAGACCCTCACTGTAAGTTGTTCAGTGCTTAACCAAGTAGCAAGGTTTTAAATATTTTTGTTTAAAACTCTGTTTTAAACTCTTATGCTTCTGGGTGACTTTTACCAGCAGGGATCCACGGAGGCTTTGTGCTTGTACACACAAATGCCAGTGCTGTCACCCACCCTGGCCGGCTGCCTGGGACCGGGAAGCCCTTTCTCAGCTTCCTGCTGATGCTGGTGGCCGCGTGATGGAGGGTCCAGCTGGGCTCCCACAGCCTGGGCTGCTCTGGCCACACACGTCCAGAGCCTCAGGGGCACCAGTGGCCGCTCAGATGGGGGGTGGCCACCTTGGGTAGTGCCCCGTGTCCCCTTGATGCCTAAAGATTTTTTGCTTTTTATATGTTCTTCATGTATTCGTAGCTCTGTAGACTACTGTTAAATAGTTATATAGCTCCTAGTATTTTTTCTACCCTTTCTCATAGATTTTAGAATAATAACCTAACCTTCTAATGCATTCCTGAAATACTGTTTAGTCTTATTTTCAATAAGAGAACCTCCAACAGGGACATTATGTTTTGCAACCAGAATCTGAGAAGACACAACAAGAAATGGGGCAAAGAAGCCCCTGGACCAACTCTGATGGGGCAGAACCTGGGGGTAAATTATCTAACCAACTGCTCTTCTAATTGGACAGTATTTGTTAGATATGCTAATTTGTTAAACTTATAAAAATTGTAGAAATCCAATGTCGGGTGTGCCCATAACCATGAGGGCACCCTGAAGCTTCCATTAATGACCTGCTTTTTATATTATCTATATTAATATTGTCTGGAAAGTGTTTTTTTTCTCTCTTGATTCAGGCAACACCCTGCCATCGTTGTGCAGCCTGGCACCAGTGACGCATCATTTACACTTAGACGCACTAAGTTGAATAGGTGACTTTAGAAACAGCTGCATTCCTGGAGGCTGCCATAGGGGTGGGGATAGGGACAGTGTCCTGGGTAAGCCAAAATGTTTTTGTATTCCATATCTAAATGTGCCCCAAATTGTTACTGCCTCTCTAAGACTCTACAGATGGAAAGCTGAACTTCAGGGCTGGGAGATTGCCAGGGTCATTTTAAAAGGTCAGGAAATGCAGGCAGAGCTCTCTGGTCTCTTGCCTTTCTTGCCTCTTGGTTCTAATTGCAATAGCAGCAACCTGAGAAGCTGCGTTTCGCCATCAGAAACTGTTTCAGACTAAATTTTGCAACATCTGTCTACAACGGGAAGCCTGAGCGAGTCCGGGTTCGGGTCCCCTCTCATCGGTGCTCAGGAGTTTGTTCTTCTCCCCCCCTCGGAGCAGGAACCTGAGGCGGCAGCAGCAGCGCTGCCGAAGTGCCGCGGGTGGCAGGAGGCAGCAGCGAGCGGCAGCACCGACCCCAAGCACTCCAGCAATTCCCATCTGCCACCAGAACTGCTCCATCAGCTCCTGCCCTCCCCGCTTTTAGTTCCGGAGGAAGGCTGAGCCGAGCGGGGTTTGTTCTCGTCTCCCTCTGGTCTCCTGGACCGTGCAGTTGCCTGTGCAGCGCGGCAGCCATTTTCCCTTTGTCTCCCCACACGCGCTCGCCTGCAGAGGGCGCCATCCCGGGGAGGGGAGGGGGGAGGGGGTCACTCCGCCATCTTGAATTTCTCTTTGCTCCCAGGCAGGCCGCGGGATTCCAGCAACTTTGCAACTAGTGGCTATTACTGTTAATTTTTGCCTGTTGCTGTTTCATTTTGTTTAGTAAACTGTTATTTTTTTCATTTATATTCACTCATATTTATTTGTCTTTATCGGTGGAAAAGGATTGATTAAACTAAAAGGGAGGAAACTCATTTTAGAGTGTCACCCCTTAAAATTGTCTTAAACTGAGACAGGGGATGGATCAGTGCAGGGCCTGGATGCAGGGCCTGACTGCTCTCACAGGTGACCGTACCTGGCCCTGCAGAGCATTTCCCTCCTAAATGGCTTTTTATGGCTTTTTGCCCCAGCTGCAGCGCCTTTGTTCGTGTGGCTGAGGAATATGGGCTGACAGGACCACAGGGGCTCGGGGGCCCCACAGTGCCATGGGGCAGTGGGGGCAGTCCAGGGACATGACCGTCCCCACCCCTCCTTCACACCATCCCTGCCTGCAGCAGGAGGCAATGGCTGGGATGGGGCTGCTCCGGCTGGGACAAGCACGTTCCTCCCTCCCTCTCTCCCTCGCTCACCAGGAGCCCACTGCCCCTTTCAGTGTAAGAAATTACATTTGCTACTTTGGAAGAAATGTGGTTTGGTTTTGAACTTGTTTTTCATTCTTCTCCAAACAAACCACCCATCCTCTCTGGTCCCCTGGCTTGCCTCTGCCAGGGAGGTGTCAGAGATGCCTCAACAGTGGGGAAATGGTGTAAGATGTAAAAATCTGCACATTAGTGTTTTTGATGGCCAGTTCTTAACATCCCCATAAATGTTTACAACTCCATAGTGAAGCACAAGTGGGAATTACTCTTGAATTTTTATCAGCCGATGAAGAGATGAAAACAAATTGTGGCTACTGAGGTTTACTATGTAAACCTGAGGAACGTGAAATGGGAGGTTAATGGGGTCTTGACTTTGGCTCATTCGGCCTCTGCTGATGGTTATAAATCCAGAGCTTATGGAAAAGAACTGTTTTGCAATAAGCAGACTTGAAATAGTACATGCGTGGAAAAAGATAGGTATGAAAAGTGCTATCTAGTGTTACCCACGTCTGAAGCTACACTGGGCATTTTTTGATATTGGAGAAAACCTAAAGTTTAGCCTGGATTTTAACAGCACTTTGCCGTCTGTAATGGAGGCAGCATATTATGACAACACTTAATTTTTTTAATTGCTGACTTGAATTTACATTTGTTTACTGAGATGCTAAAATGAAATGAGGATAGTAATTAAAAAAAATACTATAGCAGATTTGGTCAAAGCAGCTGGGTAGTGGCAACCGGTTTTGTGACATTTAGATGAAACAAAGATTTTTCTTTTCATGAAATTATTGCTGTCTACAAAATGTCCCATTAAAATCCTTCCTTTTTATAAAAGAATTGCTTTTATGGGTATTTACCTACTGGGTTTACATTGTCTTAAGACATAAGCATCACACTAGAGGCATCATGATGGTATTTTAACTCCAGGACACCTGTTGTTAAAGTTCAAGTTGTCTCATTACACCACACATAGTAGAAGCTTCTGCTTTAAGATAAATCACAAAGAATGTTCATATATCAACATCTGAAGATCTGGAGGCTTGTACTGTAACCAGTTCACTATTCTCTTGCCAGGAATTCAGTTTGACCAGTGTGTATGCAAGGAGTTCATATTGCTTCCCACATACAATGTGGAGATTGGAAAATTACTGTCAATTTGATGATTCTGAGAAAATCTGTAAGTTGGTAAATAATCCTGGTAGGACAGATTTTTAAAAAATCATAGTTATTGCTGGTGTTTGAACTACACAGACCTGGCCAATACTGGTCATCAATACAAGAAAAAATAGCACCAGCCAGACACACTGAGCCTGGGTTCATCACAAGCCTCTGAGCCCTTGTGTAGTTTGGTGTTGATACCGTGGTGTCTTGCTGAGGCAGTCACATCCTCTGAATAACATTTTCTTAAATTGCTCTATACATTTGAAATTACTCCTGAAGTCTTGAAAGTTTTTGTGAAAGCTAAGCCATTCTTCATGGACTCATGTTCTCCATAAATTAGGCTGCAGCTCAAGAGGGCACTTCATTAATGCCTCAATCACACATTTTTCAAGTGGGATGTTTTCATTGCAAATGTCATGGAGTCGAAGAGTTGTGTTTGGTTAAGTTAGAGCAAAACTCTTCGGTGACATTGCTGAAAATATGTAGTCTTAAAAACAGGCAGGGCCCTGCTGGAAGACTCTGTGATTTCCGTGTGTGAGAGGTGTTTCCCTCCTTTGTCCTTTCAGTAGTGGCACACTGGTGAACTGCAACAGGACTGTGTTAGGTTCCCAGGCACTGCCCAAAATCAAGCAGGTAGCTGTTCCCACAGAGAACTTGTGCCATAAGCACCAGCACTTTCCATTTCAGAGGCATGAAGTGTTCTAGTAAGTCACTCCATTAAGACAATAATTTCCCAAAGGGTTGTTCTCTGTGTGCACAGCTATAAATATGCACATGTGAGATTCATCCTCTTCTAGCCAAGAATATGGCCATGTTTTGCACTCCTGGTACTGTACTGGTAATGTCCCTCAAATTGAGAACCCTTGTGCTCCCCTGATGAACTGTCAGGGAATCTGTTCTCAATATGGTTTTGGTTGCCAGGAAAGAAACCAATTTGATTCTCCATTATGCCCCAGCCGCCTGTTAAATTCACCTTGGACAGACAACATCACAGTTTGTAAAGGTGTGTTAAAAAAATTGAAGTGTTATTCCTTACAAAAAAGTCAAACCACTGAATATCTTCTTGATTTAGATTTGAGACACTCATCAGAGAGTACTCAGAGCTGGTTTGATGCTGCCAGCAGATTTGCACACCTCTTTGGTTCGGGTTTTGCGGGCACCATCAGAATCAAATCCAAGCAGCTGTGTCCTGCAACCCAGCAGCACACCAGGGCATCTGTAGAGTCTGCTGCATGGTGCTGACATCAACAGCTTTCACCCCTTATATTACCAAGGCAGTGCAGTATTTGACAAGATGGGAGGTTTAGGTACCTTTGTCAAACAAATCTATATTTCTCTTGGCTTTGGCACTGTATTGAGAGATAATGCTGGGGAGGAGCTACTGCATTCCAAGGCTTGGAAACAGAGCACAACTTTATTAGTGGCTGATTTTGTTACCATTAAACATAGCTCCTGTTCCATGTCTGGATTGAATAAGGGTAAATAACATGTTCCCTTCAGAGCAGGCTGCTGAGACTGCAACCCTGGGCAGTAACGTGTGAACGTAGAAGAACCATGCTACAATTTCAAGAGAGACTGTTTTGTATTTATGTGGCAAACACAGAAATTTAATGTGGCAGTGTTGTGTGGGGAAAACTTCAGGTTTACCAGGTACTTATGATCTTTCAGTAGACCTGCCAGCTGAAGTTGAATGTAAAGAGCAGACACCAGTGGGAATCTAACATCAGCCCAGGAACTTCTATGACCCTCTCTATTGCAGCAAATTTAAGAAAGAGAACCCAGCATGTTGGAGCTGGAGATGGCTACTTTGCCCTGATGGTCTTTTCCTCTATATAAAGGAGAGCTCCTCCATAAGGGTGGACTCCTCCATTAGGGAGAGCTGCTTTGCAGCAGAATGTAGTAGCAAGTGTTCGAAATGTCTGGAAAATATACACATACTCACTTTGAAACTTCAGATCAAAACATCAAATGGAAAATACATTGCAGGTTACAATGCTTTTTATTAGACAATGGTTTTACAATATTCCCAGCTCAAAAAATTCAAATCAATGACATGTAAGGGAACAAACTCTAGGGACTGAAGACCACTTTGGTGATTGTTAGCGCAGTGATGATTTCCTGTCTAAAGTCAAAGGGATCAATAACTCCGGTTAGAAAACCCTCTAGGGGAGAGAGAATTCGTGTCGGAGAAACTCACTGGACTGTTTAAGTAACAATATTTTATAGATCCAACAAACAAGCTATTCCCAGTCCAGTAAGCAACATTCCTCAACTACAGGTCAGGTACAGCAGAAATTAATTTAGCTCAGTAATGTGTGTAGAATGTAGCACCATTCACAGCATTATGGAATTATTTTGGCAACACTTCCAATTCCAGCCTGGCTCTCCACAGGGCAGCTCACAAAGGAGGATCACAGACTTACTGTGGCTACATGGAGTGCTTTGGAAAACACCAGGTAGAATTCATTCATGTGGTTGGATAGAATCATAAAGTCATTTAGGTTGTAAAAGAACTTTAAGATCATCGAGTCCAACCGTTCCCCCCACACTGTCAAGGCCACCAGTAAACCCTGGCCCAAGTGCAACATTCACACCTCTTTTAAAGCCCTCCAATGATGGTGGCTCCACCCCTGCCCTGGTCAGCCCATTCCAATGTGTGACCACTATTTTAGTGGAGAAATTTTTCGCAATATGCAATCTAAGCCTTCTCTGGTGCAACTTGAGGCCATTTCCTCTTGTCCAGTCAAGACTGAACAGGAGACTGACTGAGTCCAGGTAGACAATATCCACAGCCATTTGCTGAGTGGGTCACCATGTCATAGGAGGAGATAAGGTTGGTCAAGCAGGACCTGCCTTTCATAAAATAATGCTGACCGGTGTTTCCCTTCTGCATCAACTGTAAAAGGTGAGTTTTATCCATCCCAGCAGATCAATGTCTGTGTAAAATACAGTCATAAATGAATATCACCTCTGCCTGACTAAAGCCAAACAATGTGAAATGGCCAGATAAATCTGGTAGGTCAACAAAAGATTAGAGTAATGGTGTCGTAGTCAAGGCTGGTACTCAGACTTGAGACTCACTTTGCCAAGCCTGGTCTAGTGGGGGCTGATGGAGTCTATCTGACAAAGAAGGGAATAAGTATCTTTGGTCTGGGGCTTGCCAGACTAATGAAGGATCTTTAAACTAAAGTTTGTCAGAGGAGGGTATCTATCCATCCCAATTCTGCCAGTCATATGTCAACACCTGTAATGGATGCCCAGAACAGTGCAAAGGCATTCCAGATATTCGAGCCATCAAGCCGTCTTTACCTGGGGCCCGGCTCAGATGCCTCTAAACAAACACACGGAGTTTGGGGAACAAAAGAGGAATTCGAGACACGCACAGGCCTGTGTGGGTATGATATCATTGGTATCATGGAGACGTGGTGGGATGGCTCCTGTGACTGGAGCATGGGAATGGAAGCTTTTAGGCATTTTAAGAAAGACAGGTAGGGGGATGAGGAAGGGGCATAACCCCCTGCCAGTGACCAGCTGGAGAGTATGGAACTCTGCCTGGGGAAGGATGAGGAGCCAGCCAAGAGCTTGTGAGTGAAGACAAAGGAGAGGGCAGAGACAGGAGACGTTATTGTGGGGGTCTGCTACAGGCCCCCTGGTCAGGAGGATGGTGTGGATGAATCCCTCCATGGGCAGATCAGTGGCCTCACGCTCACCAGCCCTGGATCCTCCTGGGGGACTTCAACCACCTTGATATCTGCTGGAGGGAGATATGGCAGGGCACAAGCAATCCCAGGGATTCCTTGAATCTGTCAGTGACAACTTCCTTACACAAGTGATTGAGGACCCACCAAGGACAAGTGCCGTGCTGGACATTGTGCTCACCCACAGGGAGGGACTGGTGAGGAATGTGATGCTCCAGGGCAGCCTTGGCTGCAGTGACCGTGAGATGGTCAGATGGAGATCTTCAGGGCAGTGAGGAGGGCTGGCAGCAAGCTCACTGCCTTGGACCTCAGGAGAGCAGACATTGGCCTCTTCAAGGACCTACTCAGTAGAGTCCTGTGGGATAGACTGTTGGAAGGCAGAGGGGCCCAGGAATGCTGGCTTGAATTTCAAGGATCACCTCCTCCAGGCTCAGGAGCGATGCATCCCAACAAGGAGGAAATTGGGCAAAAATGCCAGGAGGACTCCATGGATGATAAGGAGCTGCTGAGCAAACTCAGAGCAAAAAAAAAAGCTTTCAGGAAGTGGAAACAAGGAGAAGTGACCTGGGAGGAATACACGGAAATTGTATGGGAAGCTAGGGATAACATTAGGGAAGCCAAGGCCCAGTTAGAATTCCATTTGGCCAGGGATATTAAGGATAACAGGAAGGGCTTGTATAGATATGTTGCAAGCAAAAGAACGACTAGGGATAATGTGAGCCCTCTCCAGAAGGCAATGAGAGACCTGGCTGCCCTGGACAAAGAGAAGGCTGGGGTTCTCAATGACTTCTGTGCCTCAGTCTTCTACAGCAAGTACTCCAGCCATGTTACCCAAGTCAAGAAAACAAATGAAGGGACTGGAAGAATAAAGACCCTGTGCCCACTGTAGGTGAGAAACATGTTTGAGATCATCTGAGGAACTCGAATGTGCACAAGTCCATGGGACCTGATGAGATTCACTGTGGGTCCTGAGGGAGCTGGTAGATGAAGTTGTTAAGCCATTGACAGTCATTTTTGCAAAAGCACGGCAGTCAGGTGAAATCCCTGAAAAAGGGAAATATAACTCTCATTTTTAAAAAGGAGAAAGTAGAAGACCCGGGGAACTGCAGACCAGTCATTCTCGCCTCTGTGCCAGGTAAGATTGTGGAGTGATTCTCCTGGAAACTATGCTAAGGCACATGGAAAACAAAGAGGTGATTGGTAACAGCCAGCATGGCTCTACAAAGGGAAAATCATGCCTGACAAATTTGGTGACATTCTATGATGGGGCTGCAGCGCTGGTGGGTGGGGCAGAGCAGCTGACATTGTCTGCCTGTACTCGTGCAAAGTGTGCCACTGTCCCACACAACATCCGTGTCTCTAAATTGGAGAGACATGGATTTGATGGATGGGCCACCCAGTGGATAAAGGACTGGCTGGATGGCCGTACACAAAGAGTTGTGGTCACTGGCTCGCTGTCCACATGGAGACCAGTGATGAGTGGGGTCCCTCAGGGGCTGGCACTCGGGCCAGGACTATTCAACATCTTTGTTGGTGACAGGGACAGAGGGATCGAAGCATCCCCAGCAAGTCTGCCAGCAACACCGAGCTGTGTGGTGCAGTCACACACTGGGGCAAAGGGATGGACCCAGAGGGACCTTGGCAGGTTGGAGAGGTGGGGCTTGTGCAAACCTCATGAAGTTCAACAAAGCAAAATGCAGGGTCCTGCACCTGGGTCAGGGCAATCCCAGACACACCACCAGGCTGGGTGGAGGAGTGACTGAGAGCAGCCCTGGGAGAAGGACTCGGGGTGATGGGTGATGGAAAGCTCACCAGGAGCCAGCACTGAGTGCTCCCAGCCCAGGAACCAAGGGAGTCCTGGGATGCATCCAAAGGAGTGNTTGGGGCTGTCCAGCATGGAGAAGAGAAGGTTGTGTGGAGACCTCACAGCACCTTCCAGTACCTAAAGGGGGCCTAGAGGGAAGCCACAGAGGGACTCTACATCAGGAACTGTAGGGACAGGACGGGAGTATGGCTTCAAACTGAAAGAGAGTAGGTTTGGATTAAATATTGGGAGGAAATTTTTTACTATTAGGGTAAGACAGGGTGAGACACTGGAACAGGTTGCCCAGGAAGGTTGTGTATGCCCCAGCCCCAGCAAAGCCAGGTTGGATAAAGCCTTGAGCAACCTGGCCTTGGCGGAGGTGTCCCTGCCTATGGGAGGAAGAGTTGGGACTAGATGATCTTTAAGGTCCATTTCAACCCCTTAACATTCTGTGATTATGTGAAAGCAGATCAGAGAACACTTCCTAAAAGACACCATCAGAATAACTTCAAATGAAAAAATGGTTGCTGATAGGTTGTGTGTTTTGCATTCACATGTAAATGGTAGTAAAGGACCTAGCTGAGTCATCTCAAATCGGTTTCCTCCCAGAGCTGTTGATTGCCATTGTCTCACCTCAATCAAGAGCTAGCAAAGAGCTGCATGTATTGAATGTTGCATGGGGATAAATGCCAAGTATGGTTTCAATTTACATGTTGATGCAAAGTATAAATTCAGTGAAAAGGTTTTCTGCAGCAACTTAGCTGTTGCCTCATGGAATGAGTGAGAAATTCTGTCCCTTGATGTAGCAGGAACATACAGACTCCTGCACTTGGTGACTGTCTGCCCCAGGGATATTCCTATTTCTGAAGAAGGGAGGACACTCCTTGTGGAGGGACGAGTGTTGAAACCGCTTCCTGATGTAGTAAGCAGGAGGCTCAAGAACTCTTGGGATGTTTGGGTGACAACTCAGGCAAACTCTGAGAAGGATGGAGTATGGAAACTCTCCTGGGCAGGGCAGTCAGGCAGCCATTGTGGATAAGCCCTGGGGCCGGAGTGAGGTAAGTGCTTACAGCCCTGGGGCTGATGAAGGAGAGAGGCAGGTTTCTGGGTATGAGGCTATGTGAAGTAGCTCGAGTGTTATTTTTCTGTCCTTCTTGGCACCTGTGTCTTTGTGACTTTTTTTCCTAGCTACGCCTATTGTGTGTAGATTAAATACATACCAAGTATGTATTTATTTTGAAGATAACTTGAGTGATGGTTGATTTTGAAGCAGTGGGACAGTTCTGTTGTGATGGCAGTAGTGGATACTTGAAACTGATGTGTTTGGTCAGGCAGAGCCTGGGACAATTGCACATTCCCAATATCCAGAAGGCAGCAGGATAAGTGCCCACACAGACTGCCTTGGGACCTCATAGTGTGAGAGCCTGAGAGGAAGAGACCTTCTGGTGCTGGGGTAGGGATGGTCCCTGGCCTTTGAGAGGTCAGAAGACACTTCTGCACTCTGTGTTCTGTGGCAGAGATGTGTGGCTGGCAGCCTTGGGTTCAAGAGATTTCTGCATGTGGTTCTGTGCACTAGCCTGCTCCAAGTGGGAAGCACTAGCACTGAGTTTCATCTTCGACTGCCACTGGGAATGATTCTCCCGTGTTTGCTTTAGCCAAGTGAGTCTTTAATGCTACAAAAATGGGTCATCTTGGGTTTTCCCTCTGATCTCACAGGTTCTTTTCTCGCTATGCAAATATTGATCTGGAATCAGCATAGGCCTAGCTCTGCTCCCACAGATCTTGCAGAATAATTTAGAAGAAGTGCACTTAAAATTACAGTTGTTTTGACTACCTCATCCTTAATATGAAATGACAGTTCTTCTTAATGAGTGCTACCAAATCACTGGTTTTGCATAAAATGCCTTACCCTATGCCTAGCACCTGAAACAGGATTTTAAGTTTATAAGCTGTATCCAGATCTCTATATTTAGCTCTTCCTGTTTCAGAGATATTCAACTTGCAAATCCCTATGCTACTATTTATATAAATCCTATTTCAGGTATTTGCATTTAGAATTTTGTTGGACTTGAGCAAAAGGCTCTGCATACTGTAAGACAGCTTGGTTTGGAGGCAGAAGAGAAGTGCCTCCCACTGAAAAGTACCAAGCAGTAGTTCAATGCATGTTCCAGAAAATGTGTCAGAGATGATCACGTCTCAGAGTGCTATTTTCCCACTGTGACTAATGCCCCATTCCAGCCCCCCCAGCCATCCTTGCCAGTGCAGAACACTGTAATTCAAGCATGGAGCTATACCCACAGACAGGGATGCCAAGAACACTTAGCAACCTGTGATTCAGTCCAGCAGGTTAAGATAATGCATTCTATCCATAAAGAAAAATATGCTTTTAGTCTACTACTAACCTTTATCTTTCTGAAAGGGAGGAAATTTTCTGCATGGGTTTGTCCTCTCCTCCGAGGACAACAGCTCTGCAGAGACAATAATTCCAGAGCCCGTACCCAGCCCAGCCAGTCCTCAGGGTCAATGAACTCAGACAAAACCACTTCACTTCTTGCTTCTGCATGAGCCACAGAGACTTCAGTTTAGCTAAAGAGTGCTCCTCCATTCTTGATGACATGCGGTGATCATTCTTGCAGCAGGGGCTGGTTTCTGCCTCTGATAGAGGAAGAGCACTTCTAACATTGCTGGGAAGCAGGGGTCACTGGGATGCTTGCTAATATCATCATCACAACAGGGAGAATCTGCAGAGACCCTGCAAAAGAAGGACTTCTACATGAAAGTTACCAATCACTGTAATGCCCTTCTTCTCTGGGTAAATAAATGGATATACCTGGAGGTGAAGCCCAAGGGAGCCTGAGGTACTCTATAGCCATAGTTTATGGAAATCAGCACCCAATGAATAGCTATCAGGGAATGTCTTTTTGTCACAAGGCCTTGTGATATGGCTGGACATGCTGGGGGACACAAGAGAAAGAAGGCACCTACTGCCAGCTGTCCTTCTAGCCCTAGAGAAGGAGGGAAGCCAGTCTCTGCTCTTTTCACCACCTGGAATAAGACAGAGTTGTTGTCCAAGTTTGCAGGGACAGCTTAGCTGGAGCATAAAACACTTGGATGCTGACCTGAGGATCTAGAGCAGCAGAGTCCCATCAGCTCGGGTAGGAGCCATAAGACCTATTCTAGTCATAGGTTTGACCACTTTTTTCTCTTTGTGAGGGTCCTTCAGAGCTGGACAAGGATAGGACTAGTGGGCTGTGTACACCGAGGAAACAGCAGCCTGTTAAGGAAACTTCCCAGTCTGACCATTCAGGAAACTCTGGCTGTCACAATTCCAGTGTCAGAGCCTTTTACTGAAGGTACCGAAGCCCCTTCACAGCAGGGGCTCTAGTGAACCCACGGGTGCCGTGCTTGACTCCTACAGTCCCCCTAACATGCAGTCAGACCAGATTTCCTCACTGGTTCCATCCCAGGTGTCCCATGGCAGAGTCTCAGATGTCTCTTTCCATGAAGCCATTTATTCCCAGTGCAGTAACACAGAAATAGCCCAAGCTGGTGCCTCTGAGGAGGAACCCCAGACAAAGGAAGCCCTGGGCTTTTATCCACTCACAGTGCAAATACATGAAAGTCTTGGTCTTCCTCCCAAGCTCTCGGCTCCTGCTGTGCCTCCCAGTGTCCCCCACCTGTCTGTGCCACTGCTCTTTGTGCCCTTGGCTGGCAGTTCAAGGCCTCTCATCTCTCTGGATTCCCCCCCAGAGCTCAACCTGCATCTCAACCTGCATCTCACTGCAGCTGCAAACTGAGCTGCTGCACCAGATGCTCCTCAGCGAGCCACCTCAGGCAGCAGGTCGGCATCCAGTTCTGCCAGACACCAGGCTGTTCCTAGCCACTCTCAGGAGGAATCGTGGTTAAAGTTCTCAGGTTCACATGACTTACACGAGAAGGCTGGGTGATAGTGAAAGGTGTCTACACAAGGATTTTGGTTCATCATGGAAAACATCCATCCTCTCATTTGGTGGATGATTTTCAGCTTCTTGTGAAACCAGCAGGCTTTCATGATGAGTGACTTGTAAGCTGTGTGTTCAGTGAGCTGTGCTGAGGATCCAAAACACATCAAAACCCCAGCAGCAACAGATGCAATACCTGCCTTATGAAGAGTAAACTCACAATATCATAGAGTGAAGATGCCAGAGGAATTGGGGCTGTAAGCTGTAGGTTGGAGCTCAATCGCTGAAACTCCAGGTGGGTGGCTTTCCCCTCCAGGATGGCAGGGCAGAACAGAGTGCTGTTGGTGGCCGATCAGCTGCAGGCACTGACCACTGGACAAATACTGAGAGGAACACGGCTGTTAAAATTTTGTTCTAACCAAAATTTTACTGAAGGTCTAGGATGAGTGAGTCACTACTTTGGGGAAAACAGTAAAAATATAAAGTTTAATGCAGCCAGTTTTGTCCTCCAACATAATTTCAAAATGGAAGCCAGAGCACAGGAACGTTTTATATTTGTTTTTAAGTTGGAGTTAGCTATGGAATTTGGTGCTGGTAAGAAACAGACTAGATTGACCCCAACCTAGTAAACATAAATATATTTTTGTCTTTTTTTCCCCTGTGACTTTTGAAGTATTGGTAATTTTAAGGCTTTCTGAAAATGCAAAAAAAAAAAAAATAGTTGGTCTCCATCCCTGCAGAGAGAGAACAGCTTGAATATCATGTTTTCCAACTAATGGGAGTAGTGAGTCCTTCCACTCCAGGGTCAGCTGGAGTGGGCTGCTGTAATACACTGGTGGGATATGCAGGTTGCTCCCCTTTATTGTGTGCTTTGTCACACTGAGAAGCATGCTTCATTCTTGTGAGCTGTATTTCCCAAAATAGCAGAGAGAAAGAGAATCTTTTGGCCTCTAATTGGCACACAGAAGTTGAACTGAGGGTGCTGAGGACCAGCTGTTGGCTCATTCTGCTGCCCAGCTGCCTCTGCTGTCCCTGTCTGCCTGGCACGAGCTTTTCTCTCCTTTCCTCCCTGCAATAACCGCTGGGGACAGTCCTTGAGAGCTCTGCCTTGAGAGCTTCTTGTGAAGCTGCAAGTTGTTCTCCCCCATTTCTTCACACCCAGTTGCACCCAGCCACCTGCAGCAGTTGCCTGTTAGGTCAGGGGTCTGTGCTGAGTTTGCACCCCTGGCACAGTGATGCTCCGCGGGGCCAAGCGCGGGCTCAGCCGGGCGGTGTCCGTGTGCCCGCGCCGGGGGTCGGAGTGCTGCGGGCTCTTCAGGAAGGAGGACGCTGGCTGCCCTACACCCAGTCACCAGGGAGGAGCACTGGGAAGGCCTTGGTGTTTGGTCACTTCAGTTGTATCTACAGTGTGTTGTAATCTTACTGACATGAACACTTAAAATCAGGGAGTGATTCAGCTTCTGCACAGTAACTCAAGAGAAAAAAGGAAATTAAACCCCCAGAAGCTTCTCATTGACTGAAAACTCCTGAACTTTGAACATCTACATCCCCAAGAGGAGTTTTCATACTTTTTCTCACTTTGATGCTCTTATGACAGAACACTTTACAACATCTGAGCTGTTCAAGAGTGTGAAATGGGGTTGGTCTTTGGGATTGTAGAAAACACAAAGTGAAAATGAATTGACTGGAGATAGGTTAGTTCCTATAAGTCTCTCTATAAAGATGCTTCTCTCAGCCTGTTAAGATTATCAGCTGATGTGTTAACACAGGAAATGAAAAAATGGTAGTAAAAGATCTCAGGCTGCTTATTAAAACTTTTTAAACTGTCACACAAAACCAAGGGAGCAATATACTCAGAGGAGAATTTCCCAGTTTCTCAGAAGTACAAACACCACTGTAGATTGAGCTGTATTTGGTGCCTGGGTAAAAGAAAAAGTCAGGGGGTTATTTTGTTGTTCTTCTGGGGTTTTAATGTTTCTTATAAAAATATTTTTACAAAAACAACATGAAAAGCATCAGGTAAGTAGTTTTTGTTCCTGGTCTCTGTGACTGGCGTTTCCTCAATTGTCAAAAATGTCTGAGAGTGATTATACAAACTGCATCTTTAAAATCTGTAACAGGGAGTCATATTGTTTGAGTCTCCTGTAAAAGCAATTGTTACTGTCTGCAATGAGAGAAGGACTGAGTGAAAGAAAAGTTGGAATCATAGCTCTGGCCTTGTCCCAGCTGTTCTTTGGTCAGCTGAGGAGCTGAGATCCCATCTCCAGAGCTCCCCAGATGCACTTTTACACTTTCATGAAGTGTTTTGTACTGCAGTGTTGATGTTGATACAGAAATGGTGTTGCAGGCACAATTCATTAGGATTTCACTAGGCTTGTAGGGAATTGCCTTTGGTGTAGTCCCTCCTCCTTTGTCCCTATCGACCGTTTCAATCCAAGGAAGAAGAGTTTCCCTGGGGTAAGGAAAGAGAGAGAAGATAAAGTTTCCAGAGACTGTAGTCTCCAATCTCTTAAGTCTCTACTGGTTGTAAATTGTTGGCTGATGATGAAAATAATTGGTTGGTGTGTTGGGTTGGTTGAATGAAAGCGATATTAAGGGCAGCCTTTAAAACCACGAAGCTGGGAGCTGTATGATTTTGATTGGAATGGGACTCACGGATGGGTAGTTTAAAAAATGTTTTGCCCTAGCAATTCCAAGAGGGTGTAGCTCATGCATTTAACCACTCACTTTTAGGAAGATCTTGCTTTCACTGAGTTTTCTGTTACCCATCATTGCAGCATCTCCAGACCTTTCTCAAATCAGTAATTAGGCATCTGCTTAGATCTCATCGGCTAGAAGTGTATACTTGAGCACTTGGAGTACACATGGGAGTACCCATATGCCTGAATGCTTTTCTGAATGGGATTAACCACGTGGAATAAAACCCATCCTGCAGCATTTTCGGTATGACAATTTCTCTTTGGTGCAGTGGACTGTCAGCAATGCTGAAATGAACTGTGTTCACTACATCGTCTGTGCCCTTTAAACTGGGTAGTTCCTGGACTCCAGGAACATCATTCCTGCTCCCCAGACTGCCCTCGAAGACAAGGATGTTTAGTTCATTGGCTGTGTTAGTGGTCAGACATAAATGACAAAATTTCCCTCATTTTCTGTAAGCTGTGAGTGGTTAACTCTGAAGGAGTCAGGCAAGGAAGAAGCTGCTTTGCTGTGCTTGTATAAAGGCTAGGATTTTCTGGGGTTGATCCTTGCTGCCTTACTCAGATCTTACAACAGATAGACAGAGAGTATCTGGGGTCTCTGGATCAATAATTTGTTCGGTGACTGCCATCAAAGAGGACTTCGTGGGGCAGCTGTAACATCGACTGTGGATCTCTGCGTCCCTAGAGTGTCTCAAGGCCCCTGAGATGGACTGTCTGGGTGGTATCTTCTTCTTTTTCACGTGCCAGAACAGCTTGTGGCACTGGCCAAGCACAGTTTGCATATACATGAGCAGGGTACTAGAATATCACATTACTCTGTGTATCTATATCTAAGGTAGCAGTTTTAAATTCTTATAAATCTTATATATCTTCATTAATATTCTGCTCTTCCAAAGGGAGAGAAAAACACTCTTTAGGATGCTCCTTAGGAAGGGACAATGAATATTTTCAACAGTCATGACTTGGGTGTCATTCCAGTGCTGTGCTAGAAAAAGAGGACATGAAGCAAAAGCCATAAAGGGACCTTGGGAGAGCTGCCAGCTGCTGACACAAATGGCCTCTTGGAATATTTCTCTTCTTCCTACATCCTCATTTTCAAGATCCTTTAATCTCCTAGCAACCTGATCATACACCCACATCAACCAACACTTGTAACATGTCAGTGCACTCTCCATTATACCCATCTTTTACCCTAATCCTTTCCCTTCTGTGACCACTACCCTCTGTACTCACTGGAAGAGGCTCTGACTTAAATCCTGCAACTGCCAGGGACCAGCATGGTGCAGGAAGTGTCCCTGTGTCTGGGACAGGCACTGTAATGTTTTTATCATTTCTCAGCAACCCATTGCCTGGTGTTACTTTTAAGGGCAGAAATTCAATAATGCAAGTAAGAAGGAATGCTGATGGCTATATTTGCATGTTTTAACATGCATTGACTTCATTGAAATGAAAGTTATAAATGCTTAGGCTTTAAGCCTGGCATGGTTGTGGTATGAAACAAGCCTTAAAGGATGCTCTTGGCTGGAGCTGTCATCTCCCTGAGCCAGAGACCAGCCAGCCTTGGCTGCTCCTGCTTGGAGGCACCCAGAGCTATGCGGGGCTGAACTCTGCCTTTTAGCTCTTTTCTGCTATTATCTGGGCTTGCATTGGCTGGGGACTAGGGAAATAAATAAAATAACAGAAAAGAGAGCCCTTGGATGCCCTACCTGCTGCTTCCTTGGCTCTGGCTTCCCTCTCCCTCCCTCTGGCTCCTGCCTGTTGCGGCTGTGCTGGGCCCATCTCACGTTTCTCTCCACTGTCACCCACTGAGGCACACTGGTGTGTGTGTGTATTGAGGGGTGGGCCACAAGGGAAAGGTTCTCTAGGAAGAAAGACAAGGTTTGCAAGAACTGCGCGTACAAAGACCCGAGTTTATTTGTGCAGCAAAATAACGTTAATGCCCAAGTACGCCTCTTGAAATTTTGAGTGTTAACATGTAGAGTCAGTAAAGCACAAATTGGATTCATTTATGCACCAGGAAAGGAGAATTACTCACGATCGAACCTAAAGTCGTACAGTTATCACCAGTTTTTCTTTCCTCATGCAGTTCTCGTTCCCTGCGTTTGTGGGCTGCCGGGGACCGGTGTGCGGGCTCCTGTGTGGGTGGCGCGGTGGCAGCAGGTGACAGCAGGTGGCAGCAGGACCCCGGCGTTAACCCACCCCAGGGCAGGGGCCGGGAGCTCCGCAGCCGGAGCCGGTGCGGGGAACGGCGGGACCTGCCCGGCGCCTCCTGCTCTGCGGCTGAGCCCGCCCGGCGCTCGGACCGGGAATCCGCGGCGCTCCCGCTGGATCCGCTCCGCCCGCGGCGCTGGACACGCGCCGGCCCCGTGCTGCCGCAGCGGGGTGGACGCGGAGTTTGCAGGGAACGGCATTTCCGAGCGCAGGCTCTGCGGCTCTGCTTTTGCCTCCCGACAGTGGCAACAGTGCCACTAGGTGGGGATAAGAGCCTTTCTAGGCTTACCTGAGATATTCCTTCCCGATCACTTACTCCAGACAGACCCTCCAGCAGTGTGGGTCGGGGTGTCCGGTGGCCAGAGTGTCCGGTGGTAGGGGTGCCTGGTGGTAGGGTTGTCCAGTGGTTGGGGTGTCCAGGGTGCCCTGTCACAGGTCTGCCCCAGGAACCTGTGAGACAGACCATGCTCCAACAGGCTGTTCCAGTCGTCTCCTGAAAGCAGTGCCCGCATCACCAGTGTGATGGCAAATAGTTACAGTGCATAAAAAACTCTATTGGTGGTTGGGGAGGGCAAAAGAATAAGAGAAATTTCTGTGTGTCACCTTTTGCCCATCCCTGAGCTGAGTGGCTCAGCACAGCTCTCGGGACAGGAGCGTGCTGGCCCCATGGTGGCTGGAGCACGAAGCTGGTGGTGTTGATGGCGTGACCCGAAGTGCACGTGGCCAGTCAGTGCTGAGGGGCCAGATCGGTGCTGGGCAGGAGGCCTTTCCCTTCAGCTGCTCATGTGCTGCTGCAGGTGCTGAGACCTTGGAGACATGGAGTTCCTGCACTGTAGTGTCTAGCATTTGCAGCTGGATTTGACAGCGCTCAGAGACTGATTATTTCAGACACGTCTGAATATAAATATATTTTTATTGGCTGATAATATAAAAATTAATGTGTTTTAGTCTGAAGTCCTTCTGTATCTCATTAACCAAGGTTATATCCTAAGTGGTAAAAAGTTTGGTATCACATGAGGGAAGCATTTCCAGTACTCTCTGAATTATGAATTCTGAGTAGTTTATAGATGTATTTCATTATTCATAACAGCTGATCCAGATGTCCGTTTCTATAATCACAGATTACAGAAAATCTATGGATGTATGGAAAATCTATAGCAAAAAATGGCTTGGGTTGAAAGTAACCTTAAAGATCAACTAGTTCCAAACTTCTGGTGTGAACAGGAACACCTTCCACTAGACCAGATTGCTCCAAGCCCCATCCAGTCTGGCCTTGGACACTTGCAGGGATGGAGCAGCCACAGCTTCTCTGGCCAGCCTGTGCCAGGGCCTCCCCACCCTCACAGAGAAGAATTTATTCCCCATATCCCATCTAGCCCTGCCCTCTGGCAGTGAGAAGCCGTTGCCCCTTGTCCTGGCGCTCCAGGCCCTTGTAAATCGTCTCTCTCCATCTTTCCTGTTGGCTCCTTCAGGCCCTGGAAAGCCACAATGAGCTCACCCCAAAGCTTCTCTTCTCCAGGCTGAACAATCCCAGCTTTCGCACCCTTTCCTCCCAGCAGAGCTGCTCCATCCCTCTGCTCATCCTGGTGCCTCCTCTGGACTGGCTCCAGCAGGTCCATGTCCTTCCTGTGCTGGACACCCCAGAGCTGGAGGCGTATTCAGAATTCAATGTCCATCTGGTCAAAGAAGTATCCTCCTATTAGAGTGTAGTTGTTACTCGAAATTTGTGTAGGAAACATTGGCAGAGCCTCATAGAACCAGGTTCTGTATAGCAGGGAAGTAAGTTAGTTATTTTTAATTTTATTGTGTGTATATGTGGGTATATCTTCTGTGTTTAGATAAAGATTTCAGCTCTTATGTGGCCCAACATACATGTCATGAAAGTGGGTAAGAAGATACACAGCAAGAACTTGGGGAAAAGCTCGTGGCCCAAGGAGATGCCACTAAATTCTCCTTGAAGTTATAGTATTTATATTTTTCTTTTCAGAAAGACTGTTGAATTATTCTTGAATAATATAATGTTTACATTCGCATTTTCAGAAAATGGCAGATAATATTAAATTTTTATATTGTCAGTAAAATAACCAACAGACTGTCTCCTCTGTAGTGTCAGCAGCCAGTCCATGTACTTATTGGTATGTCAGTGGCATGTTGAATCTTATAATTTCTGTAGAATTTAATGTTAGAAAAATACCCTGGAAGTGAGTATGAGAATAATATGAAACAATATTTTCAATGGAAGATGAACAAAATAATGTCAGGTATTGTGGGCTTCCGTAGACCTGACTTTATTAGTAAATTGATTATCAGTTTATGCCAACACTGCCACAAAAAAACTGCATTAAATAGCTGCTTTCATAATATCACCTGTTGTGTTGAGAGGGGAGAGCCTGGTGTGGGACTGTCCCCTGCAGAGGGGAGAGCACCCCGAGTGTGGGACTGTCCCCTCTATAGAGGAGAGCACCCCGAGTGTGGGACTGTCCCCTCTATTGAGGAGAGCACCCCGAGTGTGGGACTGTCCCCTCTATAGAGGAGAGCACCCCGAGTGTGGAACTGTCCCCTCTATAGAGGAGAGCACCCCGAGTGTGGAACTGTCCCCTCTAT
>VZRJ01001397.1:23520-69822 GCA_013397565.1 Ptilonorhynchus violaceus | reverse complement strand
CGAGTGTGGGACTGTCCCCTCTATAGAGGAGAGCACCCTGAGTGTGGGACTGTCCCCTCTATTGAGGAGAGCACCCCGAGTGTGGGACTGTCCCCTCTATTGAGGAGAGCACCCTGAGTGTGAGACTGTCCCCTGTAGCGGGGAGAGTCTGTGTGTGGGACAACCATTTGTGATGTTCCCACCTTGGGGATTGATGTAGAATCATCCTGTGCTGTGGGGTGTCGGTCATCTCAGTGTATTGGGCAGCCAGTGGGCTTAGAAATCTGGGAAATCCAGATATTTCCCAGAGGAGGGATATTTCAGTTGGAATGGCAGCCTGCCACCCAGCGTGGGAGAGGCTCTTGTCATGATGATTATTAAACCACCATTAATAAATCTACTGTGTTTTGGCAAATGGAAAAAATGTTTCACTCAAATATTTTTCACCCAAATCTCATCCTGTAAAGAAAACTGCTGGGAGACTGTTGTGAGGACATTGTTATAAAAACTCACAGACTCCACTTGATAGTTTGGGATCCAAGTACTTGCTTCCGTGGTAGGAACAGAAGTTCATCATGTGGATGTTGGCTTTTGACCTTTCTTCTGTTTGAAAGGTCATTGAAAAGTGTACAAACCCCATCTTTCCCAGTCTGCTGAGCCTTGCACTCAGTCACGCCGTTTTAAACAATGCTGAAATACTCTTGCACTGTAAAGCAGCAGTGGAAGGGAAAGCTGAGGGTTGGGGGCAAGACTCAGTGAACAGACAAAACAGTACTTTGTAACTAGAAACACAACAGATATTATGTTTCGCCCACTGGTGGTGCAACCTTTTTGTAATTAAATTATCAGGATGAAAAAAAGCTCTTTTAATTATTTACAGACTAGGAGAAAAGTACATTTAAATAAAAAATTCATTATGCTGCATATAGTTATTTTAACTCTAAGTACTGTGAAATTTTTCAGGGATCCATTATTTATTTGCGCTTCTTGGTGAGAGATTTCTGTTAAGTTTGAAGTCTAACCCCAGATTTGTATGTTGTTTTCTTGCAGGTAAGTCTGCATTGGTCTGTTTGAACTGTGCAGTTTGAGAATGTAAGTGAACAAAGCAAGCCTTCTTCACGCTGTTCCAGCCTGTTAACAAGGTCAGAGTGTTGTCTTTATGTTTGAGCTCTAATACTGTGAATTAAAATTAAAATAGAATGGATACAGTAATTGCAGATTGCTATGGCTACTCAGACACAATGGGATCTCTATGCCAGCTGTGAATGTCACAGGACAAATATGTGCACTGAGAACTGTTATGCAGACTGCTATTTCTCTGGTCCATCCTTAAACTAGGACTGGGTGGGGACAATATGAGATATTCACATTACTGACATTTTAAAGGGTCAGCTTTTTTACACTATTTTTTCATTGATCATTTAAATGGGTTCTCTAGTTACGATTTGCAGATATAAAACGTTCAGTGCCTTCACTTGAATAGGGCCAAGTTAGCAGGTCACACTCTGAACAGCTTACTTTGTGGGTCATTCAGAGCTGATTATCTTTTATTAATCACCTGGCAATAGGACCTTGCTAGAAGTCAGTAAAATGTTGTTATTGGACTGGCATGCTTTGCTTCACACCTAGCCCGTGCCCTGTGGCACTCCTGCTAGCAGCAGCAGTGCTTTCTTTGCAGGCTTCCCAGCACAGGAATGAGTGGGCTCCATTGAGGTGGTGGCATGTTTATTGTGTCAGAGTAGAAAACCATTTCCTTTGAACTTTTCTTCCTCTTTTTTTCTTCTCTCATTATCTCCAGGAACAATTGCATTCCTGTCCTCTCAAATCCTAGTGTTGTCTGTGTAAATCAAACTGTGGCTTCTTTAGAAATCCTCACTGTAAAGGATTCTGTTGCCCTCATCCATGATTCCTGTGCATGCACTGGTAGCAAAAATCTTCCAGCAATATTTCTGTATGCCCATGTTGTGGTATCTCTTCAGATCAGTGCTATTGTAATGCGAATTGCAGGACAGATATTGAAAATCAATGTACAAATAATGGTACACAAGGCATGTTCTCTTGCAGTCATTTGTGAATTTTAAAAATGTTCGCCATCCAAATACAATTTCTTTCATATTTCAAGTGGATACAGCAAAAGCTACTGCCTGTCCTCAAATTAATTGATTTGTACTGCACTACTGTAAATTTTATGCATTTGGTTATCTGTTTCAATTACTATTCAGATCAGCCAGCAAAATGTTCTGTGAATGCTGAGAAACTTCGTACGCTTGGCTTTTCCTCTTTCCTTTTTTCCTTCCCCCTTTCTCCTTTTTCCTTTCTCTTTTTTCTTTCACTTTCCCTTTCCCCTTCTGTTGACTGATTTTAGGATGGTTTTTATCAACTTAGAAAAGAAGTCTCCTGTTCTTTACAGCTGTATCACCACTACTCTCTTGAGCATGAAATATCAAGGAAGTGTTTTCCCATACTAGCGAGTGCCTCACTCCTGAAGTGAGTGGAGCTGATATTTGAGATCAGTGAAATATGTAACTGTATTCACATATGCTACATTTCTGTCTGTCCTGAAAGATGACAATAGCTTTGGTCGTGCTCGCCTGTCTCTTTGGACATCCTAGACCAAACAACCTCAATACACATTCACATCCACTTTTGAACGCCTTCTGGCTACCAATTTTGTAACTCAGCTTGCATGCTGCCCTTGCTACAGACCAAGTTATTCACCACAGAAGTTTTACACTTTAAAGTTGATCCTTTGAAGCCTTTTGATTCCAACTATCCATTTTTGGCTTTTGAAATCAGTTTGGTTTCCAAAACCTGGCTGAGCAGATTCTTTTCCTTTGCAACAGTTATCAGCCTCTAATGCATCTGAGTACCATTGACTCTTTCTAGTCATGTGATACTTTTGTGCCTTTTTAAACGTGAGCTCATGCCTTAGGTACTTGGCTGTGTTCCCCCTCCACATTCCTTAGATCCCTTGTCAACCTTGGCTTGGAGAGTTTTCAGTTTCCACACTCCTTAAACAATTTATTCATTACCTCCAAAGGCAGTTTCCACACTCCTTAAACACAAGGACCAGTGTCCACACTCCTTAAACAATTTATTCATTGCCTCCAAGGGCAATAAGCATCACTTTGAACCATGCACACTGCACTGTAATGAGTCTGCTCTAGTGTAACAAGGCTGTGTAGTGTATTTTAAGGAACTCTGGAACTATTAATGACAGAGGGGTTGAATGTGAAAATACCATCCATCATGTCTCATTGCCATGAAAGGCAGACTTGTATTTCAGCATTTCCATTTGAAATGTATAAATGCCTCTCTCAAGGGTTTTTAGATGTGAGTATGAATACTGCCAAATAAAATATAAAACCTTAAATAAATATATAAAATATAAAATAAACATCTAATGTAGCCAAAGTTATGAGCAGCATTTTGGAAAGAAGCTCCAATTTAAAGAAATATACAATAAATAGCTTCCTGTAGATCCACTGAAACCAAAATTGATATTCAGCTTGTACAGTCTTTCCACTGGATGCAGGAATGATGCTGAGGATTTAGGAGAGAAGTCAAAAGGGAATACTTTTGAAAATGCTGTCCATGTATAGCCATTATCTGCCCCAGCATATCTCAGAACTCAGCACCAGGGAAGATTTCATTTTTAAACTCTATCTCTTCTGGAAGCATCACAGAATGAGCAGTCTGCCTTTGCCGCCCTCAGATTAGTGATCATATACAAAGAAAAATATTCTGCCTTAAACCAAAATGAATCCTAACCTCCAGTAGACTGGGGCTGCCTTTACCTTCGGTAATGACCAGTTTGTGGGGTGTCTGTGCAAAGCTGCACTCTCAGTTCAAACCTTGGTGGGCTGCAGAACAAGGAGCAGGTCTAGGTGGGAGTTGTTCCTATGAGAGAGGGCTGCTGTGGGAAGCACCTGCTGCAGCTTGCCTGGTGGCTGTGCTCCGAGGCTGGACTGTAGGATCGTGCTCCAAGACTCACTGCAACAGCCTTTGCTTTGTGATTTGTACCTTCCTGTTGATGCCGAAATCCTCCTTGTCACTGCTTTAGTGGAGAAGACGAACAAGACAGAACCTATTGCTCTGGGAATATGTGGGAAGGAGAGGCTTGTGATTAGACTTTTATTGGGATAGCACCACTGGAAAACAGCAAGGAAATTCAGCAGAGAGAAGGGGTTGGACAGGAGTCATGCTTTTGAGGCATTTGCAATTTTAGCATGAGAAATGTGTATGTTTGTATCTTATCAAGTCAATATTTATAAAGCAGAGTTGGAATTAGATGTTCTTTAAAGTCCCTTCCAATGCAAATCATTCTGTGATTCTGTAATTCTGTGAAAGGCTGGGCTGTATTTGTCCATAAAGAGAACTCTGATTGTGCAAGATCTTTGTGCTGTTCTCAATGGAATGAACTGCTGAGTGCAACACATGCAAAAATGCACAGTCTTTAACATAGTCTTAAATGTATTTGTTTGGGGTATTGGGATTAGTGGAGGAGTCATGCAAGGGGTACCTTCAGCTTCAGTCCTGCCTCTTGATTAGGCACAACACAGTGCAAGACATTCCATGGAGCTGATGTGACCTAAAAGGTATTTTTAATGATATTTTTAGTTTTGCAACAGAAGTTGTTAACATGGTTGGGAGGAAAAGAAAATAAAGGTTGTAAGATTAAAAATATACTTATTTTTCTTTAAACCTTGCAGCTCTAGAACCTAAATGGCACTTGCTGTCCCAGATAAAGCAGCAATGGTAGTTTAACCGTAGTTCTGTTTACTGCACTCTTTCTCTTGCTATAGTTTTGCAAGTATCCAGGGGCCAGGGAACTGATTTGCTCATATTCAGGCATAAAGAATTCTCTGATTTTGAAGGAATTGAAGTATGTCTTCTGTGTTTAATTGATGGAACTGTTTGCTCAACTTTAGCTATAGAGGCAGAATGTCATGCTTTTCTCTCTGCAGATTTATATATTTGACTGTCATGGGCTTGAAAGCAGGCATGGAAGATGCTCAAGAACCAAGTACCTTAAATCTCCTCTAAGCAGGCTCAGCTACTCTGGCCCTTGAAATGCCAGTCAATTCCCTGAGGAATTTTTTGACTAGAAAATTTGACTATGTCAAAAATCGTGCTGATGCTACTTTCATGGACATGGTGTGAACAGCAGAAATGTTTTTGCCTGTAACCTTAAGTTGAAATGTAAAGTGACCAACTTTAGTAAAAACACAGAGGAAACATCAGGCTGTTCCTGGTTTTCTGCTGTACTTCAGTGTCTGAGAAAGGTGCTTATTGCTCCTGAAAAAAACCTGCTATCTAGAGTCAGATCACTTACCCACTGAAGGTAGGGATGCTTAGTGGAGTTCAGTGGCTTAAATTCATTGTGAAAGAGTGGCTGTGGAGGAGAAGAACAGGTTCTTTTTTATTATTTCTGGAGATTTGTTTCAAATTATTTCTCAGTGGTCCTTTTTCCTTAAAACCATCTCCCTCATGAAAGAAAAAATCCTGACGAAAGAATTCTCCCCGAGTTTTGTGTTTCTCGTTTCTCAGTAGTGCTGATGCATGAACTGATGATGGAAAGTGGTACAACATCAGGGGGTCTGCATAACCCACTCATTTCTGAAGCCCAGAACATGATTCTAGCAGTATGTGTCTGAAAGACAGAGCATGTCTTAAGATTTCTTTTAAGAAATTTGTGCAAAATTTGAAGATTTTTATTGGAATCTCATATCACCGTGTGTTCTTCAAACATTCTCTTCTCTCAGGTGCAAGTTGAATGCTCTGTAGTCATTTATGTACTGAGGAGAGCACAGGCTTTTAAATAATGTCTTATTAGTTCAGAGATGTGTATTAAGTGCCAATCATGAACATGGGCCAAGCTCAATTCTTACCAAACCCACAGACAAATCTGGTTAGTTCTAAAGCACTTTTTTCTGTTAAAAAAAGTAAAATTGCAAATTCTCAAGCATAGTTCGGAGGCTTACACCAAAGTTTCTGAGGACAAAAAGAGTTCCTGTGTGGGAACTACACAGGACAGGGACATACCTTTAGGTCACAGCATCACTTCTGGTCTTCTGAGGAACGTGAAACTGGCATCTTGTGTTCTGATGCAGCTTCCTCTCATGACAGAATACTTTCTCTCATGATATTAAGACGTGATAGGAATGCAGACCCTGCTACTTGTGATAGTGCCTTCCTTTCAGATGGAGAATGTATGTTCCCCTCAGTAACAATGTACCATGTAGCCTCTGATTTGCTTAGATTTGCTAATTTTGCTACCTCAGTGTTGTCTTCATACGAGTTCCTGTATTTCAAATCTCTTTAAGTATCTCTTTTTTTCATCTTTGTTCTCTGAATGTATCACTACCAAAAAAGGTGGAAAATAGAGTTATGTAATTAATGTTTTCTGTGTCTCCTGTTTGCCAAAGGAATGGCAACATCTGTGCACCCTGTAGATATGCATCTGTGATTTTTGAGAACTTTCAGATTACTGTCCATCTGCTTTCTACTTCAATTCTGTTATTTCCTGAAAAAACAGAGAACACGGAGCATAGCTGCACATTCCCAGGTGCCACTCAAGCTGTTATAAGTTTTTGGATCACCAATGTTTTGCTCTCAATAAATGCAATATTTTGCTATTGGGAAAATGTTTTACAGTGGAAAGAGAAATATTTTACACCAAGCAAAGTGTTGTGTCTTGTGGCTGGGAGGTGTGGCTGTAAGGCAGCCTGTCTGTGAAGTCTCAGACAACAGGTACGTTTTTCTGTTTCTGGTAGACTCATGCATGTACAATACCAGCTTCTTTTGCCTGCTTTTAGCTGGATCCCAGCTGACTTCAACCTCACAATTCAATCCATTTATATTTTTCTCTTCTTAAGCAGAAGGGCCTTAAGAAAGGACACCTCTGTCCCATCCCATGGCACTGTATTGCCTTTTGTGTGTTCCACCTGCTCATGAGTAACTTGTTTCTTCCTGTAGCCATCTCTCAATATTATCACAGCATGCAGATCTTCATAATTTCTCTCTGTGTAGGTCTCTGATATTTTATCTTTTGTTGTTCGAGCCAGAGACAGTTTAGTATGTGAATAGATTGCCACTGTGATGCACTCATCATGTGCATTATGACAAAACATGATTTCCTAATTCTGTATAGTTTTTCTAGATCTTCTGGATGTCTGTCTCTCACAGAGATGGTTGTGCAAAAGCAATTGTTTTGTGTTGTATTTGATCTGAGCTGAGAAACATCAATGAGCCTTATGCATTTATCTGTGTTCTTCAGGGAAGTTTGTTCTTGATAAGCCTCTTAAATATCGGCACAATGTATGAAAGTATTAAACCTTGGCTCACAAAATTCAGGAGCATATTTTACTCTGAGTTTATAGCCTGTTAATGATTTAGTCAAAACCATAGAATGGCACTTGGCCAACCAGAAAGTTATTAGGACCTCTAAAGGGTTGATGCCAACTAATGCTTTGGGAGGAGAAACTGAAATTTTATTTTGAATTAGTTAGGAATTAATCAATGCATGAGGGAGTGAGGGAGTTTAAAGATAAATCTACCACTGGAAAAACTGTGGGCACAAAACCAAAGTTGGAAAAGCAATTCCATCTCCTGTGTTGATTGTTGTCGTGTTACACAATGGTTGGAAGTTTGCCAAGTCTCTAAAGCCTGTTGAATTTGCTTTTAGAGATGAGAAAATTGAATTTGGTTGTTTTGCCTTTCCTGTCACCTTGTCTTTAGAAACCTTTCTTTTTCTGTTGTCTGTTTTGAATCAATAAATGCTGTTGCTTGTTTTTTAAAGGGAACATTTTGTTATTAAGGAGGCTTTCTAGGAAATTGGGTAACATTACATGGTTCCCCCTTGTTTGAAGTAGTGAGCCTGAAAACTGGATACCTTGGTGGTCCTGGGGCTCAACATCCCTTTGCCTTTCTGCTCTCTTCTTGCAGGTGTCCACCCAACTACAGTTCCTCTGTAAAATATATGTAAAATATGGTTGGTTACCACGTTTGCACGATTTTCATTGAGTGTTCATAGAGACCAGGTGTCGTTGTTATCAGGCCCATGTTTCATCCACTCATGTGTGTTGACAAAGGTCTAACAGCACATTCAGATGCAGAGATGTGTTGATATGCATTGCATGGAATGAGACCTTTGATTTCCCTGGGTTTCTGGTCAGACATCTATAGGAGCACAAGTGTCTCCATTGACGCTTCCGAATTTCAAAGCACACCTGGCACAGCCTGGGACAAGACAAGAAGGGGTGAGTCAGCCCTTTGAAACTGCTCTCATAGAGCAGATGATCCCAGTGAAGTGCGTTGTTGATGCTCTTCGTCAGCGAGTGCCAATCTCAGCCAGCATTCCAGGAGTCTTCGTTAACTCGGACCCGGAGTACTCCAGCAGCGAGATTCTGGGGTCCGACTGTGGGCCTTGCCTGCATATGAAAATCATGATCAGACTTGTGCTTTCCTTTGGCACTGCTTCATCCCATTGTTTTCAGGTATGCTTTGCAAACCCCCACAACAATTGCCCTCCCTCCTTGCTATTTATGCCCTTTAAATATAAATGGACAGTTAATGCCTTTTCCTGAGTCAAGTTATAAATTTATTTTAATATATCTCTACGAGTCTACTCTAGCAGCCTTGTGGATGAAATCTTGTCATTCCTGTAGATACACAGGATCAGCAACTCAGCTTCAGTCTTGCTGAAAGCTGCTCAGGGCCATGATGGAGCAAATACTGTGTGGTAGGTGAGCCTGAGATGTGAATTTTGGTGACCTGCTGGGCTGCAGAAGGCATACTTCAGTATCTTGTGCATAGCTGGATTTACAGCTCTAATTTCTGAAAAAACAAAGAGAGAAAGTAAAAATTCACCAGTAAGTCTGAAACAGTTTTCTTACTCAGCAAGTCTGATAGGAAATGCTGTAAGAGAAAGGGTGCTTCATCCACAAGACAAGCCAGGCAGCTTTCAGTGCAGTCTACCTGGCAAGCAGCATATTGCATCTTCATTTCTTAAATGCTTTTTCTGGGCTGTGGCAGGTATCTGCTAACACAACAGGCTGCTTGCAGACACAAGATATGTCTTTCAAAATGCTGCTTCAAAACCAACATAGTGTTTGTTCCATTAACAAGTAATCTTTCTGAAGGTCTTAATGTATATTATCTGACATGATATGGGCTAAAGTTGTTATTTTAGAGAGTAGTGGTCAAGTATAAGATTTGGTTCCTTCAAGAGGGATTTTGAATTCTTTGGTAAGATTGAATCAGTGGGGAGTAGCAGTAGATTTGGAAGCTTTGCTTCAGACCCTACTTCTGCTACTCTTAATGCTGACATTGTAGGCACAGTCTTGGTTCTCATCAACACTTTGAATGAGATAAGTTTGAATACAAGCCTGTGCCTGGTGTAGACAACCCTCTCAGGAATGGAGGAGCCCTTGGAAAGCAACTGGAGAGCTGAGTGGACGTGCTGGTGCCCCCAGGGCTTGCGCAGCAGGGATGGTGCTGGTGGGAGGGAGTCTCCTCCTGCCCTACCACCACATACACTGCTGAGCTGGAGTGGCCTCTCGCGAGGGCTGGGGGGGAGGAGAAGCTGTGCTGTGGGGGCTGGGGGGGAGGAGAAGCTGTGCCCTGGGGGCTGAGCCCACAGGCGCGGTGTTTGCCACACGTCCCGATGGCCGCAGGGGGGAGAGTGGTCGGAGTGTGGCCGGAGAGTGACCTGGCACTGTAGCCATGGCTGGAAACAGAGGCTGCCATGGCCATCACTACAATGGACTCGGGTCTTTGTGCTACAAAGGGCAGCTCTTGTGGCCTGTAGGACACTTTTGGCTGGAAATTGGTTACCTTGGTACATTGTGTGGGAGGATTCACAAGATGCTTTGTCTTCAGGCGTAATTCTAATTTTCGCTTTTGAGCATGATTTTGTCTTGATGATTTTTTCCTTGTTATAACTAGAATTTAGAAAGTACTTCTAAAAATTAATGGCAGGTCAGACACAGCGGCCAAGCTCTGAGTTACCCTTGGGCTGAGCGTGTGGCCGTGTCCCTGCAGCTCTTGGCAGGCGCACTGCTCCAGTGGCCACTCAGCCTGCCGTGTGTGCCAGATGCAAGACAAGGGCAGGACCTCATCTCTGGGCTGTTCATTCCTAAAATAAGGCCAGGAATGTGAGAGCTTCACGTAATTAAGTTGAAGATTAAAACTGATCTTTATTTTTTTGCAAGTGTCTCTGTTTTGCTAAGATAGGGTTTTTTTCTTCAAGGAAGCTTCTTGAAATGGCTTCTTACATGATAGTCATAAATTGGGACTAAAGTGTAAAAAAATGCAAAATGTTTCCTTCCTTGATTATCACATATGGCTTGTTGAGGTCAATCCGGTGGTGCCTCTTTGTGTTTGCTTAGAGGAAAAATTCTTCAAACTTAAATTTCACGAAAATTCTGAAAACTTGCTTTATTTTCCCCCTGCTCTGCTCTGCACTATGTTGGAATTTTTCTCATACCATTAACACCCTCTATCTCCTTTCTGTAGCAGAGATTGGCTGTGTTGGGTGTCTGGGACACTGTCATTCAGCTGGAGGAGCTGAGGCTTCTCTAAAGCTGTCAGTCTGATACAGCCAATTTGACTAAAGCTTCAGGAGAAGAATGAGAATGCTCAAGCAGTGCTTTTGCAGGTGTATCCCTGACAGCTGTACACGCCTGTGCTGGCTGCCTGTTTTAACCCTAATGTCATTTTCTGTCTGAAGTGACAAGTTTTGACACAAGGAGGCACCTTTCGTGTCACCTTTACACGTTACCTTGTTATGGTGTGAGGGTTTCAGCTGCTTTCTGTGCCTGGTGTTACCTGTCCTCCTTGCTAAATCCATGGGAGCAGAATGGCTTTGTATGCTTGGGAGAATACTGAAGAGTGATTTGAGAGTTTTGTTTTCTGTCATTGGCTCTGCCAGGACAGGCTCAATCACCTTGTCAAGTCCTTCCTCACCCCGAGCATCCCATTCTGCACCTGCACCCTGGATCCGTGATCACCTGCACTGTGGGAATGGTTCATCGAGGGCCTTATGGAGCATTGGTGCTGTTGCTGCTGTTTCCTCTCAGCTCTTCCTCCCCAGCAGCCCTTGGTGCTGCTCTGCTGAGTCCTGCTCAGACCTGGTTTTCACTCCCGTGCCTGTGGGCGTGGGAGGCCAGGCCAGCACATGGAACTGCACACGTGGCTGTACAAGGAGGCTTTAAACAGCCTCTCGAAAACCTGGGCAGTGCAGTAACTGGGAGTTCAGTACAGGTGTTAACTGTAACTTTGGAATTAAAGGTGGAATAATCACTTTGGAGATCACTGGTATCACTGAACCATAATCAAATCACTTCTTTCTTTTCAGTGACAGAAGCTGGAATTTCTCCTCAACATTTACCTGAAAATTAAATCTTTACATGAGATATCTTAATTTATTATTTTATCATTTATTTAAACTGAGAAAGTCCACATTGCTTCTGAAATCAGAACTGTAAAAATAAAGAATTAGAGAGGAAGTGCTAGCTGGCCTTGGAGGTTGGGAAAACTGACACACCTTGCAGGTGTTTTGCCCTGCCTTTTCTGGGATGGAGCATCAAACTTGCTTGTTGAAAGTGTATTTTGGCATTCACTCTGCTGACTCACGTTGACTCACTCAGTGCTGAACACTGTTAATATGTTATATTAGGAACATGATTAGTTGCCTGGAAAATATTAAAATTACACTGTCCGTATTAAGGGTATGACTAGGAGACTTTAAAAACCCAAAAGTCTGGGAAAGTTTATCTGTGAAACACCGGACTGTGAAAATACTGCCCTGGACACCTAAAAAATCCTGACTGTACTGTTTTATTATACCATGCATAAAGCAGGAAAATGACAACTCTTTTTTGAAGACTTAATTCCCATTTGCATTAAATTCTTACTGCATCCTCTTGTGTGACCCTGTTAGAAAAGAATTATATTGTTCTGTGTGAATTTTATTCATTGAATAAATTGTCCTGAAATCAATCATTATCAACATTTGAGAAAATGCTGAGAGCATTAAAGAAAATATTGAAAGAGCTGGAACTGACACATTCGCCTTAACAGAACTGTATTTAAAAAAGATGTGCACACAAAGAATCCAAGGCATAATGAAGCCTCCTACACACACCATGGAATAAAATATTTATACTGTAATCATGCTATTAATAAAGTGATGGATCAGCCAGTGTCTGCTGCAACAAAACTCAGCTGAGAGCCTGGTTACTGCCTAGATGGGGAAAAGCAGTGTAAGAGCTGAGGAGCAGAAGCACAGGGACTAGCTTGAGAATCCCAGTCCTGAATGAGCTGTTCACTTGTATAATACCCTGAGTTTCAAAAAGTCTCCCATGGCAGCTGGCACTGTCCTGTTATTTCTGGTGTGCGGTGAAGGGCTGGGGAGCAGAGGGAAGGTCTGCAGCCCTGCTGTGCTGCCGCTGTCCCTGGTGTGTCCCTGTGGCTGCTGGGGGTTCTGCAGCGATCTCCTTGTTTCCAGTTGTTGTTGAAGGTAATTCTAAGACCACGAGGAATGGTTGGGCTTGGTTAGAACAGAGCGGTCTCAGGGGCTTTGCTGTCAGTTGCTGCCCTTGTCAAAGTGCTGCTGTGATGCAAAATGGATCATCTTCTCCTCTTTGGGCTTGGCCCACTTTCCAAGGTTTAACAAAAAAGATAACCCGGGAGGTTTGTGTAGGGCCAAAATGACAGATAGAAATGAGAGGAACAGTTTATCTGCACTGTGAACAGACACTGTGGGGCCAAATCTTAGATGTGTCCTTAAGGGTAACTGCACAGGAAAATTTAACTAACAAATAAATACTGTCTTGGTGCTTTCCCTATTGCTATCCCGATTCCCACTTTCTGATGCATGTGTGAGTTTGCTTTGAGCTCTCTCCTTGTTTGCTGAGAGCAGAAGGGAGATGTTTCTCACGAGCGTGGTGATGACACTGGCATGAGCCATCTATCCGTGTGGTCCCCAGCCTTGTACCAACACTTTGCCGGAGGTATCTGCACCACGTCAAACTTTATCCATGTCAGAGTACGCCAGGCACCCAGCCTTCTTCCCTGGAGAGAGAAGATGAATGTGGGCAGCAGTGCCCACTGCTGCTCTGCGTGTGCATGGCTGAGTGGATAGTCGTGGATAATGGTAAGTGGGTAGTTTCCTCCCAAAACACTCCTGTGTTTCCTTGCTGACAGGAGTGGTTTCGTGCACAGTGAATTGCTCAGGCTCAGAAAAGAACAAGTGAAAATTATATTGAGAGTTTGTTACAAATATGATCTATTGCTGTGAAGAGGTAACGAGCAGGGAACACACAGCCTGCAGCTTTGTTCTGTTCGCTTGCCCAGGCTAAATAAGTTTTGATTGGAGTTTATTTGAGTAGGTTCCTCTTCTCTCTCTCTCTCTCTGCTCTGTGTCTCCCCAAGGACACTATTACTGGTGGATTGGGCTGGTCAGAGAACAGCTGGGAAGTACTCGAGGTTGAAAAAATTGCACTTTTTTGCCTGAAAAAAGAGGAAACCTCACAAAGTTTCCAGGAATTAGGGTGCAGAGCAACCAATAATTCAGTAACAGAAGTGTCACAAGGGGAAGGCAGAGCCTGTGCAAATCCCTTCTCTGCCTTCTGGGGGTGGGAGAGGCCACCTGACTGGACCCGTGCGCAGAGCAAGGGCATGTCTCTGCTCTGCATGGGATAAAGCAGAACTTGGACTTTGCTTCTTGAATCCAAGAAGGGAGAATCACAGAATTATAGAATTGTTTGGGCTGGAAGGGGATTTTAAAGATCATTTACTTTCAACCTCCAAGCTGTGGGCAGGGCCACCTTCCACTATCCCAGGGCGCTCCAAGCCCCGTCCAGCCCAGCCTTGAACACTTCCAGGGATGGGGCAGCCACAGCTTCTCTGGGCCTCCCCACCCTCACAGGGAAGAATTTTTTCCTAGAATCTAATCTAAACCTACTCTCAATTTGAACCCATTGCCCCCTTGCCCTGTCACTCTAGGCCCTTGTAAATAGTGTTGCCCCATCTTTCATGTAAGTTCTCTTCAGGCACTAGAAGGCCACAATTAGGTCACTCCAAAACCTTCTCTTTTCCAGGCTGAACAATCCCAGTTCTCTCAGCCTTTCCTCGTAGGAAAGGTGCTCCATCCCTCTGAGGAAGGGAGGATACCTTGGCGTGTCAAAGAGCTGGACTGCTCTGGAAATGCACCTTTCATAAAAAAAGGAAAAAAGCCATTTCTGTGGAACATTTTTAATTTCTATAAAATAGATCTTTTAACAAGAAAAATAAATTATATATTTGTTAATTGGTTATGTTGGTAGCTCAGCTGAGAGCAGTTCAGCTGAGAGCAGCAGCAAACCAGAAGAGGTACAAGTGAACTGGACTGTGAGAAATCCCCTTTCCAAACAGAAATAAAATTAATTTTCAATGCTTTTTGGCATCACCCAGCTCATGCCATTTTTATTAGGAGCAGAGATTTTAAACCTGACCAAAATTAAGATTAAGTTGCTTTCTTCATTTTACCCTCTGTCCCAGTCCATTTCCATCAGGTAGTGTTTCTTTCTTTTGCTTTCTGTACTAAACTGTTATTTATTTCTCTAAATTATAATAACTTATGTTTGGGCGGTCCCAAAGGTGGTTTCATGTCCATGGTAATTCGATTTGATATTTCAGTAAATTCTTAACCTCCTCTCAATGAGAATTTCAGTAAGGGCTGTGAGGTCCTCAAGTGAAGTTCAATGATGAAGAGAAAAGTATAAAATTTATTTTTGAATGGGGGTGCCTGAGAAAAGCTGTGGATGCCAGTGATGCTAATTATATTTATAAGGAATTTCTATTTCTGAAATATTAATAAATATTAATACACTGGAATACTCATACAGAAAACAGCTTCACTCAGGCCTTTAGTGACACCTTGCTACACAGCAAAGCATTGGTGAAGTCATTAGGAAAAGCATTTACAGCTTTCAAAAGAGTCTGTAGGACTGATCGTGCTGTGAACAGCAACTTGGGGTCCATTGTGCAGCTCAGGAGGGCCCACTGCCATCACACAGACAGCCCTGCACTCGCAACATCATCTCAGTGCTTCATGTCGCTGGACAAGAGTGTCCTGGGAGACGTGAACATAAAGCATCAGCTGAAGAGAGAAGAGAAGTACACAAAGGGTTAAAAATCAGTAACTGAAACAGGGAACTGGACTTCAGGCTTTCAGATGAGTATTATTAATGGAACAGTTCAATAATGACATTAGTAATGTTAGTTTATACTTTTACACACACGCATACATATATATATATGTATATATATATCCAGGTTAGATTATCCCATAAAAGAATGATGAGTGTGGTACGTGATGTTATGCACAGAATTCTCAGCCATTGCAGACCAAGTAATCAAAGTTTACCAGAACAAGTGGCCCTATTTTCAAAAGGATGCAGGGGTTTTTTTGTAATTCTGTGCATGTCTGGCTGCAAATCTGGAGAGCTGAGGGAAGGTAAGTAGGAAGGACAGACAAGTGCTTGCTAATGGCTGCTATTAGGTGGCTCAGAATGAGGTCCTTCAGAGAATCTGTTCCTGTCAAGTCCAAGGACTTGGAAGCAATTTCAGTGTTTGTGAGTGCCTGTGGAAGTGCTCCCTGAGCCAGAGCAGTCAGTGGCACGCAGTGCTGGCCGTGGGCACGCTGTGTCCTGATGCCATTTGTCGCTCTCCTCGCCTGGGACAGCCGTGGGAGCAGCAGCTGACCTGCACCAAGGGCACTTGTTCAGCATCTGCACAAGCCTCTGGGGCTGTGCAGCAGGAGGGAAAGGCTTTTGCTTCCCACAGATCCCTCAAACTTAAACTGATTTCCCTTTAACAAGCCTCTTATAATATTTCAGATTTTACTAGATTCCTGTATTTGGTGTAAAATGTGTTTGCATTGTGGGAAAACAAACTACTTGAACAAACAGGTAAGCTTTTGTAACTGTCTTCCAGTCGATAGGGAAATACAGAAATAGGACATCTTCATAATGAAATGATTTTGTTTTGAGTTTTCTGAACTTCACTATCGAGCAAAGAAAGTGTTTGGACTTTTTCCTCTGTGTTGTTAAAGTATAAGATGTCTCTAAAACTGTAATTCAGTGTGAAAAAGAAGCATGCAGTTTTACTAGATATCGAAGAGATCTGGTGAATTGTGGCTGTGACAGAGAGGAAATGCTAAACAAAGTGGTTACTGTATATTCTGTTGCCTTAGAGACTGAAACATCTGTATCCATGCAGGCGAGTGATGCAGACATGGTAAGATTTGACTTCCTTACATTCCTGTGTTCTGGCTGTCAATGGAAATGTTTTATGGTGTGAATATTCTGGGCTTCTTTAGCATTGTATTTATCTGGTTGTGTGGCATGTCTTGGACTAGGAGGGCTTTTTAATTAAAGTCTAACTCTGAACTCAGGACGCTCCCTAAGAAAAGATGCTTTTACATAAATTTTCAAGATGAACTTGGAGGGACTTGAAATGATTGTTGTACTGGTGATAATTGTTGGATTTGTGAAGGTACTTGAGCATCTGGGTCTCCTAGAAGACAACTATGAAGGTAGGATGTTAAGAAATAGAAAATATTTTATTCTGAAAGGCAGTTGCTGTAGAGGCTTATACTTTAATCTGTATGTGCGTGTGCAATGTTTGAGTATCAGGAGAGCTGAAAGGTAGCTGAAACATTAACATTAAATGCTTTCTTTGAGCAAATGAAATGTATTTAAATGTCTGTATAGTATTGTAGCTCTCATTGCAACTCTGAAAATAAATGTGACATAGTCTTAAGCCATTTTTTGTTTATGTTAAGATTGTTTCAAGAACTTCAATACATATTTGTGTGCTTTAGTAAACTGCAGCTCACATCCCAAAGCTCTGAATGAAAGAAAGGTTTGCATTTTAGTAAGTTTATCATTATATCCTCTCAATTTGTTCTAATTTCTAAAAATGTCATGGCTTATTTTTAGCTATTGGCTATTATGAACAGAAAATCAAAAAACCTTACTGAACTTATTTGGATGAATGTTTCTGTTGTAAGCAATTTAGCCCTTTTTCAGAATGTTTGTCTTTAACAAATCTGCTTGGTCTTGCTCTCTATTCTCATGTATGTTTTAGGAAAACATTGCCGATTTAAATGCTTTGTAGAAGATAGTTTGAGGGAGCTGACTGCTAAAGATATCTAAATTCTTGTTACCTTTCTGTTTTTATAAACAATGTAATTCATGTAGAAACACGCAAATATTAAATATAAGCAGAAGAGATGAATCTTAGACAGTGAGCTCTATAAATCAAAGCATGTCTGTGCAGACAGTCTCCTTGTTTAACAGGAAGAGTAGATTTACAGTGTGCCTAAATATTCCTGAATATTGAACAGCTGCTTTTTTTAGACACCTGAGGGTCATTTTTCATGGTAAGCAAGAAATACGCAGTTATTAAAATAACCTTCAGCTACCCACAGATACAGAACAATTATTCCTTACTACTTCAGAGCTCATGACAACCTGGAACAGGCAAGCTTGCTGGCCTCGTCGTAATTACATGACAACATTTGGTACAAGGTTTGAAGAACCTTGGAGGCTAGTAGCAAGTACTCTAAATGGAGGGAAAAAGTTATAAAACTTTTGGTTCATTGATTGTGTGTTTTATTTTAGTTCTCATGCATATATTTGTTTTTCCTACTTCCTGCTGCTTTGAAATGCTTTGAGCATTTTTCCTAACTTTTATGTTTGGATGAATTAAGAGGTACCTGATGATGACTGATGCAAAGCATTGTGAAGCTGGGGCAGTCATGCAGATTGCTGAACAAGTGCTTTACACACAAGCTGTGACTTTGCCAGGGCTATTGAAATGATCAAATTGTGCAAGCAAGACAGTGACAATAGAAAAATCCATTTATTCTGGCTTTTGTGAGTCTTCAGATACCTGTGTGCTCCTATCACAGAGAGGTGTCAGATGGTACCCAATGTACAGTTAACTTCCTGTCTCCAGCTCTAGCAAGGTCCATTATGAATTGGTCCATCTCGGCACTTCTGGAATCCTTTTGCTGTCTGCATGAATGCATTAAGGGCAGATTTTATTTGACAACTTGGTTAAAAAAGAACAGAGCATTGGAGAAGGAAGCCTTAGGAAGGGGCGGTTCATGGGTTTGGGCAGCTGCAGCTTCCCGGTGCCCAGTGTGCAGTGTGAGCTGGACTCCTGTCTTGAGGGGGGAGTGGCACACTGGTACCACCCACTCCTACGGAGGGGTAAAGTTTGGGAATATTAGAATAATTCAGAGCAAATCATAATAATGTCTCGTTGTATTTCTGATGAAATTTAGATCAAAATACCTTGAATTATACTGAAAAAGGGATGAGGTTAACTTCACATTAAGATGTTAGAACTTCACGTGAGGCTGACATTCAGACTCTGTAGTTTGAACATGTACACAATTAAGGCTTCATTGCAGTTGCTTGTGCCTTGTCCACCCTTGTGTAAGAACAGACAGCATACACATACTTCATGAAGCTCTTGTCCTTGGAAAATCTGCTTCTTACTTTGCTGTAATGGTGAGATAACTTGAATGAGGTTGTCCCTCATTATTTTCCAGTGGAGACTCTTTGTTACAATAGGTTAGTTCTTAATGCTCACATGCTGGTTGTTATAGAAAGAAATTATACATAACAGCCTAGTGAGAAAAATTTTGAACTCCTTTTAACTTTCATTATTTTTAATAGCAGTGGGTGATGCTGTAGGACTTGAGTATGATGCTCCATCGGAATCTACACTGTCACTACAGTGTAAATTCCGTAAGTGTGTGTTATCCTAGGAAGAAACAAATTTCTGTGGCCAGACTTCATTAAGCAAAGAGAAAACAGGTATTGTGTTGTACATACAGCTGTAGAAAGGTGTGTGCTCGGTCTCAGGCACAGCATATGGAGTGCAGCAGGCAATAGCTGGAATAGCTGGATGGTGCCTTTGGCCCAGCTAGTTCATAGCTGTGGTTTCAGTTTCCCCAAGCTGTTGTTTCCCCACACTGAACAGCTTACAGAAGTACACTGCTAACAAACTGTGTGTTGAAACCACTGTGATTACCAAACTCATCAGTACTTTCTACAGAGAGACTTTCAAATATAAACTATAAAATGTATACATTTTTAAGTGGAGGAAGAGGACCCAAACTACCATGGGCAGAAACAGGCAAAACTTTTTGAAATTCTGCACCCTTCCAGCCACTCATGACCGGCCACTGTGACATGTTGAAGGTGACAGTGACCTCTGTTGAAGGTCACTGCTGCTAAAAGGAGATGCTGATGGTGGAGTCTGAATCCTTGAGTCTTGCTGGCCTCTTGCTCTTACTCTAACATTTGTGGGCACCTGGACAGGTGAGCCAGCTGAGACCTTGTGCTACTGAGAAAGAGCTTCTGTCTAAACATCACAGAGAGCACTCAAACTTATAAACTTCTTTGCAAAAGCATTAGCCCAAACCATCTGTCAGTAACTGAGCAGAGTGGAGGACTTCAGTTTTCCTAACTGCACTTTTGTTTCTACCCAAAACAGGTTTTGAAAAACATACAAATATTCACAAAAAACCACAAGTACTGCCATACCATTTCCCATCTGCTCCACTTCTATTAAAACACGGTGGAGAACGGAGTGTTCAACACTAGATATTCCTAGGGAAAACTGCTATCTTTCAGCTTCAGCCTGTGGTTTACAAGGTACCAGAATCTGTTGTAGAATAAAGGGAAAGAGTTTCTTACAGGAGAAAAGCAGAATGATGAGATGATTCTCTTGACAAGTACAATTCAAATGTCCATATGGACCTCATAGTCTCAGCTTGGTTTGAACACCTGTATATTAATTCCCATCTTTTTGAGAGCCACTGTCATGTAATCTTGACATTTAACTCCCTGTTCCTCAAACCTCTTAGCTCTTTTTCATTTTCCTCCTGTATTTTCTTGAAATAAGTGCCTTGTTAAGTCTTGGCCCTGGCTCACTTCCCCTGCTCTGGCTTGGCTGTTTGGCGGTGCTTGGGTGTTGGACGAGGGTTCCCCAGTAGGGCCCGTGGCAGTGCTCTTGGAGTGCAGTGGTGGCTCTGCTGCAGGGCACTGGCTGGGCAGAGCATGTCAGCATGAGCAGGGGCTGCTCAGACCGCAGTGGAACTGCTACACAGCAAAAGGCAAGAGCACTGCTAGAAATGTATAGTCACAGAAGACATTGAAAGGCCTGAGTTTGTACTTCTTGGTGCCCACACTTGGGTTTCTCCCTTTGCTAATCCCCTTTCTGGCCTATCTGTGACTGCTTTTTATCTCTAAAAAAAATTGATCTTGCCAATGCCCCAGAATGAGCTCAGAGAACTGTCCTTCAGTATACAGAACTGGCTCTGGGTAGACCAAGGCAAAACAGCAGTTTCCAGACTAACAGTGAAGACAAGTCTGTGTGCATTTACCTCTGTGAACTGAGAGATGCCTGCTGTCCTTGAGAAGGTGACAGAGCTGATGGGCTGTCAATGCTCGCTGGCTGAAAGGAAATTGTTGCCAGAACTGTGATACTTCCTCTGTGCTCCCACAGCAGTTACAGCATGGCTGTGTGCTGTGTCTGTGCTCGTATGTGTTGGTGCTTGGTGCACACTGACACTGTGCCCTGAACACAGCACACACCCTGCCTTCAGGAGAGCCTCCAGCCCTTGGTCAGCACCTCTGTGCTGGCCTGTACCAATTTACCACAATTAATCTGGTACTGGGCGGTTTCAGCTGTCATTGATGAACATATCCAGGGAGTGTATGCTTCAGTGTGGGCTCAGGATGAACAAGTACTCAGCTTTCTGTTCCAGCTTTGGGATTTTTACCTGTTGCACTTTCTTGGCTTTTTTGAGTGGCCGATGAACTCAGTAGAAAGCATTTGTGCCTACAGAGGATCTCTGGCCTGCAAATCACTTGTGTGCACTCATGTGAGCCAATAGGACTGTGCCACTGATTGTGAGCACAGAATAACCAAAGGACAGGAACCTTCTGAACAGAAAGAAACTTGTTTGCTACCATCTGCCATGGTTTTCTACATCCTAACCACAACAGGAATGTGGCAGAGGTTTTCCTCTCCCTTCTTCAAGGTGATGCTCAGACAGATAGAGTGTTTTTTCTCTGCACACTCAATTTATTCACAAATAAAATGGAGCTAAAAGTAATGACCAGGTCAGTTTTCTTCCAAGCTTGACCTTGACCAAAAATACTTGGAACTTTTACATGGAAAGGTACTAAATCAGCAGGCTGTAAACACTGAGAATCTGCTAGCAGTGTGTGCTATTATGTACTGCTGTGCCTATAATAAACTTCCCTCTTCGTTCTGCCACCACTGACAGACTCGTCATAGTGATCATCTAATTCACACCTTAGAAGTTGGATGAGAGATCATCACAGGGGACTCGGTGGGTGTAATGCGGAATCAGGATCCTAACTTGTTTCTACTAATCTTACATTACTCTTAGTTTGTAATATCAGCTGGGTATTTTACATCTCTGCTTATCACTTACACTTGAAAAATCCACTGAAAGTGCTTAATGCTTTCCAAGTAAATATAGCACAGCACTTTGCTTGTATTCAGTGCACTCCTCAGGCACACACACTTACTTCAGATGTGGAAAGTGACAAAGATTCTGTCTTAGTGTATAATTCCTAATAAGCTGTCAAGATGAAAAATGCAGGAAAGCAGGTTAGGGTAGAAGAATGTACCTGTTCTCTCAGGTGGGGAGGAGAATGCACTGCAGACACAGCATGATGGGAAAGAATTAAGTCTTTCTCTGATTCCTACTACTACGTAAGATAAGAGAACTTCTAAGAACAGGATAAAAATTTTGTCTTCTAAACACATTTTTCAATGTTGTCTTGTATCACAGTGGCTGAGTAGAATTGATTTCTCTTATTGGCACACTGCTGACATTCTTGGTCTTCCTTTATGTCAAGCGAAAGGGTTGTTTTTATTCTGGCAGGCAAGCCAGGGTTTTTATCAGCTGCTGTTTCAGTTTTCATCACCCAAGATAGAGGACAACAGCAAGGAGGGTGAGAGAATCTGACAGTTCTGATAGGAGTGGGATTGACTTGTTGGGAGAGATAAGGTTTGTTTCCTACACATTATCTAGAACCCGTCAGGCAGCTCAGAGTGTGGAGGGAGGAGAGATCTAAATGGAGCTGACCTGCTTCACCTGTCAGAGAAGGCCAAAGGGGAAGTTGAAGCTGAAGGCCGAACATCGTAACAGGACAAACCCAAATGGATCTTGGCAGCACAAATGCCAAGAAGGCATTTTAACCGGTGCTGAGTGTTCTTTCCTTCTTTGCTCCCAAAAGACAAAGCTAAAATACTGGACTTAGTCCCATGCTGTGATCAGGCTCCTTGCTTGTGCTGTCGTAAATTGCAGAGTGAGGCTGAGATCTGCAGCAGGCACAGGGTGCAACTGGATTGTGAGTTCTGGGGATGGTCCAAGAGCACCGGGCATCAGCTCCTGATGAATCACCTCTCTGGGGGGAGTTTGGAGCTAACTGGGTCTCTGGCAGCACGGTACCTGCAGAGCATGGCAGTCAGAGGCCGAGGCTGAGGAGTGCAGGCTGCTGTGAGCTCCAGCCACTGGGCTATCCTGCCTGCCTGAGCCCAGGCAGTGTCAGCACCACGCTGCGAGGTGGAGCCTGTGGGCTCTCTGGCATGGGGTCCTTTTTGTCCCATTCATCCAGGCTGTTTTTTAAACAGAATTCCAAGGCCCTTTCCTTCACTATTCAAACCTCCTTATTCCATGCTGAGGGTTTCGGTCGTTGGGGAGGTACAGAACAGCCCATATGCTGCCGGTGCCCTGGGCAATCAGGTTCCCCCTTGTTTTTAGCTAGAGCAGTCAGGGCAGATGTTAGTCCATCCAGCAGATTGTGCAAAAGCAGGCAAATCAACAGTCACTCACAACTGTTGTAAGAATAATGCGGAATTCTCACATTGTTCTTCACAGGGGTTTTCTCCTGAAACTGAAAATTGCTGTATTATGGCCCTGATTTTTGCGAGCGTATTTGCACAGCTTCCAAACATAGTGTGCACAGAGCTTTTTCTTCTCTTTGATTTAAGGATGGCTGCCCTCATTTCAAGGGTTGTTTGATCAATATTTTTGTCAGGAAAATGATCTGTGTGCATATGAAAGGAGACTGCATGTAAGGTCCAGTTGTACATTAGGGATTTATAAGCACAGCTATTATTTGCCCAAAGGCAGAGGCAGCTCTTGCACAATGTAAGATGTACTTATTTGCCCATATACATATATATATCCTATAGCCTTTAAAATCCCACTTATTACAGGTATGAGCACTCTATATTCTTATCTCATGAGATAATAAAACAGTTTGGATAATTTATTTCATTTTAGCTTGTTGCAGAGGCCTTTGTGTGTGAGTAGCTGGGATATCCAGCGAAGCCTATGCTTGTTTGGTTAATTTTTGATGAAAGTTGAACTATTTTTTCCCCTTTATCACTAGGTAGGAATGAGGACTCTCTTTGCTGTGGACTAGTGAAAGGCCCTGCTTTATGGAGGTTTAAACATCACTTATGGAACCACAAATTCACTTATATCGTGATTTGGATTTGAACTCTTGTAAAGAAAAGAGAATTTAATTAATCTTTTCCACTTGACTTCTTTGTTATTCTCATTGAGAAAAGATTTCTGAGATGTTGATACATTCACAATAATAATGACACAATTCTATATTCACTAAAATTAAGTGAATATAATATGAAAATATTTATATGAGTTTCAAAATGACAAAAACTGTGAAAGATTCCCTCTGCCATGCTGAAGCACTGCTTTGTGGTGTCTGAGTAATCAAAAGCACCTGCAGCCTCTCTGGCTATTGCATTAGTACCCTGTGGCTATGAGCAATGCTCTCCAGTTGTGCAGGTCAGGCAGCTTATTTGCCTAAACACCCAACAAAGGAGCTAAAAGTAATAGTAATAATAAAAAAGCCTCACAAATAGGACAACACTTCATATCCCAGTGGTATAAACTACTTCTGCCCCAGAGACCAAGAAGGTCCAGGAGCTAAAAGATGAAGAGTGGATTTTGGTGCTGAGAAGCAGCTGATCCATAGTGGGCACAGCCAGGCGTGGGCTGTGGACACTGAGGCTCACGAGGGACCCGTATAGTCTAATTAAAATATAAAAATACTTGCGTTTACAGATACATGGTGATGCATGATGCCACAGAGTGGAGTGCTTGGAGACAGTGTCCTGACAGGCTCTAGAGGGACATTTTAAAGTTCCAGAGCAGCTGGGAAAAATCAGAGAAACTCACAACTGCACCAGCATAGGTTTTATCACCCTGATTGCAGAATCTTAGAATCACAGAATGGTTTAGGTTGGAAGGGACCTTAGAGATCATCTAGTTCCAACCCCTTGCCCATCAACTAGACCAGGTTGCTCCAAGTGGCTTGACAAAATTATGAGACTTCTTTTCTCAGGCAGGAACTGGTAGTGTTTGTGTGTCCCCAGGGCAATTGTGTCAGCACAAAACAGGGTGAGCACTGAGCACTGCTGCTGTGCTGGTGGAGCTGCTGTTCTGTGCCAGGAATGGTGCCTGGCTCCATGGCAGGGTTGTACCACCATTCACAAGGGAACGTGTCACTGAAAATTCCTCCCCTTGGACAAGGCAGGTGAGAACTGGATGCAAGACATGGGGAGCTGATAGGAAAGTCAGTATCTATTTACAGCTTCATCAGCTCTCTGATGATCTTTCTGAAAGGTTAGGGGAACTTCTCTGGCCCCATGACTCCCCCAGACCCCACTGTGGTGGACATCACCTCTCTGGGGCACCCGCAGGACTCTGCTTACTAACTAATCCTAAATCCATATTGACAGAATGACAATTTTATTTTTGTACCTCAAAACCATCTAGCTTTGGGCTTGTTATTTAATCCAAGTTTGCTGTACTGTGAAGTGGAAAAAAACTTTTTGCTTTAATCTGTGGTTTTCCATTAAACACCTGACCCACTTTTGTCCTAACTGGAATGCTTCTGTGCTTAAAATTTCTTCCTAGTTCACTTCTCTTGGATTCAAAGGCTTTTACCAGTTGTCAAAATTGTCCCCTTTTTTTGCCTTTTGTCCTGACCTCTGAATTGTTACTATTCTTAAAGAATTTCTTCTATTGTGTCATTTGAGAAACGGTAGAAAAATATGAATTCAATAAACATTGCAATAATTCTGAGATGATCTAAATCTGACATCCTCAGAAAGGTGCATTTTTTCCCTAGTTCATTCTTGTGAAAATTCTACTGTAAAATATGCGTATTTTTTGGAGGAGGAGGGAAGAAGAGGCACTCCATAAAAATGTGATGCATCTTAATTTTCATTTATCATATAGTTCAAAATATTGTGCTTTCTGTAGCACATTTTTCAATGCTTTGAGCACACATTGTCTCACATACAGTCACCAATTTGTAAAACCTCAGTTAATATACACTGAATTAATGTATTTCATTGAAAATGTAGGGAAAAAATTGTCTTGTACATCAGTGGTGACATAGTGTGGTTCTGTCAGAAGTCACAGTGTTACACACCTCAGGAGGATTTGAGTTGTCCTTTGAGGGTGGAAGATCCTTGCCTTGTATAAACCGAAAAAGCACAGGGTGAAGAGGTAGCCCAGAAGAGGAAGAGGTAGCCCAGAAAACAATATAAGAGGAGGGCCTCAAGGATCCCACTTTGGGAGGTATCTTCCCTCATCAGAAGAAAGCAGAAAGGGAGCCTAAAGGAGTGAAATAGCCTGAAGAAAAAGCACTTCTATGGCATCTCAAGAAGTTAAATAAAGCCTTGGGAATGGACAGGTCAAGGTTCAGTGGACCAAAGAGAAGTTATGGACCAGAGGGCTCCTTCTGCATTCCTGTTCTTCCATGGGCAGTCCTCCAGGGTGTCCCTGTGTGGGACCAATGCTCGTGCACAAGGCAGGCAGATACCTGCACGTGCAGCAGCGGGGGCTTTCCTTTGGCAGAGGGGGATCCACTGCAACTCCAGGGGTGTTGCAGATAGGTAAAACCTTGCAAAATGAAGGCCTTGTTACTCTTGTAAAATCATAGTTCACTTCTGTTACTTCAGCTAAGTAAAAAGGCCTCAGCTAACTTAGAAGTAGAGAAAACAAGTTCCATAACTTTCGCGTGATCACCTCGTGGCTTATGGTGACTGTTTGAATTATTGTTTGTTGTGTTTCAATGGTATGTATTCTGATAATGACTAACTGCTTAAAAAGGCTTGGTTTTTTTGTAATAAAGAGCTCTCCTTTGCACCTGCCTGGGAACTCTGTGTCACCTTATCGTCACACAGGGGCATCTGGCCTAGGACAGCATGTGGACTGCTCCACCAGTCTAATCTTACTTCCAAATGTACCAGGGTGATAAAAGCCAATCATTATACAGTAGTGGAACGAGGGAGACCCAAATCTCTCTGCCATACTAACAATTAGCTGCTTCCTTTACCACAGCTTGTCATGGTTTTCCCCTTTGTAAGTAAAAATAGCTCCAGTAATTGCTTTCTCTGGGTTTTTCTCCCAAGAATGTGAACAAGTCACTTGCTTCCAGTTGACTTAAGTTTGTTTCCTGGCAGGACTGTGCAGTAGCTTTTTTCTCCTTGTCTGGAGAAGCATTGGTTGTTGCTGGCCATATGCTCACTGTCCGCTGTCCCTTACCTACTGTCCAACACTTGCTTTCCTTGATTTTTCTCTCATTTATAAAACCTGAGGATCCTATGCTGAGACTCCCTGTAGACCAGAGGGTTTGAAGAACAGTGAGGTCCTTCCAGTTCGTACAACCTGCTTGTCCCTGCAAAGGTGTTCAGGAGAAACCTGTGGTCAGTCCTGCTGGGAACGAGCCGACCAGGCCCTGCCATGCGCATCCTGCATGGACACACTGGGGATCAGCCGCCTGTACTGGAGCATTTATCCTCCTTTCCACCTTTTGGAGGTTTCAGTAGTGCTCCCTGCAGCTGTTTGCACTTCTGCTTCTTGATTTTAAAAGCAACTTTTTGAGCTCAGCTGCTTAGAACTCCCAGCTGGCCTTTTTAAATACAAAAGGAAAAGGCTGAAAGGAGCTACCATTGAGACTGGGCAGCAAAGACAGCTCCTGACACAACACACACATATTGTTGAAAAGAAAGAAAACAAATGTGATGGGACTTGTACGAGAAACTTGACTACCACCTGTGCAAGTGTTAGAGACAAAATAAAAAGTGTGGCCTGTGAATGATTTCCTGAAGCCCTATCTTTTAAGTCATGATTACTCCTGGCCTCTCTCCTCTCCTGCCTACATCCCTGCAGCTTGACTCTCCCACATCCATCCAGTGGGAAAGGAAACTGTTTTCGAAATAAAGACTGGGGTAATGAGCTAATAGAGCTGGCAGAAGCACAGTCTGGCTACTTACCCATGGGTTGGCATCCCCCATCCCAGTAGTGATAGTTTTCCACTTGTCCTCACATGTCTAATTGTGCTTGCAAAGGAAGTTGTTTGTCTTGATTTCAGTTTTACAGGCAGAGATGGCACGGCTGGTCTTCAGATGTCCTACAGCTCTCCCCTCCACAGTGCTGGTTTTCTGCAGCCCTAGATCAGCTTCGTGGCTCCAAGTTCCATGGGACATTGGTGCTGTCCCCGCAGGAGATTTTGAAGATCTCCCCTACACTGTATCTTCAAGTTTCTCATTTTGTTTTCGGTGGGGAGGCCAGTTCTGCCTATGAATGGGCTTCAGAGCAATATCTGTGAGAAAAGCTTTTCTTCCTGGTCTCTGCTTGGATATTTGGTCCAGTGCAAATAGGCTGAATTGCCCTGCATCTGGCCAAAGAGCAGGTTAGCAGGGTCACACTGCATGCCCACAGCTGCTGTTGCAGGGGAAGAGCTTTTGCTTGATACAGTGTTCGGGTTATATTAATTTGTACATTAGTACCCTGGTAAGAAGGGTTCTGCCTTGCTTGAAAACTGACATTGCGTGCTTCAGAAAACCTCTGTGGTACACTACTGTAGGCTTCTCCAAAATCTTTAACAGTCCTTGGCTGAAAAAGCAGCATTTACTGTAGGTCGGAAAAGTAAACACAAATGCGGCAAATCCAATTACTGTGGAATATCAAACAGCTGAGTGCAAGATGAAGGAAATTGTACATGAATGCCTGACAAGAAAACTATTGAACATATTAAATTATACGCCTCTCCCAGAATAGCTAGAGTTTTAAAAAGAATATAGCACAGCAGTACTCAATCAAGAACAAAAGTATAAGCCTGGTGCACATCAGACTTGGGACAACTTACTCACAAGGACTACTTTGAAAGTGAGAAAAAAGCTTTGAACTCCACGGTGTGCGATTACGCAAACACACGCATGCAAATTATAAAGCAGTCTCTCAGGAAAAGTGAAGCAATATGACAGCACCCTCCTCTATAAACCAAGACAAAGGCAGCAGAAATAGGAAAGGGAGGCAGGAGGAATAGCTGAGCACAGAGCCAGCACCCTGGGGCTCTGCTGGCTGACTCCAGATTCAGTAGGAGCACAGCTAAAGGGACAATGCTGGTGTCAAACCCGGTCCTTTCTAGCCACAAGCCACCAGGTACCCCAGAAAGCATTTATATATTTATAGACATGCGAAATATTAAGGTGTGGAAGGGCTTCAGTAAGAAAGGGGAAGATACCCTCTTTAGGCAGTTTCCATCCCAAATACAGAATGTATGTTTGCTGTCAGTGATGTCCCCAGGTTGTGTATGACTGTGAGCTGGCAGGCTCCAGTGTGAGCTCACAGCAGCAGAGGCACAGCCACAGCACACACTCCTGTGGACCCAGTATGATCCATATGTCTGTCCCCCATTGGCTTCTGGCAATGTTTTTCTTCCAACACAGAGGCTCCACAATCCCTCTAGGCAATTTATTTCAGTGCTTTGTTACCTTCTCCAGTGGAAAGCTTTTGCCTCATATCAGATTGATTCTTGCTAAACTTGGAGCCTGTTACTTCTCAGATCCACCAAGGACATGTAGAACAGATTTACCTCTTCTTCTGCCCTGATCTTTAGTGTACTTAAAATCTCTTTTTGGCCTCTTCTTTCATGAGCAACTTCAATTTGTGTAGGTCTTGTTTATTAGACTATTGATAATTTTTACTGCTCTGGACATTCTTTAATTGGCTTATATTCTGTGCAGGACCCCAGGTTGGATTGTACTCAGCTGAGGCCGTGATAGTATGGCGAAGAGTAGAAGGGCTATTTCATTTGTCTTGTAAGTGATGTATTTGTAGAAGAGCATTTGCCTGTTATTTGTAACATATGAGTTTTGATTCTCTATAGCTTCTGAATCTTTAATGGAGCTCTTCTTTCTTGCCCTATGTTTTTGCAGGTGATTATCCCAACATAGGGGTAGATGTCTGTGTTTGTTCCTATTGAACAGAAACCTGGTTTTGTTTGTTTTTGGACTCCAACTTTTAAGATTTTTTTTTTAATTTACATCTTCCCCCTTTCCCAACTTGAAATTATTTGCACATCTACTAAGTACACTAATTCATTTGCCATTCATAACGACTGATAGCAGACATAAGCCCCCCAGAGGGCTCAGGTTTGTTGCATCTCCTATTTTGCCCATGAATCTTTGGCACTACTCTGAGTAGTTTTTCAACTAGTTCTGTATCCACCCTTGGACTTTCATCCAGACAAGAAAGTGAGATGAAATACTGTGAAAAGCTTTAGAGAAGTAAAGATGTGACACAAAATCTATTGTCTTACTATTAAAGGAAACAAGATTGGTTTGACACCAATTACTCTAAACAGATCCAATCAGGCAACCACTCATTTTCTTGTGATTTTCTGTCTGCTTACCCATTGTTTAGGTTTATTTGTTTCTAAGAACTGCAGCTAAACTGATAGATAGCTAGATAGACAGATAGATAGATCAACCCATCGATCGATCTAATCCCCCATCTTCTCATCTTCTGCCTCTTGTAAAGGCAGGAAGTGTATTTATCTTGTTTCAGTAATCTCTGTTCTGAAAAGCACTGGGTTGCCAATAACTGCTGACAGCCCTGAGATTTCATCAGCTGAGGATGGGCATCAGGCCCAACCAATTTCTGACTTACCTAAATATCCTCTAACCTCTTCCTTCACTCTTAAAAAATCTAGTTGCATGTCATTGATTTTATCAGTTTGCATACTTTCAGTTAGAATCCAGTTTGGATGATCCCTTTTCTGTTTTTTTTTTTTCCACATCCATGTAAGAAAAGATGTACTGAATTCAACAACCTTGCTGGAAATACTGTGTTTTTTCCAGGCATGTCTTCCCATAGGTGGCTGTCTTAGTAGCTCAAGGTCATTTTTTCACATGTTCATACACACACAAAGAGCTGCATTCCCCTTATCCTCCTGTTTCAGCAGTCTGGATTATTAACTCTCTACTTTTTTTCCCAGCTAGCACTTTATCTTAGAGTATGGATTTCAGATGTTCATCTATTAGGTAGTCTGTTGATTTCAGAAACCAGATACTTCCAGCAATCAAATAATTCCCCTCTTTACAGCTCTAATGACAGCAGCCCATATAACATCCTTCAGAGCACTTGGCAAAGTGGCATGCAGACTGCAGGCCACCCTGCCCTGGCTGCAGGCCCGCCGTGTGCCCACTGTGCTTTGGAGAGGCACAGCTGCTCTCAGGCATCTCATGTTTTTCTTCTTGGTGCCTGGTGGCTCTTACAGTGACAGCTGCAGAGGCAGGAGCAGGAAACCTCAGTGGAAGAGAAATGGTAGGGTTAAGCAAAAAATCTTCCCCAATAACTGTGAATTGTAGTTCTCTCTGGGAGACGCTTTCCAGACCCTGCTCCATGTATTGTTTGCTAATAACATAGAGCAGGTCTGATCCCAGCCGTGTATTGTAGCAACCATAATGGTTGTGTTCACTTTGTTTGTACAGGTATGCAGGGTGATGGGGAAGGAAGGTGTGCTGCTTTCTTTTGGAGCACAAGTGGTTTTGGAGGGAACAACTGTGTTTGGGGTGATGAAGGGAGCTCACCGACTTCCTGCACGCAGAGGGGCTGAGCCAGAGCTCCAGCCTCGTGGAGGGAAGATGCTGCTGCTGCTGCTGCTGCTGAGCACTGCCCTGGCTGGTCCTGTGTCCCCAGGCCTGGCCCAGACCCCAGCCCTGTCTTGCCCTACAGAGATCCTGTGGGGATGAGTGTGCAATCGGTGTGTGCAGTGTTGCTCCCCTTTGGCTGACCTGCCCTTGCAGCACCCACCCTGCAGCTCTCGGTTCAACCGTGAGCAAGAGGCACCAGCGAGCTGTGCTCTGGTTGCTCATGCCTCCTCTGCCTTGTTAAATCTCTTTTAACTAACTCTGTCTGATCTCTCCTCGTGTGGAAATACTCCCACGCCTTAGTTGTTTCCATTGCTACTGTTTGGACCTTTGAAGTTTCTTCTGGGACCTTGATGCACAACCAGGTTTTTAAGCATTATTAAGGGTTAAACACTAAATGCCATTGAAAAATTGTAAATTAATTCTTTGTGCAAAGTTTTATCCGTGAAAGGATGATAGCAACCTTTGAGAAGTTGCTGAAGATTAATGAAATATGTTTGCTAAGCACTTTAAAAGCTTTGCATGGTATGTTACTTCTTGAAGTGCAGATTACTGAACACTGTTTAAAGAGATAACGAACAGACTGAATGCTGCCATATGCAGCATTAATTGCATATGCAAATACAGCAGGCTTTGTTATACCATTCGCTGTGAAGCCTGGGACACAGTACTGTAACAGTGCGCTTTTATTGAAGTAAAAGAAAGTAAATGAATCAAAATTACTTTGGAGATATCTTCAGCAAATCTTTCCTTTGCTTTGAACTAGTCAATTAGTCACCATTCAAAGCTTCTACCAGACCTGCCATTCTGTACCAGAAAATGTTAGGTGTCAAGAGGTGCTTCTAGCTGAAGAGAAGTTTCTGGCAAAACTTTCTCTTCAAAAAAGACGACCAAACTGAAAAAGGTAGGATATATAACCAGCTGGTTTTTTCATGATGGAGTAAGTTTGCTTCCTGTAGTCTGGTCCAAGAGATTGCCTGTAGCAGCAGAGCAGATGAGGTCTTGGTCTGTGGTGTCTTCATTGGCTCTGGAGATTTGTCAGGGAGGATAAAGGAAAAGAGACCACTGGGGTTGCACTCAGGGAGCCTCAGGGCTCTGTCACAGCGGCTGGCGGGGGAGCCTGGCCTCGGGGGGCACGCCAGGCACTGCACGTTTGGGCGTTTCACTCTAGGCAGTGATGTCTGAGGCAGATCTGAGGTGCAATGTTTGCACATGGACCAGTTTTGAGAGGAGAGTTGAGCTTGAACTCTGCAGTGTGAAAGATGCAAGCAGAAGGAAAACGTCAGTCAAGACCTACAGGAATCAGAAGATCAGATAAGAGAGAGTTGACTAGAAATGTGAAAAGACTGAAAGGGTATTTGAGGAGGTGTGAAGGGAAATGAAATATGGCAGGAACTGAGAGCATCAGGAGGTTCTGGGGATTGTGAGGGAAAGTGGTTACATGATAATGAAGGAGAAAATTAAGTGACCTTGAGCTGAGAAGATTAATTCAAAAGTACAGATGCGATTTTTTGGCTGGAAATGGGACATCCTGGCACAGTAGCTGGAACTAGTGCTGTAGTGACATATTTCTGCTACAAGGAAAACCCTTCTAAATAGAGAAGAACCCTTCTAAATAGAGAATATCAATGAAGTACCACCCTCTCTGCTCTGCTGGAATAATTTGCAGTATTTGCAGAACTAACTTGCTGGTCAAAAGGGGGAAATAATAAATGGCCTATTTTAAGTGTTTAAGAAGCTTATAATGGTTTCAGCTTTACTGTTTTGCTAATGTATGAGGAAGGATGAGATGCGGGTTCAGTGGTAATTGATGACAGCTCTTCACTTCAAATGTTTCCTATTAAACAATGCAGCAAAATTATACAGGAGCAGAACCAGCATGTATGATTTAGATCTGTGTGTTACATCATTCTTGTAGCATTGTCTTTTGTCTTTTGTTTGTTTACATTGAGAACTTAAAATGTGCTTTCCGCTTTGGGATTATTTGTTCTCCCAACTATATCAAGTTTAATTGCTTCTTTGAGCCCCGAGACAGTGCAGTATTTCAGAGCTAGCATTCCTTGTAAATCCATTTAACTCACTAAGAGTGATAGGCTTGGCATATTAGAAATAAAGTTTGGGAACAAGTCCATTTTGAAAACAGTTATGCCATATTTGCCTTGGGAAAGTGAAGAGCTCTGTTTTCAAAGTGGCTTTGAAAGGAGGGTTATTTTTGGACTGTTTGATTTGAGAAACTTCAGAACTGCATTTCAGAGGCAGGGAGGGCACCCACCCCTCTTGCTGTGAAAGCTGCACCACAGTGAAGGGTTGTGCTTGTAACTTCTGGGTTCTGCTGCAAAAAGTGTAGATGCACAGCTGGGACCAGGGAGAAAAAATGCCTGCATAACTCACAAGTGTTTCCTGGCATTAGGTGTTCCTGGAGCTGCAGGGATGAGGGGGGAGTGGAGGAGGCAGACTGAGGATTTCATGGCAGTTAGCAGCATCATTAGAAGCTACAGAAAACCCCAGCAGGTAATTGTCTCTCCACAATTAATGTATAAAGTAGCGAAACTAAAACATCAGGAAACACATTGGGAAATAGAGAATATGGGGATTAGTTTACAAAGGAATATGGTAAGCACAACAGTGACAGAAGTTATCGGATCGGTCATTGAATAGTGCATGGTTTGTTTGCAAGAGAATCCCAAGAAAGGAAGAAGGCTGCTGCCAGGGCTGGTAAAACAGGGATATCACCAGGTAATTACTGGCAAATTGACTGTGCAGAACTGCCCAGGCAGAATGGGGACCGGTACAGTTTGGTATCGGTAGAGACTTTTTCTGGATGGCCAGGAGCAACCAACAAAGCCAGGGAAGTCTCAAAAGTTTTATCAAAAGATACCATTCCAAGGGTTGGAGTACCACTGGGAATATCCTCACATAGGGGATCACGTTTTATAGCCAGTATCGTACGAAAGATTAGCCCTGCACAATTTGACTCTAAAAATGGAAACTTTAGTGAATGTAATCAATTGGGGTTTGCTGAAATAAATGAACAACTGCAAGCCATGACCAGAGATTGGCTTTAGTTTTATTGATGTTACATGAACGTGGAGTATGTGGTTATTTGAACTTACACAACAATACCAGCTGCGTCCACATTCCAAATGTGACTGCTAAATAGGATGAGCAGATAGAGGGATGAAATAAGTTGCTGCATCTAGCAGAAAATTAAGGGCAGGATTAGAAAATGGATGGTTAAATAAAATATTGAAAAGACTTGGATTTTCTCTGAGTGGTTGGTTGGCCACACTTTTGCAAAGTATAACTGTGACGGTAGTGATAATTGTGATTATGATACTTGCTTTAAGATGTGTAGAAAATATGATTATCAATGGAACACGAGGAACATATGTAACGCTAATAAAGAAGAAGAATGGGGCTTACGAAGGCTTGAAGGGAAAACAAACCTCACAAGCCTCAAAGGGTGAATATGTTGCCAGGCAAAGAACTATTTGCTCACCTGGTGGGAAAAATACAATGCTTATTCTACAAAACCATTAGCCTATGGATCCACACAATGTTTATTTTGTAGGATCGTGTTAAACATTGACGGAGAAGGGTCTCACAAAATAATGACCCAGCCTAGGTATGCCAACTCAGCTCTGTATTTGGGACAGAAGAATGCATGTGCAGAGGGGAAGCAACATACATTAATGAGTTGAGGGAAATTATTATCATATGTGTGTTTCTTCTGGGAAATCCTATGAATATGTGTGTCAAATACAGTATGTAAACAGGAGCTTTTTCTGTACTCAGGGTGCACAGTTTTGGTGAAGATATCCCCTTGTGCGGCTGGCACCATGATAATGTCTGCTTCTTAATGCTACATGGGTGGTAAGGAGTTTTTGACCATTTTTGGTAATGCTGCCAGAGAGAACGTGGTACTGGATTTGATGGTCACCAGCCTAAGTGAGATAATCAGGGCTGTCAAGATTGGAGGTTGCAGCAATCATCCACTGGTGCAGTTTTCAGTCTTGAGGAATATAGGTCAGGTAAGGAGTAAAGTCAGGCTCTTGAGGGAGATTTTCAGTGGGATCCCCAGGGAAACTGCCCTTGGGGGCAAAGCTGGCAGATCTTTTAAGAAGTCTTCCATGGACTGCAAGAGCTAGCAATTTTGAGAGGCCTGAAACTAGGCAAGGAAGGCAAGAGACCATCATGGATGAGTAGGAAACTGCTGGTCAAACTAAAAGGCAAGAAGCAAATGCACAGCCAGTGGAAACAAGGACAGGTATCCTGGGAAGAGTATAGGGAAGATTGTGTAGGGAGAAGGTGAGGAAGGTCAAGGCAAAACTGGAGCTGAACCTGGCAAGGGTCGCAAAGAATAACAGGAAGAGCTTCTGTAGGTACATCAATCAGAAAGGAAAGGTCAAAGGTGGTGTTATCCCCTCTGATAAACAACTCTGGTGAACTGGTAACAATGGATGAGGAGAAGGCTGAGATAGTTAGCAACTTTTTTGCCTCAGTCTTCAAAGGCAACATCTTTTCCCACACTTCTCAAGTGGATGGACAAGAGGATGAGGACTGGAGGAGCGAAGTCCCTCCCACTGTAAGTGAAGATCAGGTTCATGACCACCTCAGGAACCTGAATGTGCGCAAGTCTGTGGGACGTGATGAGCTGCATCCCAGAGTCCTGCAGGAATCGGCTGATGTAGTTGCCAAGACAGTGACTACGATATTCAAAAAGTCGTGGCAGTCAGAGCAAGTCCCAGGAGACTATAAAAAGAGAAACATTGTCTCGTCTTTAAAAAGGGAAGAAAAAACAACCCCGGGCGCTAGTGCCCTGTCAGCCTCAGCTCTGTGCCTGGGAAGAGCATGGAGCAGGCCCCTCTAGGAGCTGTGCCGAGGCAGGGAGGGCAGGGAGGCGATTTGAGACAGACAGCATGGCTTTGCCAAAAATCCTGCCTGACCCACCCACTGGTGTTCTGTGATGGAGCCTCTACATCAGTGCATAAGGGAAGAGCCATAGGTGCCATTTATCTGGACTTCTGTAAAGCCTTTGACATGGTCCCCCACCACATCCTTCTCTCCAAATGGGAGAATGATCGATTCGATGGGTAAGCTCTTAGGTGGATAAGGAATTGGTTGGATGGTTGCGTCCAGAGGGAAGTGATCAACAGCTTAGAGTCCCGATGGGCATCAGTGACAAGTGGTGTCCCTCAAGGGCCCATGTTGGGACCAGTGTTATCATTAGTGGCATAGACTGATGGACCGAGGGCAGCCTCAGCCCATCTGCAGTTGACACCAAGCTGTGTGGTGCCGTTGACAGACCTGGAGGACGGGATGTGGGATGCCATCCAGAGGGGCCTGGACAGGCTCAAGTGGGTGCATGGGAATCTCATGCAGTTTAACAAGAGCGAGTGCTGGTGCTGCCCCTGGGTCAGGACAACCCCTGGGATCAATCCAGGCTGGGGATGAGCAGATGGAGCAGCCCTGGGAGAAGGACTTGGGGGATTGGTGGGTGAGAGCTGGACCTGCCCCAGCCCTGAACCCCCTGAGCCCTGGGCTGAGCCCCCAGCGTGGGCAGCAGGGGAGGGGGGGATTCTCCCCCTCTGCCCCACTCAGGTGAGACCCCACCTGCAGAGCTGCCCCAGCCCTGGGCCAGCACAGGAAGGACCTGGAGCTACTGGAGCCAGTCCAGAGGAGGCTCCAGGATGAGCAGAGGGATGGAGCAGCTCTGCTGGGAGGAAAGGCTGGGAGAGCTGGGATTGTTCAGCCTGGAGAAGAGAAGCTTCAGGGTGACCTCACTGTGGCCTTCCAGGGCCTGAAGGGAACTTACATGAAAGATGGGGCAAGACTATTTACAAGGGGACAGGACAAGGGGAAAATGGGTTCAAAATTAAAGAGAGTAGGTTTAGATTAGATATTAGGAAAAAATTATTTTCTCTGAGGGTAGTGAGGCCCTGGCACAGGTTGCCCAGAGAAGCTGTGGCTGCCCCATCCCTGGAAGTGTCCAAGGCCAGGTTGGACAGGGCCTGGAGCAACCTGGGATAGTGGAAGGTGTCGCTGCCCATGGCAGGAGTTGGACCTAGTTGATCTTCAAGGTCCCCTTCCAACCCAAACTCATTCTATAATTCTGTGATTCTAAAGCAGAGTTTGGACTTCATTTCCAATTTCACAGCTAGATTATTAATATTACATTAACATCTTTCAATGGTGAAGTGGTTAACTAAATTAAAATATTCCCTTAAATGTTAAGTTCTATGCAAATATGAAAATTAATTAATGAATTTTGTTCGTGTCTTTAGGAAGATGTGCATAACACCATTAATTGGTCCCATGTAAGTCTTGATTTTTTAATATATAATTTTGAACAAATTGTTAACAAAAATTGTGCATGTCTTTTGAACTTGCATGTAATTTGCAATGATTCCACTGATGTAACTGGTCCTGTGCAGAACCTGCTGAAGTAATTTGTCAGCTTTTATATATTATAAGTATATATTTTAGACATTCAGTTAAGATCTAGCTGAATTTTAAACTGACCTTAAGATGTCATCAACTGGACACTCAATACTCAAGTTAGTTCCTAACTTCTGCTGTGATTTAACCAGGCTTGGTCACGTGTAGGGTGGGACAAGGACCTTTAATTCTCACTGATGCTTTCAATTCTTCTAGATTAAACCTTCCAGGGGACCTTCCTAAAGGTACTATTTGATTTAATGCTTTTGCCAACTAATTTGCTGTTTAATTTTAAAAAATGTTTGTCACCTTTGAAATTTTCTAAATAAAATTTTTCAGTGCATATTACAAAAACTGTAGATGAATGTTATGTATCAGAGGAAGGATTTGTTCCAAGGGCTAAGTTTAACACTACTCTTAAGATAATTTTCAGTCACTTTTTGACCTTTTATGAAATTTCTTAGTCAAATGTTTCTCTTGGTCTCAACAGTCGTTTGGGGAAAAAAAAAAAGCCTGACCTATTCTACCCTTCTCTCTACAAAGTCGAGTAAAGCATGTTAATGTTTTGCCATAAATAAGCTTTCACAAATGTCTTGGTGCTGTGAAGCCAAAATTATACATGTCTTTGGCAGTCAAAATCCACTTCCATTATATATATGTGTGTGTGTGTGTGTGTGTGTGTGTATATATACATGTATATTTGGAAAAATTGTTTCTATCTTATCAAAAGATAGTTATTTTCCTAGGATATTTATGCAGGTTAAACACACAGATAGAGAGGTTCTAAGACATTCTTCAGAAGCCCATAATGAGACTAAGAGAATTTATTTTCTAAATAATACGCCTAGTTTCTTAGGATAGTCTCAAACAACTCTAAAAATATTACAAGATGTGACCTGTAATTAATAGAAATAATTTATGTTTTTAAGAATATCAGCAAAAGCCAAACACTAAACAGACTGACTGTGAAAATGTGCCTCAGGAGCTTGTGTCCTTCCTGAGCACGCGTGGCAGGAAAGCACTGACATTTCAATGAGGAAACTGCAATTTACAGACTTCCAGGATAGCTCAGTCCTTACAGAACGGTGAAGACCAGAAATGAACCTCGCTGATGTGGTGTTACTGGCCATCTGCTGGTGCTGCTCTGCCCTCCTCCTGTCCCAGTGCCTCCTCTCTGACCGTGTCAGGAGGGCCAGGTTTGCCCGGCGCTGTCCCAGGCATGACACGAAACCTGAATATTACCTGGAGAGTCCCAATGGTCCTACAAATTTCAATAGAACTAGGCAAATAATTTTTGACTGGAAAATTGAATGGGTAGTTTTTGAAAATAGTAAAGCAATTCATGATGGTTTTTAGGGAATATTTTGGAAAATACGTTCCTCTTAAATACTTGAAGTGCTGTTTTTTAAAAAAATCAAAAGAATTACAAACAAACAAGGAAACAATAAACAACCCAAACCACTTATTTTTTACTCAAGCCAAAGGGTTTAGATTTACTCCTAACTCAGAAGCTTTGCATTTTAGCTGTGTTGTGGTTTAACCCCTGTCATCAGCCAGGCCCCAAGCAGCCACTCACTCACTCGCCTACCAGGGAAACCAGGAAGAGAATCAGAAGGGTAAAAGCTGGAAAACTCCTGGGTGGAGATAAAGACACTTTAAAAGGAAAAGCAAAAGCTGCACACACAAGCAAAGAAAAACAAGGAATTAATTCCCTTCTTCCCATGGGCAGACTGGTGCTCAGCCATCTCTAGGAGAGCAGGACCCCATCCCGCATTACTTGGGAAGACAAATGCCATCAATCTAAACATCCCCCCTTCCTCCTTCTTTCCCCACTTCATGTACTGAGTATGATGTTCTATGGTCTGGAATATCCCTTTGGTCAGTTGGAGTCACTTGTCCTGGCTGTGTCTCCTCCCAGCTTCCCATGCACTCCCAGCCTACTTGCCAGCGTGGCAATATGAGAAGCAGGAAAGGCCTTGGCTCTGTGTAAGCACTGATCAGCTGTCGCTGTCGAGACGAACACAAACTCACGAGAGTTGGAGAAGAAGGAGAAAGAAAAAAGTCTTTATTTCAGCTACACAAGTCCTTTTATAAGCTTTGAGAATGTTATAATTCGCATCACCTGTTAATTGGCTATTGAATCAATACAATACACCCATTGGCTACATTAACTACAACATTCTATTATTATCAAAACAACAAGGCAAAAAACACCAGGTGCAAGGTTGCTGTTAAATTCTTTCCCTATGTTTACAGTTCTAGCTCTTGTTTCTCACGGGTAGAAGCGTACTGTACTAAGATCTATTTCGGAGCTAGCAAGGCTGGTAGGCCTGCTACACTTCTCCACAATCAGCCATAACAAAAACATCTTTATTGTCATCGCTGTGTTCAGCAAAAACCAAAACACAGCCCCATACCAGCTACTGTGCAGAAAATTAACTCTACCCCAGCCAAAACCAGCAGAGTTAAAACCAGCTGTTAAAATGCAACATCAGTTCTCTGCTTAGTCCTGACAGTCTCTGCCAGTTTGTCTCACCTGAGCCTCTCACAGCTTGCTCTCTCAGAGGCAAAGGGACTTGTGGTGTTTTCCAGGTTCTGTACAGCTGGTGTACATGGACCACGTGCTCTCAGACGGAAGAGGTGGAACAGGGCTGGTGCAGGGCACAGTCTGTCTCAGCACTACGTTCTGTCTGAGCACTTTCTCACACATGTGACTGGATCTCTTCTTCCTGTGAGCAGAGTCCAGCTGTTGAGGAATGGGCATTTCCCAGTGAACTCACTTGTGCCAGGAGCGAGGATGCACATCCACCCTGCTGTTGCCAGCTCACGTGGGCCAACAGAGCAAGGAGGGCTCGTGCTGGAAGGCCTCGTGGCGTGTTTGCAGGCAGGAACGTTTCTGTAACGCTGCGCGTCGTGTACCCGGTTCAAAGCGCCGCTCTGCGCCTTCGCCTCTGGCTCTGCCCTCACTCCTGCCTTTCCCGTCCTTCCTCCTGCTCAGGGCAGCAGCACGGACCCCTCTGACCCGCCCAGTGCTCTGTGGTGTGGCAGGCATTTCCTGCTCCCCTAAGTGTACGGGTCTGGCAACGTGTGTGTGTGGGAAAGATAAGCCAACTCATCAAAAGCAGAATTTTTAAAAGGTTATGGTCCAGTCTCCTGCCTGAGCACTTCCAATTGCTGATTCATGAGAAAGACTTGAAGGGGAGCAGGCAGGCATGCCTGGTGTTTCCTGAAGGGAAGAACCTGGAAAGGCAAATGCTTGTTTACAGGGATTATTTGTGCTTTTCTGAGAGTCCTGTGGCAGGAGCCAGAGGGAGCAGCACTACAGCTGTTCCCAAATAAGTGTCAGGCACACGGGAAAGCATTGGTTTGCCTCTGTGGCCGTGGGAATATGAGCCACTCTGTTACTGGAAATGCATCGTCATTCTGAGGATATGTGTAAGGAGACTGTTGCCCCTCTTTGCTGGTCTTAAATACACCAGGCTTTCCTTACTTCAGAGGTAATATAAAGGCTTTTGTATGTTGGTGTTCATCATAAACATCACACAAAATAATATTAAACTCCTGATGCAATGCTGGAAGGAGAATTCAGTTTCAGTTATTCTAAATTAATTCCCAAACTTCCTAATCAATAGTTTGCCACTGATTTCCTCAAAAGCAAGGTACATTTCAAAGCATGCCTTAGCATACAACCAAAGGAGTTGTGCTTGAAAAGTGGGGGGACATTCATTGGATGGGAATAATTTCCAAGTGATCAATCTGTGATTCCATGAGAACAGAATCCCCAAACCACATTTGTGTCTTTAGCTTGAGAAGGGATGTGAGGATTGAGAGCTGCTGAGATGATGGGATCTGATTTGTAGGGACAATCCTGACACTGACTTATAAACTAAATACACATGAGGTCAGGATGGGATTCCATAGCAAGCTATGAGGCTTTCTCTCATTATCAAGTTTTAAATGAATATGTTTGCTCTTCTAATAACGTTAACTTACAAAAAATTGTGCAGTTCAAGATTTTTGCTTTTAAAAAATGGGGTACAGACAATGTAATTCAGTTATTCTTTTATGCTTGAGACAAGTCCAAAAATGTGGAGAAGTACATACTGCCAGCATAGACCTGTATTCACAGGGACCCACTCAGCTAAAACATATATTTTACTGTTTTCTTGGTGAAACTCTGGCTTTCATCCAGATACATTAGGCTTAAATGTTCTTTGATAATGGGACTAAAGCATCTGTTGGTTTTAATGATGATTTGCTGCAAGCTCTGGTGCCTGTCATCCCTTCTAATAGTAAAGTAAATTACTTATTAGTCCAAGAATTAATTCAAACAAAGAAGTGATTCTTACAATAAAATCGATTCCAGCTACTCATCTTGCCAAGATCTGTAATACATGCAGTATTGTGACAAAATCTGGTCCTAAGTGAGGGAAAAAAAGTCTAAAAACTTGGATTTTAGACTTGATATTTCTTTAGTCATGTAAAATTTGTGTAGCATAAATGTAAAAGCTGGGATTATGAAAGCAGGCAAGGGAATTAATTCATGTCAGTTCCATGTATTTTAATGAGATGGTAACTAAACCCTAACTCGTGTTGGCTTGGCAGGGTTCAATATCTGTGCGTAAAGTACCCTGAGGATTTCATAGTGCTTGCCATAAGCACCATAAATTAACACTTGCTGGAAGGTTGCTCCTTAGCTGCATTTAATTCAAAACTTGAGCCATTTGGCTGAATTCCTTTTTTAGGTTTGTATGGTTTGGTTTTCTTTGGTGGTACAATTGAAAATTGCAATGCTTCCTGTAAGACCAGCGGGGAACGTGTCAGTCACACACCCCTGTCAGCACTGCCTTCGAGCTGGGAATGGGGAGGCTCATGCTGAAGTGTGAAAGAGAAGTGGCGGTGCTCCAGCACCCAGCCTGGGCACCGCACAGCACCGCAGCTCCCCTCGTGTTCTGCTTGCCATGCCCGGGGAGTCTGGTAGCGGTTTCATGGTTTGACCCAGAGATATTCCTCAGACATTTCAGAAGCAGAAAAACTATAATTTTTAAAATTGATGTGCCTTTTTTCAGATACAAGTATCTAACAAATCATCTTCATAGATTACTGTTGCCCACTAGCCAAAGAAAGAAGCCGTTTTCAGCAACCTGTCGTGACTATTTGTAGCACAGAAAACACACAGATGTCTCTTTTTGGATCCAAGTTTTCTAACAGCCTGATTTGTAAATAAGATTTGTGTGTTCACACAGTCCTAGTATTTTGGCTGGCAGGAAATGCAGTCATCAAGCTGTGAATAGTTTCCCACACTTTCATGCTCCGTTTCCAGGGAAAGATTCATGTGTGAGTGACTGGAAGGGAAGGAGTTGCTGAAGCATATGAATACCTCTGTTACCACACTGCTGCTCAGAAGGGATCCTGTGTCTGGGTGCAGTTCTGCTGTGAGCACTGGTGGCTTCTGCAGAAAACAAATCTAAGTGGGACACACACAAAGTGGTGCAGGTAATGACAGAGCCTCCTGTGTGGAGTGAGGGTGACACGTGAGCAGGGGTATGGTGTGAGTGTTCCCCTCATGTGATTAAAAGTAACTAAGGCCACTCTGGCTGCCCACCTGGGGGCTTTGCAGGCACCATACAGGAATGTCTGTATCTGCAAGGGTGTGATCCATGCACGGTTGGATGGGTGCTGCTGTTCAGTGATTGCAGCTCTGGGTAGCTGTGCACTTACTGCTATAATAATACATGGATATGTCATTATCTGCTGTCATAAAAGGCTGTCTTCTCCCTTGTGCTCTCTGTATGTCTCAGGTGTTTCAGGGATGAACTGTGATCAAGAGGGAGGCATTGCACTGGGGTTTAAATTGTGGAATTGGTGTTGGATTTTTTCAATTGAAATATTTACGCAGCAGAATGGTCAAACTCATTTATAAATTTGACACCTTTAAATAACTAGTTTTAGCCAAAAATAAATTACTGAAGTGACATATACATAACACATTCCATCTGAGCTTATTTTAGAAATTAAGGTAGTTCACAGAATAGTAAGGGTTGAGTCTAGCAGGTGCTGAGGAAACTACGAGCTAAATTTGGAGTTTAAAACCATGAGCCTGAGGAGGAAACTCCTAGCCCAAGAGGCTGGAGCACTAGTCTGGTTAGGGGTAAAATTCCTTCTTTATGAAGTGAGATTTGAGTGTGTGTTCCCCTTTCCCAGGAAGTACTCTGGTCCAGGTGTCTTTCAGCATCGTTGGTTGGGTTCAGCATATAATAGAGACAGTTTTAATATTCACAGAGCCAAAGAGCAAAAGGTATCTTTTGGCAAGAGGACTCCAAGGATAAGAAACCTGAGGCATGGGAGAGCAGTTTAAACTTTGGTTTGTGTATTCCTGATGAATGACAGGACTCCTGGTCCCCAGACTCTGAAGAGGAGTTCCAGGAAAGGCTTCATGGCAGTGAATGCCTGTTGGAGGGAAGTCCCTGTGTTGCAGGGTTGGTCTGCAGTGCCTTTCCCACCACCCTCCTGCTGCCTGCACAGAGTGCAGCTGTTCCAAAGCCCCTTGCAGGGGCCTGTGTCCCTGTGCTGGGGAAAGCCTGGCCCATGCTTAGGTTGAGAGTTCTTCTAAGTACCTGCTTACTAAATTCAAGCAGTGCTTAATCCTGCTCCTTGCCATCACTAAACTGATATTTAAAAATGCTTTGCATTGGGATATTGCTGCCATTTGAGCTGTGTTACATGAAAGCCTGTGATTACAGAATGGTAATGTTTTGACACAGTGATAAAAGCCAGGAAATTCACCATCAGTGGTGGTGTTTCTCTTGCCTTCACTGCATGGTAGTTCTCATGTGGGCAGTAATTGAGTAGAAATGACAGCAGCAGTTAACTTATAACCTTCTGCTTCAGTACACATTTTAGCATTCCATCAAGGAAAAATGTCCACTGAGAGTAAATATTTGTATGTGAGTGATATGAATTGAAAAACCATACAAGTTGGAGAATCTGCTGTAAATATCAACATCGATATAGGTGAGACTAGGGGTTTTAATTTCCCCTGCAGGTTTTGCCATAAAAGAAGTACCATGAATTCCTTCTCTCTTCTTACCTAGTTTCATGTTACCTACCTGTTACAATAATTTCTCAGAAAACTGAAGTTTAGATAATGTTCTTTACACAATTACCATCAATTGGTTAAATAGGCCGTTTGGGCATTGAATTTTTCCCCAAAAAGCCGTTGAGTTTTTGTCTATGGTTCATTACTGTTTGTGATCAGCTGGGTGGGAAAGTGTGGCGAGGCAGCCCACCTCCTCTCTCTCTCCTTCCTTCTTGCTGTGAAGAAGGTTGTCTGCTGTTTGCATAAATCAGGGAATCTCCCCTTTCTAGCCCAGCCATGTGAGATATTCAGATGCGTGAATGTTGACACAATTAGCTGACAAGAAACAGCTGCTGTGAAAGGGATTATGCTGGAATTTTGTGACTCACAGACACTAAAACTTTACAAACTATAAAAGATCCACTGTAGCTCTCACAAATTGGAAAACCTTCTATGTGCCTCTAAGATGTATGAGGGTAGACCGCTCAAGCTGCGGGATGCCAGGCTTGAGGAACCTTCTCTTCTAGAAGTGAAAGGAGACTTCTATACATGGTTATCCTTCATTGGTAAGATATATATTGGTTGCCTAAGCTGTACTATTTCTTCGCTAGCTGAACTATTGGTACCTGTATCGTGCACTGTATATTTATATTGTAACTCACTAGTGATATTTCTTGTTAGCGTGTGTAGTTAGTAATTTGTGTAGCCAGCATATTACTCACGGTGGCACAGCGTCTTACTAATATTACCTCTCTTGTCTAACCTGTGTAGTACGTAGTTTTGTTTAGAATCTTATGTCTGTTGTTTCTGTGTCTATTCAATAAATAATTCATTTGTAATAGACCTCATTGGCCATCATTAAGAACCTGCAAACAAGAGTGATTTTACTTTGTGCTAAGGTGCAGGCCACCTTAGCAAGGACTGGTGTCTACTGCCACAAATCTGAGCAGAGACAAAAGCCTGGTTTAAACACGTAGCACATTCGTTACAGAAAGGAAATGGAAAATGCTGATTTATGTTTCATGAATGACAGCTCCCTATTTCTGGTTGCTCCATATCTGCAGTTTGAAGCCTGGTTTATTAATTAATAAGTAGAATTTCTCTGCATCTTTGATCATTGGTACAATCACACAGAATACTGAATATTTAAAAGTAGTTTCCAGTTAATCTCTAGCACATGTGCTGTATCACAAGTCAAAGCATCACCTTAAAAGAACCATGCTCAGTGAATAAATACAAAAGATGTTCGTTTTCCTGTTTGGAGTGAATGTACTGCTGGTGAAAGTGATAGGTTTAACATTGATTTGGACTGATCAAGTGTCAGGACAGACTATGAAATGTCTCCTAAAATAGCTGCTGAAGAAATTCAAACAAAATTATTTTTATAAATTACCCATCTTAATAGCTAGACCTGAAAAGGAATAACCTGGTTTTCTGAAGTCCTGAACTTTTCAGAAATTGGATGGATTTTGCTACTTCTTAAAGCCAAGTTATTTCATTAAAACAACTAGTTTTGACCTACTACCTAATTAGGGGGAAAGAATTCCCCTCAAAGTCAACAAACAAAACAAAAAACCACAAACTCCAACCTTTAACACCAGCTCCTTTGAGTTTATTGGTGGTTTCTGAGGATCTGCTTAATGTGAAAACTGCCCATGTAGGCATTGGTTTCCCAGCCTGTCAGCTGGGAGCAGGAGGCTCGGGGCAGGGAGGGCAGG
>VZRJ01001397.1:0-23373 GCA_013397565.1 Ptilonorhynchus violaceus | reverse complement strand
AGCGGCTGGACGGAGGGGCCGTGGGGACGCCTGCCCCGAGCGCGCCCGCAGCCGCTGCCCCTGCCCCGCTCAGCTCCAGCTCCGGCCTGGAGGCTGGAGGCCTCTTTGCCAAGAACTCCGTGAGCAGTAATTCCCGTAACTCAGCCCACCTGTTTAGAATTTATTTGCAACTGGTTCCGTTAAACCTGGGGGATACATTCCGGATTAATAAACACCTGAGTTGTAGCGTGCCTTGATGTGTGTTCCGGGAGTATGTGTATTCCTCTGCTAACTGCTAGCTAATATTTGCTAATAAACTTTTAGTCTTGCTTTTGAGATTCAGTCACTATGCAACATTTCTGCTTGGAAAAAAAATTGCGTTTGTGTGAAACATGGCCCCATGTGAGGAGAGGCATTTGCTGCCGGGTGAGCGCCTGGGCTGAGTGCTGGGGCAGGAGGGCCGGGTTCCAGGGGCGAGTCCCTGCTGCCCGGACTGGCGTGGAGGAGAGCTCAGGTGCAGTAGAGCTGTTTCAGGTGTTTGTCTTGTTTATTCTCAAGTAAAATCATTTATTTAGTAGTCCATTTCCCCAGATGTCTTCAAGCTAAAGATTTTACTGTGTGAGTTTCAAAACCTTTTTGGTTTTTGAAGTCTATTGAGTGTTCCCATAAATTGCTTTTTCTTTATTGCTTATTTAGTTGTAAGTAGACTTTCGAATTGTTTTAGTCTAGCAAAATTTTGAGTTGCGTGCCGGGGAGTTTGTGTAGCTGCACAGGTGGATCAGGCTTGCAGAGAGCAGGAGTGCTCTGGAGCTGAACTAAATCCATTGCTTAGTTTTGAATTCAGGCAAAATCCTGCTGGACAGCAAACATTACTTTAGAATAAAGACTGGTTGTCTAAGTCTGTGGATTTTAGACTTGCATGTTTTAAATACTGAAGTTTTGATTCAAGCTATTCTCTGTTCTCAAGAGAACCAGGAGGCCTTTGAATGACCAGCTTGTAAATGTATCAATAATAAGAAATCTGTATTTCTGTTGTTTTGTTTTAGTGGAGGCAGATGTGCTCTGACGAGGACTCAGAGGTAGTTTACGAGCTGGTGGCCTAGGAGCTACAGAGAAGAGGAGTGTGCATAGCTGCATGAGGAGCTTGGCAGAGGCTCTGGAAGCAACGATCTTAGGAGAGGCTGTGATTTCCTGTTGCATTTCACTATCTTGCAGGTTGGTTTTTTCCCAGTATAGAGAAATGCAGGCTGAAAGGGGGCAATAAGGTTCAAGAAATCAGACCTGGTTCCAGGCTTCTTTTTACTGTGAGTTAAACTGAATGTTGTCAGTGTGAGATTTCTGTGTTTTGTAAATGGAATTCTGTGGGGCCAGTGTGTGCTTGGTGGAAGGAGCGCTGTGGGTTCTGGGTGATGGAAGAGCTGGGACAGGGGGCACTGCTGGCAAGGCACAGTCAGGCTTGTGTTTTCCTGTGCAGGGAAGAGTCAGGCAGGGAGCAGGAATGACCTGTCCGGCTGGGGTAGACTCCTGGGCCAGTCCGAGTGCCCTGCCCAGCCCCAGGCCACAAGGATAGAGCAGGGGTCACAGCTTCAGCTCCGAGCTCTGATGGTGGCTGTTGGTGTAGCAGGAAGCTGCAAGAGGCTGGATGCCTTCATCTTGAATAGGTCTGCCCAAATTCCCTTTTTTATCCCTGCCAGCAGGGATTGCTGCTCATCCCATAACTGACTTGACTTCTTGAATGTTCCTCCTTGAGAGGCTGTCACAATTTCACCATTGTGTCTCTCATACCTGTGAAAAATGACCAAATCTACCATTTGTGTGTGAATCATGTCGTTATTCCCAAAGCAGACGTTTCAACACCTGCAATTTTTCCTCCTCTTGGACAAGCATTTTTCCTTATTCATAGCTGCCTTATTCATCAGCAACGTTTGACCACTGACAAAGTGACGTGGCAGCTCTTTCAAAGACAATTTAGGACACAAAATAAAAATCTGTATCTTACAGAGAAGTGTTATGGGAATTTGAACGGATAGAAAGTAATTAAACACTTGGAATGCCATCAGGATATCAGTTATATCAGGTTTTCCACCTGACTGTGGAAAAAATAGCCTCTTTGGGACTGAGAAGTTTAGAGATACCTGAGTTTTCTGGTGGGCTAGAAGAGAATGCTTGTTTTTCTGCTCAGTTAATGGGGTGAATTGACTCTTCAAGGGACCTGGTGGCATGCAGGGGGCAAGAGTGTGAGGACAGCAGGTGAGAAAGGGAAGAAAGAGGATTGTCCTTCCTGGAAGTCTTTGTTAGTGAACCTACGAGTCCCACACTGAAACTGAATGGCTTAAAAGCGGAATTCGATCGAATCCACAGTGTGAGATGTAGGTAGGAATGTCTGCGCTTGCAAGGAAAAGTGTCACAAGAAGGTCGGTGCTGATCAGCACCGGTGTGCCGTGACCGTCCTAGAGAGAGCATCCCGCAGGGAACAGCCCTTCCAGGGGCACTGGCAGGCCTTCCTGGGCGACAGGTGACTTCAGCAAGTGTAGCAATCTCTCAGCTACAAGTGATCCCAGCTCTTGTGATTCAGCTCTTTGTGAAATCACCCCAGGCAGACTCGGGGACAGAGAGACAGGAGCCTCGTATGGCAGTTCTGCAGAGGCAGCTTTATTGCCCAACCACCCTGCGAAGGGGAGGCCAGGGACGAAAGCTCCCTCCCATCAGGGGTAGAAGCAGGGGTTTATATGGGGAAAACAGGGGTGGGGCGGAAACCAATTAGCCAACGGGGTATGGGCTCTTACCATGAAGGAGCAAGGCGTGTTGGGAGTTCACCGTGACCCTGAGGAAGGTTGCTTATCTCTGACTCCTCCAGGGGAGTGCAAAAGGCTCCTGCCTTGAGGGCTCACAGCCCTCCACAGAAAAGCCTTTTTGGTTTTCTATAGCACTGGGATAGAGAAAAGTGGACCCACCTCTGAATCTGCATCAGCAGCTCCTTTGTCAAAGAGCAAGGGAGGAAGCGAGTGATGAAAGTTTGTAGAGCGTCTATCGAGCTTGCGGGGGCCCTGCGGAATCTCACACACTTTATGACCTCTCTGCCATCTTTCTACACCATAATTTAAAAAGGGCTAAATTGTATTGCTGACCTTAGTTAATTGCTGTCAGGGAAGCTGTATCATAGCCAAGAGCAGACTGCATCAAAATTACCTCAGATCAATCTTTCACGTTCTAAAAACAGCTTTACAGAGTATTCCTCGGGTTATTGAAATGTAGTCACTCAGGATGCAGTATTTGGAAAGCAGAAAATATTTGGTCAGATCACCAAATTTGGCTTTGGTGACACTTGTTTTCTTCTGAAGGCAAAATAGTTGGTTGTTGCTGTGGAGTTCAGCAGGAAAAGAATACAAAGTGTTCTGCAATTGTCTTTTCTGTACCATGTGAGGCTTTTTTCCTTTGAAAATTAAATAAAATGAGCAAAGCAGAAGTCAGGGGAGGGAGCATGGAAAATCATTATATTGTGTACATAGTTCTTTTTCTTATTTTTAATTTGGAAAAATTATAGACCTTAAATTTGTGTTAGTCCTCTCTGCATCTCACTGGAGAATTGGGGTGTATAAAATTAAAGCACAGGTTTGTTATTGGGAATGAATGCAAAAAAGGGGATATTTCCCCTCTAACTTTCAACATGAGCCCTGATGTTTGGGGTGATGACATCTTTGCCACATAACACCAAGGTTTAGTGACTTCAGAGGGAATTAAGAGAGCCTTTGTATGGACACAGGACTGTGGCTTGCAGGTGATCTGCTGCTCAAGGACTTGCTTGTGCTCACTGTGATGCACAAGATGGAAGTCAGTGGTGGAAATCAGCCCAAAGTTGTGATTCTCAGCTTGAAGGGCTGAAGACTCCCAGCCAGGAGGAGAGGTTGCAAGCGGGGGGAAGCTGCTCTCTGGAGAGCAGTGTCAGGCCCTGATGCCAGCGTTGGAGGACAGCAGAGCTGTTGGTTTTGTTACGTTCGTTGTGGTAATGCCCCATTCCAGTGTTTGTGGGGGAGGATCAGGGAGACCTCTGTGTGATGGCACACAGTGACACGGGGGCAGGAGGGGACTGGTGCCCACAGGGCAGGGTGTGGTGTGTTAGAGGCCACCTTGTCCTCTTCAAACTCCACCAAATACCCTTTGAGGAAGGTGAAATGCGGTGCTGGTCTGTGAGGATTTCTAAGCTTTGTCCCATTCCCAAAGGCACCGTTTTCTGGGGCTGCATGCACAAGCAGAGAGCGTGTCATTGCACACAGGACAGTTTGCTTTACTGCTCCCAGGGCACAAAACCAAACCTCCCATTAAAAAAAGAGCCACAACATTTGCATCCTCCTCAGGCCACATGCAAGGACCCCAGCTGATGTCCCCTGCCCTCCTCATGGCTTTGCTGTTGTAGCACAGTGCGTCCAGAATGAATTAGTGATGATGAGCAGTGAACTTCAAGATGAATTTAGCTGGGGTTTATTTTTTGTAGAAGTGATAATTGCTTTTTTTGTGCCAGCACCGGCTCTTTTCCCCCGCTGGAGCACAGTGGAAGGGCCTTGCCTTTGCAGCTCTTGGCAGGCCGGGGTGCTGAGGCGCAGGGGCTGCGTGATGGGAGCGCTGTGGGAGCTGGAGGCTGGGGCACGGGTGGGTGTGTTGACTTGTCTGCTCATGGCATGGTGGTGCTAAACCTCCTCAGGGATGTACAGTGGGCTCCTCTTGGTCATGCACATCCTGTTGTCTTGATCAGCTATTAGAGACTTCTTTAATCATAGACAGGATCTAGAGAGCCTTCCCAACACCCAGCAAACAAATCCTTGAGTACCCCTGTTACAGCTGTGGAGCAGGATGATTGTGCTGAGCCGGGTGAACAGGAAGATTTTCACCATGTGACTTTATAGGAGCTACTTTAAGTCCTTCTCCCCTTCCCTGAATCACAGAAGGAAGAGTTTAGTTCTCTGCTACCATCATCAGCTCCCATGGCTCTGCCATTTGGATAGAGAAGGGAATCCTTTAACAAAAAGCTGTGTGTAAGCTTTCAAATTAACACTTGTTAAACCACTGCTGAACCATGGCAATTTAAATATTATTGAAATTTGTCTCTATTTCACCTACCTGTTATGATGCCACTTCTGACACCAATTTAATTATATGATCCACTGAAATAATGTTAGGATCTGATTATTAAAAGATGCCTCTGCCTGTATTAAGCTGCAAACGAGACCATGTGCTAAAGTCAATAGTACGGATTTTATTTAACAATAAATGTGAGGCGGAAAGGAGAGAAAGTGAGAGTGAGAGAGAGACAGATGAAGCAGAAAGGCAGTCACCACCACATGGGCCCCTGTGGCCTCCCACTGGCCCTTCTCCTTCTGGTCATCTTGGTGAGGGGGGTCCCCAGAGTGCTGTTCTGGAGGTACCACTGTCATACAGTCCAAGTCCCAGGTCTCCAGAGATGCACTGCCACTCCCACAACTTGGGTTGGCATGTGTGTAAGCAGTTGCTTCCCTTCCCACAGTTTGCCATGGTGGGATTTTCTGTCTGGATAGGTTACCCAGATTTGCTTCACCAGGCCTGGCATCTTCCTGCTGTTGCTGTCTCCATTCCCACAGTCTGCACGTTGGAATTTTGTCTGGTGAGCTAATTCCAAACCTTTCACCTCCTTGTAGGTCTGGAGTTAATGCCTTCCTGTGCCTGTTGAGGTGGCTTTTCTTATGGGGACAGTGCTTTGAGACATTTTAACTGCATTCTTTAACACTACTCCAAGTGTTAAAATGGTGCATCTCTAAATGAATGTCTGTGTTTATCTTTCCTTCCACTATTTTGTTTATCTTGCTTCACATTTTTTCTAAAATATGGTTGTTTACAAATAATTACATCAGCATTTGCATCCAGACGAAGTTTGAGTAAATTTTGTGCTTTGCATTTTCTGTGTCTATGAGAATTACTGGCTAGTACAAGTGCCTGCTACTGCCATTGATAGTCATGGAAATCTCTCCCTCAGATTCCCTGGATACTTTGATTTACTTTACTTGCTATTAGAAAGAAAGCCAAGGAAAGCAAGTTTTAAACGGTAAAAGGTCTGGCCTAGCCTTACTGGCATTTGCATATCCTAATCTAGTCAAAGGTTTTGACAAATTTATAAAATGCTCAGGTATGAGACACCTCTCCACCTTAAGCCCTCAAATCATATTTGTACAACCTCTGTTCTAAAATAAGGCTTGTGCCTTATTGTGTGCATTTGGAGGAAGAGAAGTTCTTCAGGACTGCTTACAGACCCTCCTGCAGTGTTTGGCCCTGGTCAGGGAGTGGAGAGTGTAGCTTTGTGCCACTGGGAACATCAGTACTGAATCAGAAGTGCACACTCACAAATTTCCATGAGTTGCAGATGTGTTAAAATTCGCTGTGCTTGCAGTAGAGGAAACATAATGCTGAAGAACAGGGGTGTTTGAATAAACAGGATGTCTTGGAACACTGAAACTTTATTGGGAATATATGTCTGGTCTAAAAATTTCATTATTCTATAAATTCCTGGGCATTTGGGCTCTTATCAGAAAAAAGATAATTCTGAATATTCAGAAAGCTGCTGATCAGAGTAATTTTTAGCTACCTTGCCTGTATTAAATGAAATGTTAATAAGCTAGTTCCTGTGAATCTCTCATATATAAAATTGTTTAGTTGCTTGCATTGTGTGCCCTGTAGATCATGTTTTCAGCCTAGAAATGGACTATGATTGCAATTTTTATCCTTCTGGAAATACTGTGAATGGTACTGACAGTAGCTAATGGGACAACGGAGGAGCTTTGCTCCAGGAGGGACCTGGAGTTGAGCACCCACCTTGAAGGACTGAGCCAGAGAAATCCCTTAGAAAAGCTGGAGGTGGCCCCATTCCCACTTCCCTGCTTGCCACTGTTGGTGTGTTGCCCAGCAGGGAGGAGGACAGGTATCCTCCATGGAGGAAGGCACGTTGGGAAAGAGCAGACAGTTATGGGGGGTCTTGTGAAAGGAGCTGCTGCACGGGACTGACCCTGGCTTGGCCAGAGCTGATTTTGGAGGTCGTACTGAAAAAACTGTTTGTGAAAGAGTGGATTTGTGCTCCAGGGCCCACGTGGGTTGGTTCTGACAGTAGTGACACTGTCCATGCTGGGCTGCAGCTCAGCCCCAGAGCAGAGCAGCCCCTGGACAGCAAGGCCAGTCTGTGCTTTCGAAGCATTTAAAAACTGCATTGCTGGAATCACTTCTTACAGGGAATGTGGAATGAGCTTTCATCTTCAGAATTTGCTTTCAAATAGGTTTCCATTCCACAGATTAAAAGAATTCCTGGGGAATTAGCATACAGACATGCTTCAGGCTGTAAAATTGCAAGCAGGGAAGTGTAAAAGGTGATAAGGGAAATGGGCTGCCATGATAAAATACAGTCTGTGGGAATAAATGTCTGTTAAAATCTCTTCTCTGAAGTGGGAGGAGAGGATTAGAGCTTTTGGAGAGAGAGGAGGTGAGGATTGAAAATCAGCAAATGGGCATTGAGATTGTTCTTTATAACTTCTTTTTCTGGAAGACTGACATTTTCTTGGTTAGGAGGATTTCCTTGTGTCTTGTTGGAGAAAAGGGAGAATAAATATTCTTAAAAGGCAAAGGAGCTTCATAAACACCCAAATGTGTGTCTGTGTGTTTGCAGACTGTGTAAAACAGGTGGTATGCAGATAACTGGCAAAAATACTGTGTAGTGGTAGGTGACTTGTATGGTGTGGAGACTTAATGCATGGATGAGAACAGAAAAGGGTGAGATCTCAGTGTCCCTGCTGGGTGCTAAAGAGGATGGGGTTTTGTTGCTCATTTGTTTTTGTTTTTTAAGTGAGATAAGAGCACTTAAAACTGGGGTGGACCCAGGTGCAGTGAAGTTCATAGGTTCTGGTAGAACTTTATTTTTGCTGGCCCAGGTCATAAGATGAAATGTTCATTTGCCTTCTTAGAGGATTTCTGTGCCCTGAAGAAAGTGGTGTTATTTTGGGAGCTAAGAGAGCTTTTAAGTTGCACTGCAGAACTAACCTAGAAGCAGAATGGACCTGTGTGTTTTCCTCCTTGATGCTACCCAAGGACCAGCTTATGGTCTTGGGTCTGGGGTGGGTGTAGGTCAGGCCTGAGCTTAGCTTGTGTTCAAAATGCCGTTCAGATGGACACAACTTCAGCACAGGCGTGATTTTTTTGTTTGTTTGTTGGGGGTTGTTTGTTTGTTTGTTGGGTTTTTTTGTTGTTTGTTTCATTAAGATTTTATTCTAGAGTCATATTTCACATGTTTTAATAGAGAAACTTGTAATTTTATTCACTGAACAAGGTGCTTCAGTCATTGGAGCTCCTGGCAAATTTAAACAAAATCCATGGCTAGATGAGAGTATTTGCCACTTCGTGTCTCCAAAGTGCTTTACAATCCTCGATCGATTATTCACGGTTTATTCTGTGAATATCCAGATGGATCTTTGAGTTGTTTGTATTAAATTACGCTTATAAGATCATGCCAGTTGAAAGGGATGTATGATTTCACTTGTAAGGAAATTATTGATTTCTTAATTAACTGTTTCATTAAAACAAAGTAACTAGATGCTGCAGGGAACAGATGATTGAAAAAACTCTCAATCCACTATCTTTACAAAAAACTGGGTTGCACCAGGGGCCAGAAGCAGAGTTAGTCTCTAAATCAGCAGCCTGCTCTGAGTACAGTATGGGAGGTCAGCTTGTTCTGTTCCCAAAGAATATAGCACGAGATAAAAGCAGGGGAGCAAAGCAGTATGAACTGAGTTATAAATTTAGTTGCATGGTTGTCTCTTGTAAAAGTAAACAATAATTTGTTTAGGGAAAAAATTGTGTGGTAAAAATATATTTCTTTTCTTTGATATTTTCTTAATCCTTAGAATTCTTTGCTTTTCTAAAATTAGCTACATATTATGTAAGACTGAGGACTTGGAGTAGAATAGAACAAGTCCTTGTCCTTGCTCTTGTTTTTGTCTCTGCTCAAAATCTTTCATTGTTTCTGTTCTCTAGACTCTCCAAACCTTGTCTTTATTGCATTTTCTATCAGATTAGACCACAGGTGCCACGGTAATACATCTGAAAGACAGAAAAGAGAGCCTTCATTAACAATGTTCAAACTGAACTAATTCATCTAGATTAAAATAACAGTGAAGGTGGAATGACTTGGATTTTTACTTTGTTTTCCAGCTTAAATGGCTGCTGCTTGGGCATCAGGGAAATCCCTCTGGCAATGTGCTGAAACAGTTAAAAGCAAATTGTGCGCATTTTATTCAGCCCAACAGTCTGGAGGTGTAGAAGATAAGAAATGCTTCTCAGCATGAATGAACTGTGAAATGTATTTGAGAATGAAGCTTCTGATGAGAAGTTACATAAAAAATCCACCCAAACTTCCATTTTAAAATATATCACAATGTTTATTCGTGCAGAGAAGTAAGTCTTATTTTTTGAATTTCGGACCGTTGTACTCAACACATTTTTTAAAGCTATTTTCATGACAATTGACATCTGAACTCACCCCTCCAGCTGTGTAGGGGAAAAGACCCTGTGCTGGTTTGACTGTAAACCAGCAGGGGAAATTAACCCCACACAGAATACCTCGAGAGATTTTAGGTCAAAATTACAATTTTAATTAAAAAAAGGTTAAAATAAATGCAGTAATACAGAAACACGGGCTTAAACAAACCGACAGAGTCACGGTACAACCTGACACCCTGTTGAGCAGGGTGGGAGCTGTGCAGTCCAGTGAGGCACTGGTCCTGCAGAAAAGCCTGGTAGCCCACTCCCGGGAGTGGAGTAGCTGAGTCCAATTCCGAGGAGTGGAGTCCCATCGAGTCGAGTGCCCTTCTCCGATCCAAAACCCTTGTTTCATGCTGTGTTTCTTGGCTGGCACCTCCCCCAGGGGCGGGGACTTTCACAGTGGAAGAGGATCTTCCCGATGTTCTATTGGTTGCTTCGGTAATGAGCTTGGATGAGCCCCGGGCTCCTCCGAGGTGCTCCCCAGGGTTCTCAGAGATGATCCGGGATCCTCCGATGATCGGGGTCGGGCTGTCAGTCAGGCTGGGTGGTGCTGGTGGCCCATTAGCTGAGATCAGATAATCAGCTGGGTGGTGCTTCCTGTCGGCCAGAGTGCTTATCTCAGCTGAGATAAGGAGTCCCAGGTGTGTAATTATGAAATTTGTCCAGCTTTTGTGGGTGGTAACAGAATATATAACTAACCCAGGACAGACCCTATTCTTGAGTTTTCCTCACTGCAGATATAATAACACTTGAATATTTTGGGCCAAATGTCTTTCCAGAATGCTGCAAGGTTTTGGCTCCCAGATGGCTGGTCTGAGCTGAGGAATGCTTTTCTGCAGATGGCATTGCAAACGCTGCAGCAGAGTCATCCCCAAGCAAACTTATTCCTTGGTTCCTCAGAGGGTGCTGAGTTCTGCTTGGTGTCCAGAGATGCGCCAGGGTGCATATGGCACACACGCTGTAGGAGGACGGACGGTGCACTGCTGCCTGCGTGTGTTCACCTGGCCCTGAGAGGTGCTTGTTCTAGGCAGTGTGGGAAAGAAATTACATCAGGAAATGAAGGGAAATTCCGGTAAATTATGCAAACATAACCAAAAATGGTTCTCTTGAAGCACTGAGAGACTGATAAAGTTCAGCTGACCATCACGAATGAAGGTCACAAAAGTTGTCAAGTTTAATACCTTTCAGAAGCCTAATGCCATGTAAGTATTATGGAAAATGAAATAATTCAGCTTTCACACACATACAGTAGAGCTCCTCTGAGTGTCCTGTGGTCCATATGTGTTGTCAGGAATCCTTTAAAAAATAACCATTTTGTGGATTACATTTTGCATCTATCTCTGTCTGCAGAAAAGAATTTGTGCTGGACCTTTCCTCATTACACTTCTTGCAAGTGCTCAAATGGTAGAAGCCAGAACTTCCTCCCAACTTCTTCAACCAAAGGCCTATCTTCCTTCTCGCACTAAAGATCTGTCAAGCAGGTTACAGATTTATTCCAGCTCTAGATAAGTCAGAAAAATAGAGGTACTGTTGGGAGAAAGCACTATTCCAGCCTATGGAAGGAAAAATCTTTTGCAGAGCCTAATTCCATGATGTCCATCAATGTGGTCTCATTTCTTAAATCTTACTGTGCCCATAACACTCACCATCTGTTTCCACCAGTGAGGAGAATCTTATATCTTCATTCCAGCCTGCTTCAGTCAATTTTCTTTGAAAATTATTGTTGCTGAAAAGTTGGGATAAATTAAACTCTCTGATATTATTTTTAGTATTAGAAAGCAGGCATTACTTTATTCACAGTGCTGGATGCATGGGGATAGCTCCACCTAACATGCACGTGTACTTTCAAAACTTTTCACTATTTATATGTTTTAGCAAGCAAAGAAATTAATGTTCACTGGCTATAAACTACATAATTCTCTTCATTAATTAGTATTTTGTCTTCTATTGGTTATTGATTTCTTGCTTCTCATGCAAATTCGTTCACATTTTCAGTTTCTTTGCTATATTTTTCCCAGATAAGAGAGAGTTTCAGTGCAATTGCTGAATTGTCTTTGTTTCTTCTTTATCTTTGGGTTCTGCAAAATGTCCTTGTGGTCTATAAATTCTGCATTTCTTGTGTCCAGTTTCAGCGATGTATCTGTCTCCCATGCTTTGTTCATTGGAGTTTATCAAGGTTGATTACAGTTGTTCTAGCAAAACTTAGAAGTTTCAGTCATTTTCCCAAACTGTGTTCCCACAATAGCGGCTTATGAAAAACCTTGCTAAGTGGGGGCTACCAAGTAGAAAGTGACACTGCTGGCATAGAACAGAGTAGGCAGTGACACTGCTTATGATTAATAAAAACAATTATTAACTTATTCGGAAAGTTGTATTGTTTCCAACATTATCATTCTCTAATTGATACCAAACTCTTGTGACAAACCACTGAAGCTAGTGCTGTTTATCTGTACCGGTGTTCAAGAGAGGAGCGAAGTCTGTAAGAGAAAGGATTACCTTTGTTAGATTTGAAATAGCTGTGAAAAAATTGGAATAAGCTTTGCTCAGAATCTCCTCTGTCCCTCCTCTCACCCTTGAGGAACAGCACAGCCGGTACACACTGGCAGGGTGGAGGCTCCCCCGGGCTCCGGGGATGGGCACCCCGTGCGTGGGAAACGCCCGTGCTGGCTCACACTGCTGGCGACCATGGCTCTGCTGTCGCTGGTCACAGCTCCCGCGGGTCCAGAGCACTGGAGGCTCGGAGTAACGCACTGACCCACTCTCAGGCGTGCTCAGCTGGAGCCAGTGCCCAGCAGAACCCCACAGCTCCCTGGGTGCATCCTGGTGTGCAGGGTGAGCGCAGTGGCAGTGCTGACCCTGCTCCCAGCCCCACTGTGCCCCTGGCAGTGCTGACCCTGCTCCCAGCCCCACTGTGCCCCTGGCAGTGCTGACGCTGCTCCCAGCCCCACTGTGCCCCTGGCAGTGCTGACCCTGCTCCCAGCCCCATTGTGCCCCTGGCAGTGCTGACCCTGCTCCCAGCCCCACTGTGCCCCTGGCAGTGCTGACCCTGCTCCCAGCCCCACTGTCCCCATGGCAGTGCTGACCCTGCTCACAGCCCCACTGTGCCCCTGGCAGTGCTGACCCTGCTCACAGCCCTGCTGCTGCACAAGTCCCAGCTACACAGCAGAGGCAGGTGCTGTGAGTGCTGCTGTAAATAAGAATTCCTGTGTTAGGTGTTCAGGGAATGTTTTCAAGATGGTGGTTTCTCAGGGTTGGCAGAGTTGGAAGAGATTAGAGTGTCTGTCAGGGAGTGAAATGTTGAGCTGCTCTCAAAATTCTGCTGAACAGAAAGATGTGGTTGAAGAGAGACATGCATTATTTCTGACTGGGGCGGGTGGTGGACGAAGAAGGGGAAACAGGTGGGTATTTTGTGAATTTGCTCTTCTTATCTGGAAAGGAACAGCTAGTCTGCCTAAGCAGCCTCTGCTTCTAATTTCTGGAGCCCTAGCAGGAAGATCAGGTGGGAGCACAGGAGGAGGAGGAGGGGGAGCCAGGCTTGCTGCTGCTTCCACCCAGTGAGCTGGTATGAGGGCAGTAGGGCCAGTCCTTCCCTGCTAGGGTGGTACCTGCAGCTGCTCCCTTGAGCCCTGTGGTGCAGGAGGCAGCAGTCCCCAGTTGTCCGCCTCTGTGGGTGTGCTGGGATGGGCTGGGATAGAGTTCAGTTCCTTCACAGAAGCTGGTATGGGCTGTTTTGGATTTGTGCTGGAAGCCAGGTTGACAAAACAGGGATTTTTCTCCTTGTTGCTGGGCAGTGTTTACTCAGAGCCAAGGTCTTTTCTGCTCCTCACCCCACCAGCGAGCAGGCTGGGGGGACGCAGTGAGGTGGGAGGGGACACAGGACAGCAGACCTCAGGGATATTCCAGACCATATGGCATCGTGCTCAGAAATAAAACTGAGGGGGAGGCTGGGGGGGGGTCTGCTGCTCAGGAACTGGCTGGGCATAGGTGGTCAGGGGTGAATAGTTGTTTCCATTTGCATCACTTGTCTTGGGGTTTATTTCTTTTTCTTAATTTCCTTTTTGTTGCAGTTTACATTTTTTACTACTATTTTATTTCAATTATTAAACTTCTTATGTCAATTCATGAGTTTTCTCCCTTTTACGCTTCCAATTCTCTCCCCTATCGCACTGAGGGGGAGTCAAGGAGCAGCTTCATGGGACTGAGCTGCTGGCTGGGGTTAAGCCACGACAGCAGGAAANACCCCACCAGCGAGCAGGCTGGGGGGACGCAGTGAGGTGGGAGGGGACACAGGACAGCAGACCTCAGGGATATTCCAGACCATATGGCATCATGCTCAGAAATAAAACTGAGGGGGAGGCTGGGGGGGGGTCTGCTGCTCAGGAACTGGCTGGGCATAGGTGGTCAGGGGTGAATAGTTGTTTCCATTTGCATCACTTGTCTTGGGGTTTATTTCTTTTTCTTAATTTCCTTTTTGTTGCAGTTTACATTTTTTACTACTATTTTATTTCAATTATTAAACTTCTTATGTCAATTCATGAGTTTTCTCCCTTTTACGCTTCCAATTCTCTCCCCTATCGCACTGAGGGGGAGTCAAGGAGCAGCTTCATGGGACTGAGCTGCTGGCTGGGGTTAAGCCACGACAGCAGGAAACTGCCAGCTTGATCCATTCCAAACTTTGCATTTTTGCTTTTGCAATGCAGAGCACCTCTCAGAGCATACTTAGGATGCAGGGAAAGCAGCACCTATAATTTTCTAGTATGGCTTATAGTTGAGCGGGGAAATGCACTGCCTGCATCAATGCTCATTACGTACTGTCCAGGATGAGAGCAGAAAATCCATGCTTGTTGTCTCCACCTGGCAGAAAGGCTTTTCTCTGGAGCACCGATTTCGCTGATCCCTGTCTGTGTGCTGCCGTTGCTGAGGGCCGTCATGGACGTGTGTGCAGAGCCTGGCTCACTGATGCTGGGTGGTAGCTGACAGTCGTGCCGTGGCTGGTCCATGGGAAATTGCTGCTTTCTGTTCCTGCAGCAATTAACAAAAAAACCCTGTGATGCAGCAATGTAGTATCAGAAAAGCTGCGCAGGAAAACACAGTTTTCAGTGAAGGAAGAGGGGAAGGAAAGCGACCAAATCCCATCAATGTTCTACTCGGGGGGGGAGGGGAATTGATCTCAGTGATCTGACAGCTGTCTTAAAATCTGTGCTATATTTGCTTTATTGATTTAGTGAACGTGAATTTTTTAATGAAAAATTTTATTTTCATGTGAATGAAGGTAGCAAAACCTCTTCCCCATTTAATGTATCAGATTGCTCAGTGATGGCAGGTGTAGAAATCTCATGGGGGAAACTGCAGAGCAGAGATAGTGCAGGTAGGAGCTCTGGCTGAAAACACGGCACAGATGCGATCTTGTGCCTACTCTAAGGATAAATGAAAGACCTTTAATCTCTAGAGCTTTTATTTCTGTTTTTTCTTAGCAATTGCCTCAAAAGATGCAAGTTCCTTTGTTTAATGTATGTTTTATAGAAACTTGATTAGAAGGCAAATGAAAGCTTATTCTGCTGTAGCAGTGGATGGAAACATTCCAAAATCTCAATTCATCTGTTGTCAGAAGTAGCAAACAACCCAGTATCTCATTTCAGTGCCATCAAATAATTCAATGTTCAAATTAATCACAGACCACAGGAAAATCAATAACACAATTATGCATGAAATAAAGCATGGCTTCTGTTCAAATGAGCCTGCTCATTTCTAGTATATTCTGATTCAGCAAATATTTAATCTTTAATATGCAATTAGCCTGCCTAGGAAGGTTGCTCACAGTAATGCATTCATGGCAAAGGTGTAGTGCCTGTGTCCTCAGGGATGGACCAATGTTGTTGCTTGGTTTTCCCTTTATGATGTAGGTAACAAGTCCAGAAGGATCATGTAGGTAATAAAGAACTGAAGCATCTAAGAACAAAGAAGCATCTAATCTAAGTTCAGGTCTGCATGTCCAAGATGTGCAAGTGATAGCTGAGATCTGCAGAGAGAAACAAGTTCCTGCTCCATTAGTTTGAAGCTGGAGCTATGGAACTTTACCCATAAAAACTCAAGTGTACATCAGCTTGACGAGGTAAAGGGTCAGAAAAGAGATCACTCATACTGTGGCTTCAGCATTTCATTCTAGCTGCTGTGACCATGTAATGAGTACTTAGTAGCTGAAAGCTTTAAATTGTACTCATGTCTTCACACCTGCTGGCTGTTATAGCATCTTGTCTCATTTGGGGGTTGTCCCTTTCTTGTGGCAAACTGAAGGCAAGGAAAGTGAAGGTTTTAGCAAAATTTCTGGACGGTGTGAAGATCAGTCCAAGAGTAATGAAGTTTTTTGCATAAATAAGTGGTTGTCAGAATTGATGTTTGTTTGGGGACAGAGGTGACTTGTCCAGTGTTGCCTGAGGTGAGTAGGCAAACTGGTAGCAAAACCTGCATCTAATATCTAGATATTTAGGTCAGTCTTTCTTTTTGCATTTTGTCTCTCATTTCTTTTTCCTTCAGCAAAATCCAAACTAAACCTTTTCAACCTGATCCTGTTAAGAAATCTAATTAGTACTACAGCTTGCAGGGCGCTATTTTCATGTTGACTTTTAATCATGCTACTGTGAGAGTGTTTTCCCTGAGCCCTTACTGTTATAGAATAATTAACTGGAACATGCTGAGGCAGAAAACTTTTCTTAAAAAAAAGAAAAACTCTTCAAAGTATTGTGTATTTACTAGCTGGTTATGTGATGTGGTAAGAAAAAAAGACAAGTGAGCTATCCAGACTGGGCAGGTGAGCTTAATGTTGACTTATTTGTAGCAGTCCTCCTTGAGTGGGACAGGTTGTCTTGTGTAAGAAAGTGCATATTGACTAATAAAATTAGCTGAAGGATTCCAAAACTGAGCCTCCATGCTAAAAAGACTGACCACAGCTTTCAGGGATCTCTGAAGGTTTGTGTAATTGCTTCTTATGGCTGTGCCTTAGTTATGAAATGTTTTCTTTTTAATTAAACCATCATTTGTCTAGTAAATACCACTTTTATTTGGTTTTTAATTAGAGCAAAAAACTAATGCTGTGCATTGCTAAGCGTTCAGAGGATACCAGGTGAATAATAAAGAGCTGTACAAGAGGCTGTCAAATCTTGTTAGTGTTCCTTCATCAGCCCCTTCCCCAGATCTCACTCCTACACTTGGGTTTTGCCCATGCTGTAGTTGTCATGGTTATAAGGTGTATTAACACTGCTGGGATAACACAGGGAAGCAAAAAGTTTCCTCTATAGTCCCCCTGTAAAATAGGCATTGGGAGGAATAGAGTGGATTGGGGAGGTGGGAGGACAGGGGGAAAGGTCCGGAAAAGTCCTTTCTTCGAGAGTGGACCTGACCATGTTGCAGAGTGCAGCAGAGCCCGAGGAATGCAAGGGCTGTCCTGTCCTCGCTGCCTCTGCAGCCGCTGTGCCGGAGTGTCCTGCCCGCTCTGAGGGAGGAGCTGCTTTGCAGCACTTCCTGTGATGGAGATTTTCGGTTTTGAACCTTTTAAGTATATATTTTGTCCCACAGTAGTTCCTTTTTGTAAGACAGTAGAAATTATTCCCTTTTGAAGGGATAGAGAATAGAATTAATATATTGAGTCACCAGCAACCTGAAAGAGATTCCCTTAGATTGATGGGCTCATCAGGCAAAATCAGGGGCTGCCGTGAGCCTGTGCTTGTCTCCTGAGTCTCTGAACAGAAGTAAAAGAACACAAAGACAATTTTGTCCTTACAACTACCTGAATTCAGCCACAAATTTTAGCTTTTGATGCTACAGATGCATTGACCAGCGTGAGCTAGGACTCACTAGTGGGGAGGGAAGGTGGGGCAACAAAAAACACCTTTATATTANTAAGAAAATCTTGGTGCTTTGGCAAAATTTGTTGCTGTGAAGTCCTACTTTTCTTTTACTCTTTTTCATTATATCTGCTGCCCTTTCCAGTGTCGGGGTCTCTTCGCAGCCCCAAACCCCTGCTCTGGTCTTTGGTTGGAGATAATGAAAAGTTTGTGGAGGGTTTTTTTACTTAGCTGAAAGAGCACCATGCCAGTTGTCAGAAAACTGTTGTCATTACGTGGGTATATCAACTGTGTAGCTTTACTGCTATTTTCTTAAAGTTTGATTTACTTACTGAATTACTACAATGACACTTAATTTGACTTAATTTGGTGACTTAATTTGGTCTTAAGCCAAGGCCTTTTTATTAATATTATTGCAAGTCCTTAAAGCCAAAGTATATATAGATAAATTCAGTATAAAACACAAAACAAGTTCTTTCCTTTTAAGTTGTGAGTTATGAGAGTGTATTTGAGAGATTTACCTTGTTTTTTGGTTTTAAATGGGACCTGGAAAATTGATAAATATACCGACATCAAGCTATTTGACTCCCAACTTGTTTAAATGATTTATGTGCACTTCCCCTACCACTGCATCAAACTGTCTTATGAAGTAGAGTGCAAAACCACTTGATTTCAAAAAAGCTCCATGATCTTTGCAGAGTGTTTATGAGCCTAAATAATGAGTGTGATTGTGCAAGGTAGTTCAGTAGGTGTTGAAGTCGGTAGAAGGTTGATTGTTAACTCCAGCATGCCTAAGGTCAAACACTGGAACGGGTTGATCTGAGGGGTTGTGGAGTCTCTGTTGGAAATAGCCCAAGCCTGACCCTAAACTACCCTGCTATAGTTAACCCTGCTCTAAACAGTGCTTTCCATCATCTTCTTAACATCACCTGTTCTGTGAGACTGGGTAAGAAAAAAAAGACGTTAGAGTCTCAATCTTAGAATTCCTAGAAGAATGAGGAGACGAAGTTACAAAATCGAGTATTTAACAGAGGAAAGAGAACTTACGGTGAATGTTATATTTGTCTTGGAATAAATCAGGCTTTCCTGATATAGTCTGATAAAATAAGAAGTGTAAGGATGACTTCAGGACTGTTCTAGCAGGGGGTAAAGGAAGTTTACAAACTTCTGTTATACTGTGTGCTGCCTATAACGGGGAATGAGACTTGCCCTCTCTGCATGTGATTAGTTTCCATTGGACACGCAGTAGAGATAGACATCCTGGTTTCGACTGTCCTTGTTTGTGATGGATTAAATGTTGGCTCTCTCATTACCAGATAATAACTTGGATTTACCATCTGTGAAATAAGACAGTCTTACTCCAGTTGTCACTGGCTGGGGGAGCTCTCCTCTGTCTGCCTTCACAGCTGGATGTAATGCATGTTCTTGCTGATAATATCAGCAAAGAGATCAAGCACAGAAGTATCCTGGCCCAGACTTTGCTAGGGAGTGAGGTTCTTTGCAAAGACTTACCAGTGCCATCTTCAACAACATGGAAGATTTATGTTTAGTGCTGTACACCTTGTAAAGTCAGACATCAGCTGAAGTGTAGGTGTGATTTATGATCTCCTCAGCGTTTCTGCCCAAGATCTGAAAAGCTGAAAATATATTGTATCTAAATAACAATACCTGCCTCCCTTGAAGGGGATACTTTATGTTACAGCTCCTATCCAAAATGAAAGAACTGCTTGTGATCCAGTGGCAGCTTGATGACTATCTTGGAAAGGACAGACAATTAGTCTTGCAATAGTGACTTGTCAGATTTTTTTCTTTTAGGACAGTGGAAGAATTGTGTCCTTCAGTGGTCCCTTGGAGCCCTGAAGTTTGCTGTGGTTTCCTTCTCAGTGTCATGTTACAAGGGCCTATGTACACAGCAGATACCTCCAAATGCACTAGAAAATGTGGTTCTTCCTTCCCTAGGCAATGCTGTAATTACAATTTCAATTCTTAATGTAATCCAGAATTTCAAATGCTTATGGAACTTTCTAATGTGCATCCAGTCACACTGAATTAGTCTTCAAAATACCCCACTGTCTTTCATGGATCTGCAGAAGCACACGGTCTTGTCTTCATCTGTGGTAAGTACGGGTACCCTCATTTATGCCCTGTCTTGGGTTCAGTCTTCCCATTGTGAATTTTGTTGGTTTTTACCTCTGCTCTAAAAGGACAGGAGTAGGTCTTTTGTTTCCTTATCTGGGCTTTGAAACAGCATTGTCTATCTCTTTGTTACTGGGATCCAGTTGTGGTTCCAGCTTTGGATGACCCTGGTGCCACCTCTTCCACCCCACATATTCCATATTGTTCTGCACCAGGGGGGTGTAGTGTGTTGGTCCAGAAGTGGTGGCAGCCCTGGGCTTGCCCTCCCATGGGGCACTGACTTTGCGTTGTCTCTGTCTCCCAGTGCTGCAGTGACTCTGGCACTGATTTCCAGGCAGTTTCTCTGTGCAGCATCAGCAGCAGTAGGTGAAGCATCTCTTGAAGCTGCACGGGAACCATCCCTTGCTCCGGGGCATGGGTGGCCAGTGCTGTACAGAGCTTTGCTAGCACGATACAGGTGTGCAGGTCCTGCCAGAGAGTGTGTGCAGGCTATCATGCCAGCAGGAAGATGTCGTGAGAAGATTTTATCTTCACCTTCAACAGGGTGAACCTTTGGATTGTGAAATACATACCTGGCCTTTAGCACGGGTCACTAATAGTAAGCAATATGAGGCATTTATCCTGTGCTTGCTGAACTCATCTCTTGGGATACAGTGAGCAGCCCAGCTGAGCAGGAAGCATTTACTTCTATTTTCCTCTTAGTACATTGTTAGTTAGACTACTTTCTGCAGGAAATCTTATCAAGCAGGAAAATGGAAGTAATGTATTTTCAGCCATTTATAATGCTGGCAGTGTCCTAATAACCTGCAAAAGTGAGATAGAAATTGAAAAACTGGGAGCTAGATTAAGTTAGGACATCGTGTGAATCGGTGCAAGGACTGTTGCTGTTCTGAAATGTTGTTGCAGTTAAGGTGATACAGAGGGTGCCAAATGCAAATTGACCACCAAGGACAAAATTTCACAGCCAGGTACTTGGAAATAGTCTTTTTGAGGCATGTGTAGTGTCCAGGCTCCCCTGAGTTCAGGTATCCTCCAGATACCTTGGCTCTGTGGAGGCCTCCAGGTCCCATCCTTAACTCTGCCTTGTCAGCCTCAGTGAAAGTGAAGGATAAGTCTTGGCACACAGAAATCAAGAACCTTTTTGTTCTGGATTGGGCTTCTGTGGGCAGAGTCTCTCATATGATGATGTTTGCAGTAGGTCTCTCACTTCTGGGCCTTCTGGCTTCAGCTGAAAACTCCCAACATTTATTCCCACTGCACAGAGCACAAAACTCTAAGAAGCAATTCTGTTCTGAAAGAAGGTGACGTTTGTGCCCTCCCAGAGGTAAGGGGGAAAGGGTGTTGATGTGCTGTTGAAAATACCCTGCACAGGAGTCAGCCCTCTGCCGTGCAGCCTTCCTCCCCAGCTTTGTGTAGCTCCAGCTTATTACTCATGGGAAAAAAAGCATAAATTCAAATATTTTTCCTGGTTTGCATCAAGTCAGCCTGGATTTATTCCCTCTCACAATTCTGCACATCTGCACTGGAATTTGGGCAGGTTTAGGGTAGTTAGAGGGTCAGTTAAGCCACCTGATTCCTGGACAAGCCAAACTGTATTTTCTGAATCACTGGAATTATTTTATTTTATTTTTAAGATTCCCTGTCCTCCTCTCTATCATGTCATGCACAAATTAGTCCTTCGGAGAGTAATTTGAAAACAGGCACTGTGTGTGACAAGAAGGTACAATGTGAAATGTGTGGTACTTTTGTTTTCAGTTAATTAGAAACTCGAGATCTCTCATTACTAATAAAGCTTCAGGTTTCTGTTCTTTGAAGCAGACAAATTTCTAATCAGGCATAATTACTGAGAAGAGCTCCTTGGCTGAATCCATTAACTTCCCCTCCTGGTCTGGGGTTTTTTTTTCTTCTCCTTTTCCTCATGTCTTGGCCTGGAGACAGTAAAATATATGGCAAACCTCCAATAATTACCTGAATGGCAGACATTTAATAGCTTTATAATGTATCTGAGTGAAGGTAATTAAATCTGCTGTACTGAGCTTTTCAGCTACAGCTATTTTATTCTCTGTCTACATAGAACTTTTAAAAATTTTCTGTGCCAAAGAAGTATTACTTTCCAAATACATGTTAATTAATTGTCCATTTGTATTGATGCTGGACATAATTCATGACAATTTCTTACAAAGTGCCTGCCCTTCAATGGTTTGCTGTAGACCACCAAATGCAAGTGCCTCCTTATTGTTATAGATTGCCTTTCTCTATGTCACTTTAAAATCGTTGCTTTCTCCTGAGCAGTGAGAAATTATGTATTTCAAGTTATTCATGCAAAGCTCATCACTTCAGAAACATCAAGCACCTTTGGCTATTTGTAACTTGCCTTTTTGTGCTCTGGATTATAACTCAGACTCCAACATGATTTTCTTGGTTTTATGAGTTGCTGAAGTAAAATATTGTTGCCTGAGAATTTAGCGTAGGATGTACAGGGTGAAAGATTCTTGTCTTGGAACAAAACAAATTTTTCTTTTTTTTAGGATGGTATGGGAAAACATGAGAGGAATGATTTGTGGTAAGACCTGGAAGGAGAAACACTGCAGGCATTGCTGTCATTGAAGATGATGATTACAAATGGCCTGACGGATTTTATAGAAATAACTTAATCTGTTTAAATCTACTTTTTTATTGAGGGTACCCAAAAATACATGCAGGTTCAGGAATGAAGGCGAGAGAATTCTCTTCTGTCCCAAAGGTGACTTACTCTTTTCCAGATGTGTTTATTGAATTCTGCATTGAATGGATGTAATCAATGTCAGAGCAGAACTAACTGTTGCATCTCAAGGTGTGTGGATAGTTTGGGTGAAGGGAAACGCTGAGTCAAAGTGACCAGTTTTTGAATCTTTTTGTATCAGTGCTGAGAATACCCAACTGGATTATCTTTACAAGTAACTTTAAATTTCTCCTGATGTGTGTTCTTTCCCTGTCTTAAACATGCTTATTTAATAAAAAGCAGAAACCAGAAACCTTATTAAGCACATCTACAAGTACATTTGTAGGTTTTTTTGCCAAATTTCCCCCAATTCTAGTCTAAACTTTTAAACCGCAAAGGCATGACTTGTCTCATACGTTTGGTACAAAGTATGACAGCTCTCCTAAGCAATACCTTAATGGTGAGAAAACTGACTGAGGATGTTTGAGATGAAAGGCAAAATCACCTTCAGCCTGTACTCATGCACCTTACGCTGCCTCAGTGGTCCCCTTGGCATGCTGCCCACCCTGAAGTTACTGTGACCACCCTTGCTGCTAATTCTAGGGAAAGAAAACCACCAAAATATCCAGTAGTTTGTACAAAAGGTTGTCTTTTAAGACACCCCTTTATTCTGCTGATGTATCTGTTGGCCCTCTCAGCCTTCCTCTGCACTGAAGTGAGCTTGCTCCCTGGTCTCTGAGTGATGTGTGTTGGGACAGTTCATGGCAAAAGGGCAGAATTTGCTTGTTTTTATTGCTGAAGGGATCATTATTGCTGATCCACTTATTATATGGTTTTCCTGTACTATACCAGAATTTGCTCCAGAAGAGTCTTTTGAAGAGAAAACAGAATCTGCAAATTGTGTGTACTTTTTTCACTGAAAGGGCAGCTTTCCAATGAAGTTAAACCTGTTATTTTTCAGAGAAGAATTTGTGGGTTTCATATTTGCTGAAAAAACCAAAATGCTCAGCTATGAGCTACAAATATAATTCTGCATTCCCCTTCAGTGTTTGTTTCCCTTTCAACAGTTTTACAGCGTTAGTGCTTCTTTGGGCCTTTTGGGTTTGGTTCTGTTTTCCCCCACAGTGATTGTCTTGTTTTTTCTCTCTGTGAAGTCACAGAATCACAGAA
>VZRJ01001396.1:676816-762336 GCA_013397565.1 Ptilonorhynchus violaceus | reverse complement strand
GGCCCAAGGCTCCTTCTCCCCCCTATGCTCTGCAATGGCAGCCATCCAAAATTGAGTAAGTCTCTGGGCTGCTACTTAAATCTCTCATCTAGAACAGCAAGGTCACTCTTCGATCCCACCAACTCAGCTCTCTCTGCGTAGCTCGGCTCGGCTTAACTTCTCTCGGCTTTTCTCCGCTTTCTCGGCTCGGCTTAGCTAAGCTGCTTCTCTGTTTGGCCTTGGTCCAGATGGCCATAGACCAGCTCCTCTCAGGTCCAAACAGCACAGGACCAGCGGGGGGGGTGTGGCCGGCTGCCCCCACCGGCCCCCTGGGCCATGGGCCCCTGGCCCAGGGGTCGGGGGAGGGCCTCTCCTGCTCGTAGGTCAGCAGGCAGCAAGGGAGCAAGAGAGGAAGTGAGGGGGTGTTATGTTACTTCCTAGATGTTTTTTATAACATTCCTTTCACAGAGATGTCACATGAACACTAAGTGGCTCACAGAACTGTCCTTTACCTGTTTTTAACCAATCAAATTTGTCTCACACCGGGTCAAACCCTGACACTCCACCCTTCGGCTCTGTGAAAGGATGTTTTAAAAACCATAAACATCTAACATACAATATTCACTCACAGCAAACCTGAACTAAAAGAAGAACAAAAGTACATCTCCACCCCTAGGATTTTCACCAAAACTGTAAAGCAAACCGTTATGTACTTAATACATGTTTTTGCCATCTTTTTCTCCTCAGCTTCTCACTTCAAGTTAATAATTCTTGTTTGATTCCCGGCCAATGCATCAAATGTCAAGGGTTAACCTGGAGGCAAACTCCAGATCCCCACGCTTAGTTCTTCAGAGGAGAGGAGACAGCAAAAACAGGCTGCAAACTTGAGAAATGATTAAATATTTCTTTTGAATCAAAGTCCTGAGTCCTTGGCAGGTGTGGTCTTCTGCTCTGTCTCTAGGTAGCTGCTTGAGTACAGAGTAGGCCCTCTCCAGGCTCGGGGGGCGTAGGCCCCGGAAAGATGGTATGTAGAACAGAGCCCAGTTGTCTGTTGTACAGTTCCAAAGGAAGAAGAAAAAGAAAATACAGTCCCAGGAAAAAAGCTGTCTTCTTCTCTTGCCTCAAACAGAGGAGGGAAAAAGCCAAAAGCAAGTTTTAACTCCATCCGAATATCCCTCAGCTGAATAAAAACTGTGCGAAAGCTCACAAGAAAAAAAAGGTAAAGGTAAAAAAGTGTCCCTTCGCCTTCAGCTATAGAAAGCGACTGCCGAGATGTTTTCTTCTCAGAACCATAACATAGCGAGCTGATAAAGGTGAAAGAATGTAAATATCCTTCGAAGAAAACCAAAACATAGCTCCTGGCTTCTTGAGCCAGCTTAAAGATACAGAGTTAATACTTTTTCATTAAGCAGGCGATAGCATCATAAAGTCACTCCAGGACAATTATTTAATCATTTTTCAAGTTTGCAGCCTGTTTTTGCTGTCTCTTCTCCTCTGAAGAATATAGCGTGGGGATCTGGAGTTTGCCTCGAGGTTAACCCTTGACATTTCATTACTGTCAAGTATCTCAAGAACATTGTATTCACAGTATTAAATGTGCCATTTATTTAGTGGCATCTGTGGTTATAATCTATGTTGTTAAGATACCAGATAAATTGGCTAGGGGAAAGAACTATTCTTATCCTTCAGATAAGGAATATATAAATAGTCCATCCTCTTAGTGGTTGCAGTGTGACAAGATGTTTGCAAGTCTTTTTTACTTTAACTGGATTTGCAGATATAGAGAAAAGCAAAGCAATTAGAAAAATGCATTCATAATTATTGCAGGTTTAGAAGATGATAAGTGTAAAGAAATGGGCTTACAGGGAGAGTATGACAACTTATATAGTTCTTTCCTCCCTTTCTGCAGACATTCTATAAAAATATTAATTTACCCATTCCAGAAACATGTTGGAAGAAGAAAATAAAAGGACTGTCATTGTGCACATTATGGTGTTCAGCTCTAAATGTAACAAGGCATTGTCCAGTACAACTGCTGTACTTACACAGGTAAAAACCTCACAAAGAGAACATTTTCACCAGAAGGTAAATGCAAACCTGTCAACTGAGAGAATTTAAATGACAACACATCCTACTTTTGATGCTGACTTTGATTTAAAAACTCACTAAGAATTTTGAAATGGTTATCTTCCTTTAAAAAAAAAAGAAAAAACAGAACCTTCCAAATTAGAATATTGATTTGCTCTTTGTAAAAATATATTATAAACAAAAGAAAGACACTTTTAAGAATTATTTTCTAGATTTATACAAAAGTCTCAAATTTACAGTAGTTTTTCTTTCAGTGTTACGTTATTCAAGTTGTTTTCACATTAATATTTATTACCTTTAACAAGCTTTACATATGAAGATATTTTTAATCTTTAAACTTCAAAATCTCTTGTTCTACTCTTATGTCCTCTCATAAAACTGCTAGAATAGAGAAAACAAATCTCACTCTTAAAGTACAGTAGGCCAGACATGAAATTAAGGTACAGTTCTGTTGTCTATCAATTCAGTAAGTAGCTTCCCCTGTCAATTAGTCTAATGCAAACAAGGTAGCTGTAAGTTTACTATCAGTATTATGTATGTAAGGCTTTTTAAGTTAAGAGGCATTAACTGCAGACATTAAAAGAAGAAAAAAAAGATTTCCATGCTCTAGAAAACTAGAAGAATTTCTTCAAGGTTTCAGCTGGCTTTTGATTTCTCACACTGGCATACAAGCATGCTACACAAGATATGATTTTCTAGGATTTTTTTCTTAGACATGACACAGAAATAGTCCTGTGCTTTGGTGGAAACTCTTGCATATTTTGTTCTTTAGAATGTTATGTCATTTATGCAGGTTTCTCTCTATGTATTCCAATATTTAACTTTTTCATATATTATCAGAAAAAAAGAAGATGTAAAATAGAGTAAGACACAAAGTGAAATAGCATTCCATAAAGAGAAAGAGTTTTTATGATAAAAACAGAAGATGCTTCTAATTCAAAGGCATAATACAAACCTTTGGTTATCAGGGTTGGCAAATGAGATATTCCTAAGAAGCAAAAGTAAAAATCTCTTTAGGAGAAAAAGGAATCAAAAGTTTGGAAAACATAAGAAGAGATGCAGGATTCCCAGAATATTGTTTGACTTGACTGAAAATACCTGTAACATGCTACTCTTTTACAAAGTTTGGTTGAAATAGATCTAAGGTAATGAGTTTTTTGGGAAGTGTGGAGTCAAGAAGACCTCTCTTCTGTTGTGTCTTCCAAAACTCCTATCAGGCAAAATACTTGTCAAAGAGGAGAGAAACAGTGATTTTGGGAGGTTTTGAGTTTGGGCATTTTTTGTTTAGGGTGGGGTTGTTTTTGTGGTCTGAGTTTCTTTGGGGGGGGTTATTTATTTTATTAGAGCTTAATAAACATATGTACAGCTTTCAGCTTCTGTAATTTAAGCAATTGGAAGGTAATTACAAAGGCAAAGCCCTAGGAATAATTCTTCATATTTATGTCTGCTTTGTTTATTAAATTCCCAGAAAATCATGTGTAAAGGTGAAACCTCATTGATTGCAGGTTTTCATTTTTTTGGTGATTTTTCAAATAATTAAAACCAGCTGTAAATGTAAATTAAGCATTAGGTTAACATTAATATAAATTTCTCCATCTCATTTCAAGCTAATTGATATTCAGCTAATAATGAGCTATAGCAACATTGGTGCCAATTATTGTAAGGAATTAGCACACTGAGTTAGTCTTACAAAAGAGGTAATTTTTCATGACTTCTGTTGAGTATAACCAAAGCAACATGTTTAGTCAGTTTTTAACATCTTCATTAATTATCTGGAAGAAAACAGAAGCAGCATATTAATTCAACATGTACATACTTAAGCCTATTGTCAACATTTAGAAGGAAATTAAGGAAATAAAAAGCAACACAAACTTAAAATATGCTGTTTTATATAAAATAATTTCTAATTTTAATATTCTTTTAAAATAATATGAAGAACTAGTCAAAATTCAACAGTTGATGTAGAAGAGCAAACAGACTGGCACATAAAAAAGACCTGTCTTCATAAGAGAATTCAGGGAGGAAGGGACCTCAGGATATTTGTAATCCAGCTCCCTGCTCAAATTAGGGTCAATTCTGAGACCAAACCAGGCTGGTTAGAGTTGTGTCCACTCAAACCTTGCTAACTAACAAGGACAGAGACTGTACAGCCTCTGGGAAACCTGTTCATGTGTTTGTCTCTCCTCACAATGAAAATATTTTTCTGTAATTTCATTCATTTTCATAGTTACTCTCATAGTCTCTTGTTGGGGTCTCCACCTCTTAACTCTTGAGGTTCAAGTCTCTCATCGAACCAGCTTTGGTAGTCTTCATCAGTTGTAAAGTGGCTCTGAGAGACAATGTCTTGTGACAGGAGGTAGACTTTGGTCAAGAGTCAAAGTTCCTGAGTCCCTGCTCTTCCTAGAAATGGTAGTGGCTGAACTTCTGCATCTAGGGCTAAGAATTTGTTTCATTTGTGGGGCATTGCTACTTCACTTCTGCTTTCTGTGGTGTCAGAGCAGAGAGCAGTGAACCTCATTTGCTTCAAAGTAGGTACTACTCCATGCTATGCAGTGGGGTATGGTGTTTCTTATAACTCTCTGGCATGCTCATGAGCACTAGATTGTGGACCACAAGTTAGTCACAATCTTCATGCTCCTTAAGCCATTTATCTAGCTGACCAAGCACTCAGTTTGCTCATTAAAGGCAGGCTGCTTGGCAGTCACCTCGACCTGCTTTTGCAACAAAGTAGGAAAGAGAATACTTTGAACTGTCTCTTGGCATTGGCATGGACTCAGCTGAAAGTTCTGGGTTCCTACATAAAAGAGTAGCTCCAATAAAAGAAATCACTTGTGTCCAGTCAAGAGTGCACCCTAACTTTCTCCAAAACAGGACAGCAGGACAAAAAGTGGACATTCAATTGGGATTATTTATGTACAAAAAATACATATTTTATTCTTATTTGGCAGAAAATGTTCACTAATTCAGTCCAAATTGAATAAACTTCAAAATAACTTCAGAATGCTTTTTTTTTCCCAGTGAGTCCTATATTCATTTCCCCCTTCCCCAAAATGCTTTAATTGTATTAAAGAAATAATAATCCCAGAACTTTACAGTTGAACCATATTGACATTTGTATCAAATATGAGTGGTGCTCATGCTCTTCTCCTTATTAGATTTCATTCTTTCTCTACATGCAAAAGAAGCAATTCTGGTACAACATTATTAACAGAAGCATATCTTCTTTCAGTGATTCTGTTGGAGTATGTATGCACCTGGAGCAACTGAAGTATACCTGTGGAAATTTTGTGGAACTTCAGTGGAAGTCAGTGAAAGTGGTGTAAATTTCAGCCTAAAAGTGTGTGAAAGCTCTTCTGCACACAAGATAAATGAACAATAAATTAAGCAAGTGACTTATGCTTCTCTGGTTTACTACTGGATTCAAAATAACACAAGGAATTCAAATTTAACCATGATGAGGTTATCACTGGTAAAATGGAAGGAAGGGATTACAAGCTCAAGGAAAGATGTTTCCTTTAAGGAATACAGAATATGTGAATAGTCAGGCATAAGATTACTGAGTGCAGAAACAAGTATCTAATATATTGCTATTTTAAAAGAGATGATCTGTAATGTATTTTTGAGAAGTAGTACTGCTACAAAGCTGAACATAAGGAAGTTCAACACAGTATGAATAATTTTCTGCAACTTAAGCCACTTAAAGCTGCTTTGGCATTGGGATGGATTGGATATGGTTTCTCCAGCTTTGCGTCTCAAATACCTGATGTATGTGCTAATCAGTTTTGCTTAAATAAGGGTGTCTTGACAGCACCCATAGATATCATATATTGACCAATCCATTCAACTACTTTGTTTTCTGAAATTTTCCTGAGAAAATTAAATAACCATCAAAAGAATAGCATCACTTCCATCAGTGCCATTTTGCTTCTTAGGAGTATTGGAACTGGGTTATTCCAATGTCATTTCAATTTTTCTTTCTTTGTAAGAGAACTATCCAAACAATTTGCTTAGAAAGTGAAATCTTATCGTTAAATTGTCTTTCCACATTATGTTGTTGTCAAAAAATGATGGTATATATAAACCATCAAACATGGCAAATTTGTTTTCATTAGGAAGTTTTTCAATTGTGTCTGTGTTGTTTCGTAGTCTTCTTGTATGTAACCTCTAGGAACTGCAGGGAGATGAGACGTGCACACATCGCCTGCTTGCTTTTTATTTCTCCTCCTGAGATTTCACTACTGCTTCCAGCATGTTTAACATAATCTTTGCACAAACAAATCTTCTCTTTTGTCTTACTAAGCCTTATCTATCAAGCCCATTTCAAGAGTTTGGATATGAACAATATAATGATATGCATTTTAAGATGCTATAAGCTATATGCAGGAGAAGAATACTAATGTGTGTTATAGGAGCACATTGAAACCAGTGCCATATTGATATTTCATATTCCAATTGCAGGATGGTTCATTGATCTTCCTAAACTTATGCACAGAATGTACTAAAACCATAAAGGACCCCAAATATAAATAAATTGCTTTTATACATTCAGAATTAGAAAACAGTATAAGAAGCAAAGAAGAAAGCAGAAAGTTAAAATGACTTAGTGCTTAGAAAATGCATCACAGATGTTTTAACATTTTCAATGTTATTGTTTTAAAACAATATTAATGACTATTTGTGATCCAATAAATAATTTATGCAGTGGTCTGAATAATAGCTATATTTTATGAATACATAAAGGACCAAAAAATGTAAGAAAAAAATGTAAATTGCTAAACATGAACATAATAAATGTAGCTTTTTTAAAAAAAAATAGGTTTTCTGTGGAAAAAAAATGGAGAAAAAAATTTTATGACATTAATATACAGGTTCTTAATCTATCCAGTTCTGAAATTTTACTGAGTTTGCATTCATATAAAACAAGATATTTTTTTTCCCTTTTATGTACTATTTTGATATTATTTTTATTAGCAGATAATCTTAAAAAACCCTGCCCTTGGGGATGGTAAAGCAAATTTACCCATTACTTTATAGTGGAGATCCTCAAAGGGACTTCTAAGATTTTCAGAAAGAACCAGCACACCGTATTACAGAAACCTTAGGAAATGATTTATGTTCATATTTATTTCTGTCTTTTTTTTTTTTTTTTTCCCAAAAGGATCTTGTATATGTTCCAGCTACCCTTTATTCAACTCTCGGCAGGACCCTGGTTTAAAAGTATACTACGAAGAAGCACATGTATATTCATAAGGAATAAACAGTATTTAGACCAGGGACAATATTTTTTATTGCGTTTATATTTCTTTGTAAGTTTGGGTTATTTTACTGTTCAAGAAAATGAGAGGTTTACAGTACAGGCTGGTTCAAGGCACAGTGCTGACAGGTACTGTGCATTAACATCTCCATAGATCTCTGCAAAAGGCACTCCACTCCTGACTTACAACACCTCTGCTGCTCTAATACTGGTTGTGTACATTTTCCCTGTGCCAAGGCTGTCAGATTTGTGTTGAGTTGTGTGGTGGGTTTTAAACTAGTGAACCTTCCACTGAGGACTACAATAAGATCACCAAAATAAATCCACACTTTCTCTAACCTGGAAGTAAAAGTAATGCAAACCAAATATATTAGTCCTTTCTTTGACTACTTCAGTGACCCTAACACTTACACTCATTTTGAAAACAAAGATGTGACTTCTGTACTTTCACACCTTCCTGAGTGTTAGTCAAACAGCATCTCAATGAAGCTCCTAAAGTTGCTGTGAATGATATAGGACTTAGAAGCTTTTCTACTTTCTGTAAAAAAATGGGTACATGGGAAATCTGGGATTCCAGATCTCAGTCTGAGATCTCATTTTCTATATTTTTATGCCAAAAAATATTCTTTATTGTTGAACTACAGTAAGAAATCCGTGCTTCTTAGGGGTGGTATAAGTACTGTTAAAAGTCTCTGAGGGTAAAGTTGTCTGGAGTTTAATGTGATGAGGAGGAGGAACTGGGAGAGTTTGGCACTTCCAGGCTCATGAAGGCCTTTGACACTGAAACTTAGGTATAATCATTGATTATTAATATCTCTATGTGACAAAGACAAGTTTCACAGCAGGTAAATAGACAGTCAGTTTCCATGTCCTGTTGTCTCTCTTCAGCTTATGCTGAAAACATTTGTGGAAAATTTAACTTTTCTTTTCTTTCATAGTTATCCCTTTAGAATCTGATTTCTGATCCTACCTGGTACCTGAACCACATAAACTAAAATAATAGTCAGTATTTGACTATTCCAGATGAGAAGCTTCAGTTAATCAGAGCAGAATAACTTTTTCAGAATTTATAAACCATTCACACACAGATTAGAAAATTCATTCCATTCAAAACATCCAAGAATTTAGCCACTTGCTGTCCTTGATGTATACCTAATTTCAGTGATACACACTGAGAAGACACTCTCATTGGAAAGTTGGAAAAAACCAAACATGTGAATGAGTTTTCCAGATCTGATTTCTAGAGGAAAATACTGGACAAGAGATATACATCCATGCAATATACTCAGCAAAACGAAATTCTAGCCTCCACTTCCAATGTTGAATATGCATATTAAAACTTTGTGTATGAGTTGTATGTATATGACTCATATTCTTTTTATTTGTCTGCTCACCAAGACACCATTTCATAAACTGTTTTGAGATTAGGATTACATTTCCTGATTCCTCTTATATTAGAAGACCCTAAAGTAGGCAACTGCAGAGCTCTGACTCAAACTCTCTTCAAGTTGTGCAGCACAGTTTATTTCTAGAAATCACTATAAAGTTTTCTCTGACACCTTAAATTGCATTCCATTTCATTCTCTGAAAAACCCTTAAATTTTCAATTGGTTCATCAGAACAATTTTGGTCATTTTATCCTGCTGTGTCATAACTCTTTTGTTCCTCTTAACATTCAGCTTTACAAGAGCGGAGAGGAGTGGGAGAAATCCATTCATTCCAGATTATTTCAAGGGAATATCTCCACTCACATTTGTTGGATAGCCAACAGACTAAGTTTTTCTTGTTTAAAGCTAAAATATTCTTCTCTTTGGGGCTCTGTTCAGACAGTTTCCTGACACCAACTTGAGATCTGACATTTTGCTGGCACTCTTAGCTACACACCAAGCCTGTCTGTTTGAGAGTTCCTGGCACTTCACTGTATGGATCAGTTCCTGTGCAATCTAACAGCATGGTGTAATTTTTTATGAAGTATTTCTGGTGGAGAAAAGGATTGATTTACAGCTTTAAATGCATTTTTCCCACTTCTTCTCTCCTGCGGGGTCTGAATGTCAAAGGCACTAAGAAGAGTAACATGAATATTAAGAATATCTTAATAGGGATGAACTAGAGTGTTCTTAATGCATTTTATTTTCATCTGTGCAGTAATGACTGTAATTTTTAATGCAAATTGCCTTTAGAAATCAAAATATATCCTTTAGAAACAAAATTTAAAACTAGATTGTTAAAAATAAATATATAACTCGTCATTGTTAAATAGTAAAAAATGAAATATAATTACATAAGAAATTCTAGATGCAAAGCTTTATTGAAAAGCATTTGTTCAAGTATATGAATTTCAGAAACACAGGATATATCTTCCTGCTTTTAAAAAATGGGTGAACAATACATCCTCAGATGTTGTTCTATTTGAGAGGTATTGCATTTAAACTGTTAAGCTCCAGAAAACAGATTTCATTGATTGTAAGGCAACTCTTGACACTATCTAAACTATAAAAAGCTTTGCAGGATAACACACACTTCAATTAATTTTCACTTTTAAAAAATCCTATTAAGTATTACACTTGTATACATACATTGAAAGATCGAAGTTTGAAAATGAGAGTAGTAGCATAACCTGTAATGTCAGTACCTCAAGTGCTGCAAGTTACTTGAAAGTATCTACAGAGTTAAAAAATTAATTTTTTATGATACAATTAAAAATTGTCCTTTAAACCTTTCCCATTATTAAATGAGAAACACAGGATTCAACTTCACATGTTATGTCTTTTTCTTAAATTGCTACCAGTCAGATGCAACTCATCTCAAGTAATTTCTGCCATGGATGAATTTGCTCATACTCTTGGTACTGAGACTAACTTGTCCTACCTCTATATAAGAGGAACTGCCAGGTTTGCAATGTTCCAATTACAGAAGACTTATGTCACACTATGTTCAAATGTTAGAAAGAGGTAGATTTTGAAGAAAAGGAGCAATAGTATGATGCAGACTATGCTGATGCCTCTGCTACTTGAAAGGACAAATACCTACTAGGAAAAAAATAGTTAAGTTCTTGACACAAATGAGTAAATCAGTTCCTTTGAAAATACTTAAATAGAATTGTCTTGCATAGCTGTTTTTCAATAAATATACTGACTACATAATTTTGAAATTCACTGGGGAAACAGAAAAAAATGCTATAAAACCCTCTCATAAATATATGGGGATTTTTTCCCCTGGATTATAGCAATCAGTTAATTAAAATTCTTATTTTCCCTTTTTCTTATGTACAACACAATTCTATATTTTACTAAATATATATTTTAGTTTTCATACGGGGTCTGAAGGAAGTACTGTGCATGCTTAAGGCACACTCCCAGGAGCAATCATACTAGCATTAATTTATCCATTCAAAATCCTAATACTTGCTATCTTAACCTCTTCTCAACACACTATCTAAAATAGAAAACTTATTTTAATGATCCAAGCAGGAAGCTTATTGAATATCTCACCTGAGACAGAGTGGCTATATATGTAAGATCATATTAACAGTTCTCATTCACCAGTATATGAGCATATGCACTGTTAAAGGAAAAACAGAATTTAACTTACTAGCATGGTCATATACAGACTTTTCAAGCAAACCAAGATGCTGTGTGAATCTATTCTTGCATCATTCTTCTAAGATATTTTGTGTTTGTGAAAAGCCCTTAGATTGATGAACCCTGTGAGCCTTTTCATTTTACGAGGATCTGTACTGGGCGTTGGACTAGATGATCTGCAGAGATCCTTTCCAACTCTAAGTATTCTGTGATTCTGATTCTGTCATTCTGTGGATATCCTGTAGTCCTCAGAGCTGCTAAGAGCCTCTGCAAGCATTTATATGGTAATCCCTTCTAAGAGACTTCTGGCAAGATTCAACTGTGTATTCAGATAATCAACGAGCTATTTATGACATAAGTGTCTGAAAATAAGATGGATGTCTAAGCTTCTATTATACTCAATAATTATTTAGTAGATGTCATTGATGGAGCTTACAAAACAATTTTGCTGTCCTTAGATAACTACCGGAAAGTATCAGTATGGAATACACAGGAGTGTAGAGCCATTTGAACTACCCTAAATTGTCTACTGGCTGATATGACAAAATATAAACAGGAGATCATTGCTTTGTGGATTGACAGCTAGAGGCCAAATTTAGATGCACCCAGTGCTCAGGACACTGAATCCCTTTACTGAGAAATTCAGATGTGTGAAAATAGGAATTTAGTGCTATTTGTGCTGCCATATTTGCCTCAATCTCCTACTGGAGCAAGTTTCAGATATCTCTTGCCTTTGATATTTGTAATCCCTTTATATATGACCTGGGTTTCTTAGGGAGACTAGATTCCCATGTGTAGGCAAGTAATTGCATTAGCTGAGTCAGTCTTTAGATTCCTCTAAATGCATAGTTTAAACCCACTGCGTATAAAGGTGATGTAGAACATACTCAGACACATCATTATAAAAATGTAGATGTCCGTCTCAGATTGAACCCTAAGGCCTACACTGTAAACACCTTGATGTGATAAACAAACCTCAATGTGTCTGCATCTGGAGCAGAGTGCTCCTATCTTCCACCTGTCTTTCACACAAACACCTCCTATGGGTGGCCCTGGAAAGATATGACTTTCACTGGCTCCACTAAGCCATGCATGCTGTAGAGCACACATACGCTACATGGAAGTCTTTCTAAGTAAGGAAAAAAATAAAATCCATTCATGTGTTTTTAGGTATACCAAAGAAATTAATGCATCTCTAATTGAACCATCATCTTCATTCAGAGCCATTCAAGAAATCTTGAAGGTTCACAAACAGTAAGAATTTAAAGCTTTATCTTGTAGGGATAGAATTTGAACTCTGGATAAGACATAAGATTTTCCATTAAAAAAAAAATTTCTGAATAACTGTTTTCTTATAATAAGTGTGACTGGTGCTACAGCTGTAGCAACTTTTGTGGTAATGTATGAGTCAAGAAAAAAAATTAATCAAGCACATCATCAACAAAACAAAAAATCTTCACTTTAAGGTTATTTAATTTTCTTGAGGAAGCTTTCTCATTTAAAATGTAAATGTGTATTATTGTCATTATTTATTGTTCCTAAAGCAAGAATAGTTAATGATCAATAAAGTTATAGGCCTAGAAATGAAATGCTCTTGGTGTTTTAACAAATATGTATAATATAAACAATTTACATTGCTGAATCCACAGTATTTTCCACCAATACTGGGAAAACCAACTAAACAAGTAAAAATGAAACAAAGCAAATCAAAACCAGAACCCTCTGTCACCTGTATTACTGTTTTTCTTGTCTAATATTTAGTTCATTACAGGACTAAGATTATTCAATGAAACAACATACACCAGCGAAATAAATAAGAGCATTCACAAGTTGAAGGAACTTGCATATTACGATCATACATAGTTTAAACTTTTTCATCCTATTGTGATGCCTTCAAATGGAGTCCTAATCTGTAGTGCATGGGAATTGTGAATATTTTATGCACATGAAAAGCAAGATAACAAATATACAGACAAATACTGAGTGTCTGTTTTTAATGTTTTTGTTTGTTTTGGGTTTTTTTCTTTTTTTCAACAGCTCTATATCATTAGGTCTTTTTTTATGCTTCCCATTCTCCTTTCATAGCTGCTGCCTTGGCTTGTTTGTGGTTTTGAAGGACTGTTTTTTTTTTTTTAACCAGGGGAATATCCGAAATGCTGCTCTAAAGTCACTAATTATCAGAACTACTCTGAGACTACTGAAAAAATAAATGCTTTAAAATTAAAAACTGAAAAATCTAACCCAAACCAAACCAAACAACAAAGAAAACAAAAGCCCCGTAATGATACTTTACTTCGTAGCCACTCAGAATGATTATACTTTTTGCTACGGAATGACCTTTCACTTTATTAGAGGTTCTAAAGTGATTTCTCTATAAAAGCTGAGACAGACAAGACTGGCTCTGTGTTCCAATGAGAATAAATTATCCATTAGGGGTTCCAAAGGTGACTGACATATCCTCTACTTTCCTTAAGTATAGATGTTTCAATCATGTTTGTTTACTAGAATAAGTTAAATAAATAAAGATGAACAGGCATTTGTTTCTGCATCTTGTGAAGTGATTCTGGAAGTTGATTGCATAGACTTAAAAATGGGCACCAAATGGATATGTCAACAGTGAATAAAGTAAACAGAAACTCATCTGCACAGGAGGCTACCAAATAAACATATTTAACTTATGCAGAATACAAGATGTATTTTTAAGAGTTGTGTCAATTTTTCTAACTCTGGTGAATCACTTGCCTCTTTTTTAAATTACTTATTTTCTATTTCCTGTAGCTGTTTGGTGTTGTTTGGCTTGGTTTGGGTGGGTTTTGGTTTGCTTGGGTTTTTTATGTATTTGTTTGTTTTTTGCTTTTTTTCCTGTGAGATTTCAGTAGTGTGTTAATTATAATGTGGAATGCAAAATACTTATATGTGGCAGAATTTCATTGTGGTATTAATTAAAATTTTCTAAATGATGGATAAAGCTCCGACAACCCTTGAGCCTCTTATTTGTGTTAATCGGCACCTTAACGCCTAGCTGTGCTTGTCTCATGCCAAAGATTAGACATGTAAACAGTTCTTTCAAGTTTTATTTAAAGCCGCACCATGTCATTTTGGATACAACTGAAGACTGGTTTTTAACTGATCCTCAGTTCAGTGTGTCAGGTTTTCGTGGCTGTTTGTCAGCTACAGGTTGCAGAGCATTAAAAATAGGATGGCTAATTGGACTGAGCTTCTCCAACTGACTTCTCCTTTTAGGGTTTCCAATCAACACATGATTTTGTTTTTCTTTGCAGAATAAATGAAGTAGAGGGAGCAGGAGGGATCTAATCTGGGTTTATCTAAGATACTCAGGCCAAATAGTGAGTTGCTACCAACAACCATCCTTGCAGTGATGCATTTCCAGTTCAGACCACCACTGGTTTTCATCTTTACGTGCTTCTGTAAACTGATATTTATGTTTCTGCATGGTGCAGTGCAGAGCCACAAAGATTTTGCTGCCCAGTTCTCATGACTAAATACAACTTTCTCAGCAGGTTTTAGAAGCACTTGGTGTTTAAACCCATAAGAATACAGTCTGTGTAAAAAAAAAGAACTTTTTTTGTAACCTATTAAAGTCAAATACTAAGTCCTTAGTTGCTTCCAATTAATTAGCACAGCTAAAAAACAGCACAGCTAACCAAACTGACAGGCAGGTTAGGTCCTTTCTCAGTGTGGAGGCCATGTAGTAAAGAGAGACATAGCACCTACAGCTTGGAATCTCCAATTCTCTTTGTTCTCTGTTGCCCTGCTGCAACACAGAGGCTTCATATCCATTTCTGACATGTCACCACAGTTTATATCTCCAGAATTATAGTGAGTGTTACTGGGGAGTTTTACAGGAGCCATAGGTGCACTGGCCTAAGAAAATGAGTGATTTCATTGACATGGCAGGAAAATAAATGATAAACTCATGATAGCTCTCATAAATCTGTCCTTTACAGGAGCAAACTGTTACAAAAGTACAAAAAAATATTTTATGCTTACTAATTCTTCCTATTAATAGGTGAATATCTATAGGTTACAGAGACAGTAGAGCAGTAGATACCATTTTTTTGGTTGCTTGGGAAGGCAAATACCACAATCACAGACATTGCCCCTTCTTCCTCACCCTCCCTCTGAGTTTGCAGAACACTGTATCATATATCAAGGACTATCCCTTTGGTCAGTTAGGGCCAGCTGTCCAGGTTGTGTTCCCTCCAAAAGTCTCACCCCCTGCCTACTTACTTTTGGGCAGGAAAGGGAGAAAATGTAAAAGCCTTGATGCTGGGCAAGAACAATTCAGCAAAATCCAAAATGAAATGTTATCGACATTGACTTAGCCACAAATACAAAGCACAACACCGTATGGGCTGCAATGAAGGATGGTGTTTTAATCCCAGCCAATCCCAGTATATTTACTAAATTAGAGCTTTAGCAAACCCACATAGTGACAAGTGCCAACTATATGTTCATGCACAAATGTAAATCTTACTTGTAGCACTGAGATAAAACAAACCACATTTGTTTTATCCATTTTAAACAGAAGCTATATTCAAAGTTTCCATTTGCACTTTATCTAATGGATCATCTTGCAGAAAAATTCTGCTGGTTATTTCTTGATCTTTGGAGGTAAATATTTTTCAGGAACAAATTATCCCATATTGAATAATTGCCATGCACTTTTAAACGTTATGGAAATTTCTTAAAATCACACAAATCTGGAAATTAGGAGGAAAAAAAGATGCACACAGCTTTAATAAATATAGAGACTATGTTTTGGTTATAGAAACAGAAATAAATGCTTTGTTACACAAATAACCTTGAACTTGGACCATGATGGATACTGTAGTTAATTAAACTGTGTGTTGAGGTAATATTGGAAATGGGAGCATTTAGATGAAAAGGTGGGAAATGGATTGCGTAATAGGTAATGTAGTCCAAGTTTTGAAAGCGAGTTAATGAAAAGGACTCATTGAGACAGATGAGGTTGTTGTGCAGAGTTTAGCATTTATATACATATCAGTTTAAATTTTCAGGTGGGTTTTTGTTTTGATTTGTTTCAGTGGCTTGAATGGTATACTCAGACAAGTATGTAGGTATATTTTTACAGAAAAACTTCAAGGAAAATTTTTGAGTCTATTCAATTTTTGAATAATTTTCAAGTCTCTAATTAGAGAATAAAACATGGAAAAATAATTGATAATCCTTATATATTAAATCACATTTCTTTCCACTTCTTTCAGTCTCCGTTTTCTCTCTGAATAAATTACAATCTCACCTACCATTTTGGTTTGTTTTTATGATTTTCCTTTCAGTTAGTATTTAAGTTCAGAATCCTTAATTTTTAAGAAAGATCTCTTTATTTAAATTCCAATTAATGAAAAATGGAAACATTTAAGAGGGATACAGAACAAATGAATTGATGCAGACAAAGAAAACAAAGAACTCAAAGGAAAAGTAATAGGTAAAAGGAAAAGAAGAAAGTGAAATAAACATGAACTTCATTTATCATGCATCAAATGCATCATGAGCTGCAAATGCCTCAAATATGCATTTGATCTCACTTTAGAATTATATCTGCTCATTTTCATAAGCTCTTTTCACAATTAAAATATACAGTGAAAAGTGTTTGCGATCTCTGAGTATTATATCTTGTCTGTCTAGACAAATTTACAGTTAAACATGCATTTGCATAAAAGTAACCTCAATTTTTTAGTACAGATTGCCTAACCTGGGGTTAATTATGATAAATTCTTGATCTTTAACCTGGTCCAAGATACGTAGCATGGCTAAATAATCTGTATGGATTAGTTAGATGCTTCATTTTATGGTGCAAGCATGAATGTTAGGAACTAGAATAACAGAAAAAGGTAAATAAACTTCAACCCAGCTACTGAATGAAGACAATTATCGAGGAGGTCTTCAGACATCAAGGAAAATGCAGAAATGGGAAACTAAAAAATAGATCTTTTCAAATTATGTTAGGAATACAAGAAATCTCATAAATAACATAATCTTAAAATGAGATGGGGCAACATTTTACACAAGGATTAGGAAAGTTCTAATAGAAGAGCTAGACATTTTGAAAAAATAATTCATGTATTTAGAAGGAAACAGGAATATATCATATAAAAATGAAGAAGCACTGTATTTTCCATTAGTAAAGGAATGCAATATTCCAGTGGGAATGGATAGGGGATAAACAATTTTAAATCATCAGGTCTGGTTGACTTGCATATGGGACTTATAAAAGCTGAATGAGGAGATATGTGGCTTCCTAAAATCTGTTTTTAATGAATGTTGATATACTACAGAAATTTCATTAAACAGAGATAGGTAATGTTATACAAAATATTCAGGAAGAGCAAACAGGATGATTCAAGTAGGGGAAATATTAATATCCGATTTAGTTAAAAATAACAACAGAATGGTAAACTATAGCTGAATATCAATGTAATTTTAAAAGGCTGGCGTAGAATAAATTATTAGCAATGTAATGCATGTATCAGAAAACCTGAAACAAGTCTTCTCTAAAAATACACAGTAAATATCTAAAAATTTCTTGACAGGAAGGTTGCACTGTGAAAAATTCTGTGAATTACAGGAACTTTAAAAATGTTGTATGGTCTAGATGAACTGGTGCCATTCATGTTTCCATAAGGTGTGAGAAAGTGAATGTAACTTCAATGCTCTTGATTTCTTGATAACACTGAGATGGTGTGAGAGACTGGACAAAATGATTACTCATTTTGCTCAGAACAACTAAAGTGTGGGGGGGGGGCATGCAAGCACGGCAAGTTCTGTGAAAATGGATAGAGTTTGTTAAGTCAATGCTTTGAGAAATGCTTTATTTTTATTTAATGTTGCTTTAAAATTTGCCAAGTACCTTATTATACTTTAAAGGTCTAAAATTTCCAAGTAAAAGTTTGTTATTCAACCTCCTGAGAATGCTATCAGGTTCTCCTTTGTGCCTCCTCAGGGAACTGAAGTACCTCAAGCCCCTTTTAAAAAACTCACCAAGTGAGTCCAGTACGTTACAGAAGGTAAAGGAAAGGCTTACCAGTCCTGTGAAAGAAATGGAGTCAACCTAAGCACACAGCAGTTTAATGGAGGTAAAAAAGTATTTACTCATCTAGGAAAAAGAATTAAAGCTCCTATAGATGAAATGGTGATGATGTCTTTTAGAGAGGGAAAAAGGGGAGGATTGGATAAAACAATATTGTCACCAGTGCAATACTATTATAAAAAAGAGAACTAATATTGTCATTGGCCAAGGAAAAACAACAAAGTAGTAAGTAGGCTGAGAAAATAACATTGCTCATGTTAAAAATTACCATGGAAAGTGTTATCAGTTCCTAAAATGTCAGCAATACAGTTTGAAATCCTGAGGGAAAATAACATTTCAAATGACTACAGAACATCATACCTTTGTGGTTTGGGGTCATTAAGTCTTTTAAGTGCAATCTATCTTACAATGAATGAAAGGAATATTATCAGTAGATCAGCAATAATTATAAAAAATAAGGTAGCATTTTCTTAAAATATTATGTGTATGACAAGCTGAAATTTCCTAATATCATTTAGCAGATATATGAAAAATACTAGTGTTATGTATTCTTCTTTATAAAAAAACAAATTAATTGGTAGATAACTACCAACATATATATAACTACCAACATATATATATATATATGCACACATATGTATTGCTGAAAAGAAAAGAGAATTCTTGAAGGACTAAGTTACACGGGTATTGACTATTCCTTAGTTGTACTGACAATATGAGTTGACTTACATCAAGATAAAAGTAATACCAACAGGAAAAAAGAGATTAATTTCAAGGTACTGGTCTGTATCATCTTACTTTTGTTCAATGACATCTGAAGGCAGCTTCTAAGATGAAGTTAAATGACAATATATGGCAAGACAAGCAGCTAAATATTCTCATGCTTCTGGTCCCCTGCTAATCTTCAGCCATTGAAGATATTGATTACAAAGGAGAATGATGCATATTGCCAGCAAACCTGACAGCAGCATTTGAACGTATCATTCAGTATTGAATAACATAGAGCTACTTGTCAAAGCAGAAAATGTTTCTGTCCACAAGGTCTTGCCAATTATTATCTTCTTCATGAATTTTAAGAGCAGTGAATGTCTTAAAGCTCTGTCAGAAATACTATGATGATACAAAACACATTCAAGGATGCCAGATGTTTCTGACCACAGCAGCTTTCAGACAATGTTAAGGATTGATTAAAGAAAATTTTCAGACTTCATTATGGCATATTAATTTGTCTTTTGTAAACCAACTGAAATAAAATTACTTAGAAATGGCCTTATTTAATGTCCAATGGGCGTTTAATCCAATTAGTGTTAGTCTCTTTTCATAATGAAATTAGTTTTGCTTTCAATATAAGCAATGGCTTATTGTTTAGTAAGATTTTTTAATATCAGTTTCCTAATTGCCCTCTATTCTTGCTATTACTGTATTATCAGGAGACTTAAATAAAACAAACTGCTCTCCTCATTGTTTCACTGTCAGGCATAAAAGAAAATATTTAAGACACAGAATGTGGCACTCAGAGCACTGTAGAACTACTTGACCCTTCTTATTATCTTAGCATTATTTCTGATACCATTAAATCAGGGTAAGGTTAGCAGGTTAACAATGCATTGCCATTACTTCAGTTTTCAGTGAACAGAAGAATACTTTCCAGCGTCTAATGGAGCTCTTTCTTTTCTGTTTCCAAAACATATGAAATTCGTGATCACTTTGACCATTGACTTATTTACTGCATTTAAAAAAAAAAAGTGAAACTAACCTCTTGGCATCCTAATGCTTTTTCAAAACCTTTTCTTTTTAAAGGAGAGGAGAGAAAAGAGCTTTATTTCTATTGCATGATAACTTGCATCACTTTTTTTAAAAAATAGTCTTGCATCAGACCCATTTTCATTAAAGCCCATAAGCAGGTAAGTTTTCCATGCCTTCTGCTTTACAAAACAGATACCAGGGGAGAGAAAAAAATGTTATTTGTTGAACATTCTTTTTGAGTTTTGTGATGAAAATTTCTCCTCCTCCCAAAACAGAAGGAAGGTAAAAATCAGTTATTTGCATGAGAAACAGACAATGTGTGTGCCTTACAATAATGCAGTGTTCGGAAATTAATTAATGGTGCTAAAGGAAAAAAAAAAAGAAGAGAAAAAAAGAAAATAAAAAAGAGTTTTAGGAATCTGGCAAAACTTCAAGTGATGGAAATGCTAAATAAATTAACACAGTAATTATGCAAGGTACTTACCTCAAGTCAGTAGCTTGTTTCAGCAGAGCAGAATAGTCAATGACAACTTCGCAAAGTAGTAGTCAGTCATCAATCTGTTGATTAATCACATCAGTGCAACAAAAATTATTCCTTTTTCCTCCCCTTCACTCATCATGCACCACAGTCCCAGAGCAAAACAAGTGAAAAACAACAACATCAAAACCAATCCAGTATGCAGGTGGCTTATTCCTAATAATATAGACATTGAATTTTCTGGGACAATGAAGAATCTTCTACCTACCCAAGAATGGTTTTATTTAATGAGTCACACATGATGGATACCTTGGAGAAATTAATTAGGAATTATAAGTTCAAAATACTTCTGACATCGTTATAGCAAGCCTGTATTTGCTTGGATGTTCATAAATCTAGGGGATCAGGTGGGATCCGTCCCGGGGTGATGAGGGAGCTGGCAGACGAGCTTGCAAAACTGCTCTCCATCATTTACCATCAGTCCTGGCTCACTGGTGAGGTTCCAGATGACTGGAAGCTGGCCGACGTGACACCTATTTACAAGAAAAGTAAGAAGGAGGATCCTGGAAATTATAGGCCTGTTAGTCTGACCTCAGTACCCAATAAGGTAATGGACAGTTTGAGTGCCATCACACAGTACCTACAGGATGGCTGAGGGGTCAGACCCAGCCAGCATGGGTCTAGGAGGGGTAGGTTGTGTTTGACCAACCTGATCTCCTTTTACGACCAGGTGACCCGCCTGGTGGATGCGGGAAAGGCTGTGGATGTTGTCTATTTGGACTTCAGCAAGGCCTTTGACACTGTTTCCCACAGTAAACTCCTGGATGAGCTGGCAGCCCACAGCTTGGACAGGAGCCCTCTTTGCTGGGTTAAGAGCTGGCTGGATGGCCAGCCCCAGAGAGTGGTGGTGAAGGGTGCCACATCCAGTTGGCGGCAAGTCACTAGTGGTGTCCCTCAGGGATCAGTGTTGGGGCCAGTGTTGTTTAATATTTTTATTGACGATGTGGACGGGGGCATTGAGTCAACTATTAGTAAATTTGCAGATGACACTAAGTTTGGAGTGTGTGTCAATCTGTTGGAAGGTAGGAGGGCTCTACAAAGAGACCTGGAACGGTTGGATAGATGGGCAGAGTCCAATAAGATGAAGTTTAATAAGTCCAAGTGCCGAGTCCTGCATTTTGGCCACAATAATCCCCTGCAAGGCTATAGGCTGGGGACAGTGTGGCTGGACAGTGCCCAGGCAGAAGGGGACGTGGAGGTACTGGTCTATAGCCAACTGAACATGAGTCAGCAGTGTGCCCTGGTGGCCAAGAAGGCCAACAGCATCCTGGTCTGTATCAGAAGCAGTGTGGCCAGCAGGACCACGGAAGTGATTCTTGCACTGTACTTGGCACTGGTGGGGCCGCACCTCGAGTACTGTGTCCAGTTCTGGGCCCCACATTTAGGAAGGACATTGAGATGCCCGAATGCATCCAAAGGAGGGCAACAAGGTTGGTGAAGGCTTGGGACACAAGCCCTATGAGGAACAACTGAGGGAGCTGGGGCTGTTTAGCCTGGAGAAAAGAAGACTCAGAGGTGACCTTATCACTCTCTACAACTACCTGAAGAGTGGTTGTAGTCAGATGGGGGTTGGTCTCTTTTTCCAGGCAACAACTGAGAGAACAAGAGGACAGTCTCAAGCTGTGCCAAGGGAAATTTAGGTTGGATGTTAGGAAAAAGTTTATTACTGAAAGAGTGATAAGGTTCTGGAATCGTCTGCCCAGGGAGGTGGTGGAGTTACTATCCCTGGATGTGTTTAAAGAAAGATTGGATGTGGCACTTAGTGCCATGGTTTAGTTGAGGTGGTGTTAGGTCATGGGTTGGACTTGGTGATCTTGATGGTCTCTTCCAACCCGGTGATTCTGTGATTCTATGATTCTTACTTGAAGAAATTTATGGAAAAGATATACAGTGTTGTTTCTTCAGAGTAAAAGATACACTGAAAAGACAATCTTATGCCTCATAATAATGTATTCTAGTTCCCAAATACTTTTAAGGTATTGGCTCTAACATCTTAAAGAGATAAGTATGAAAAAGCTGATGAACCTTAACTGCTTTTCCTACAAAAAATTCAAATATGTAACAAGTCTTACTGCTTCAAATGAACTTTTTATTTTCCTTAAGGGTAGTTAGGAGTTAGGAAGCCATAAAAAAGATCTACCTTATATTTTTTATGTAATTTGTTCTTTTAATAGTGAAAAGGGTGTCGTTTCTTTCCTGGACTTACCCTATTTGTGTGATCTGAACATTGGGCTCAAAGAGAATAAGAACTCTTGATGTATTTTATTTAGCTTCAAAAAAACCTCAGAAGTGTTGTGTTCAAAAGCTAATATTATCTTTTTAAAAATAGTATTGTGTGTTGTTTCCCCAAAGCTAACAGAGCTATTAGCCTTATTTAAAGTTCAAAACTAGTCTCTGTAAACTACAAAATAGACAATGTGCTTCTGAAACTTTAAGAATAAAGCCCATGTGACTTACATCATGAGAGGTTTACTTAACATTATTATAAACGATAAGGGAGGTTATAAGAGCAGAGTAGTCACGGATAAATTCTTCATATGCTATGTTTTTGTCTTCTGATGTATCATTATTGTAAGAAAAATAATAGTCTAAATTGTCTGCCAAGATGAATTAATATGTAGAGAACTAATTTAATAAAAGCTCCCAGTGGTTCAAGAATTAAATCATAGAAAGGAATTTGTTCTACTTAAAAGTAAATTTATGAATAACACCTATTAGAGGCAATGAAATGCATTATTAACTTTAATGTTGTGAGTGGAAAAAAACTACTCATTGGAAAAAAATGTCACTTTGAAACAGTAAGACTTGTTACAAATTTGGAATTTTGATAGGAAAAGTAGTAAGATACCTTAGATATGTTCTTGCAGTAGCCATACTGATGGTTCAAGACAGAGGAGGTTACTGTTTTATTTTATGTGTCTGGGTCTGGTTTTTGTTATTCATTGCTACAAATGGTAGATCAATAAAAGCATGTCTTCTGAGAAGACTTAGTGATGATGTCAGAAATGTTCATTTTAGCTTGAAATGATTTTTTAAGTTGCTTACAGCACCAGTGTCTATTCATCATCATCATATTATTAGTGCTCCTTATGTATGTATTGTATTTTTTATTTTTAATTCTTAACAAAATAAGTATAACCAAGGGATGTAGAGAAAATACAGAGCAAAACAAGATTAAATCATTTAAATCAAATACCACCATAAATGAAAAACTCTGAAGAACCTAACACCTGTGAGCTGGTGTCTTCTGAACTGTGGAGACTTATACACATGGCTGCAATTAGATGTCACAATATAGCAATGTCTAAAAGGTTTTAATATTCACCCACTAAATCAATAAAATCATGCAGTACATGACTAAACATTTCTTAGATGTTTGCTATGTTTTTGGGATCCATATCAACGGATGAAACTGCCTTTGAAGCATATTAGTGTTTTCATTAAAAACATTTTTTCAGATTGCCTTAGGTTTTAATCAGCAAGACCTGTCGGACCTTTACCTGGACTCTCCTTTAGCTGGTTACAGAAGCAGACAAAAACTCACCTAGAGAATACCCATGCCGGCTCTCTGTGCTCAGAGAAGTGTAAATATATCCATAGCTTTCTCCCCTGAAGACACGACCGTATCACCCCACCCATGAATAACCACTGAATTCCTTCAGTGATACAGAAAGGAGGACATACTGCATGTATTGAGTTTGCAGGACAAAGTTTTGGTGGAGGGGAATACAGGGCTGGCTTCTATAAGAAACTGCCAGAAACTTCCCCCTCCTCCTATGTCTAAGACAGCCAGTGCCAGCTGGCTTCAAGATGGACCTGCTGCTGGCCAAGGCTGAACACATTAGTGCTTCTGGGATAACAGATTTAAGAGAGGGAAAAAGTTACTGCTCAAGAACAAATTGTAGCTGGAGAGAGGAGTGGGAACAGGTGCTCTGAAGACACCAAGGTCAGCAAAGAAGGAGAGGGAGGAGGTGCTCCAGATGCCAAATCAGTGATTCCTCTGCAGCTCCTGGTGCAGACCATGCTGAGGCAGCTGTGCCCCTGCAGCCCATGGAGGTCCACAGTGGAGCAGAGATCCACCTGCAGCCTGTGGATGACCCCACACTAGAGCAGGTGGATATCCAAAGGGGGCTGTGATCCTGGGGGCAGCCCATGCTAGGACAGGCTCCAGGTAGGACCTGTACCCATGGAGAGAGGAGCCCATGCTGGAGCAGGTTTGTTGGCAGGACTTGTGACCCACAGGAGGCCCACGCTGGAGCAGCCTGTTCCTGAAGGACAGGACCCCACTGAAGGGACCCACACCAGAGAAGTTTGTGAAGGAACCATATTGGAGAAGCTCATGAAGGACTGTCTTCTATGCGAGGTACCCCATGTTGGAGCAGAGGAAAAGTGTGAAGAGTTCTCTTCCTGAGGAGGAAGGAGCGGCAGAGACAACATGAGATGAACTGACCACAACTCCCATTCCCCATCCCCCTGTGTCGCTCAGGGGAAGAAGAGGTAAATTTGAGAGTAAAGTTAAGCCCAGGAAAAAGGGAGGGGTGAGTCAAAGGTGATTTTTAAGATTTGTTTTTATTTCTTGTTACCCTACTCTGATTTGCTTGGTAATAAATGAAACTAATTTCCCCAAGTCAAGTCTCTTTGCTTGTGATGGTTAATTGCTGAGTCCCAGTCCCTATCTCAACCCATGAGACCTTCATTGTATTTTCTCTCCCTTGTCCAGCTCAGGAGGGGAGTGACAGAGCACCTTTGGTGGACACCTGGCATCCAGCCAGGGTCAGCCCACCATACTGCAATACAAAGAAAGATTTATAACACTGTGTACATCTATTGATGAGTTACAGAAGACATTTCTGCCCTGTTCTAATCATCCTCCAAATAATGCAGTGAAACCAAGTTTATTTTGCAATATATCTAGGTAAACCCTTGTGTTGTTTGAGCTAATTAAGTTCTCTGTGTTTTCTTTTATCTTCAGTCCTCTGAGGAACAGTGGAGCATCGTATCATTGTTTGTCCATGACTACATTTTTATTACATCTAGGACATTATGTGTTTTTACATCACAATTAATTACTATTAATTTAATAACTTTACAAGCCTTGGTAATTTCATTTTTCATCAAGAGTACACACTGACTCCCAAAAAAGACTGTAGAACTTATCTGCCATAAAATTAAAATTTGAAATCTACAAATTTTCAAGTTCATTGGACTGATATAATCGGGCTATGTTTCGTGGAAAATACTTTCACACCATTGGAAAAACAAAGGTCAGTATTGATTTTAAAAGGTTTTGTGCTGCCTCCTGATCACAAAACTATAAGATTACACTGTGAAAAAATGAATATAAGTGTAGCTGTCTCTGTTACTGTTCAGGGATATAACATCACTGGTTTACTAGATTATTAGATATAAGATATAATTGTCTCTAATCTTGTGAAGAATCTGAAGTGGAAGATTGTTACTTTTCAGAGAAGCCTTTGCCAGAAAGCAATGATAAAAGTCAAGTCTCCATTTATCTTGTATTAACAGTGGCAAACACTGTCCTTTTCATTCCAAGGAGTTAAGTCACAGGAAGTTATTTCTTGGAAATGTTATTGTCTTTTATTCTGGATTTCTCAGTACTAGATCTAAGTAATGGTTCTTGAAATTCAATGCTGTGTTAGACATGAAGGATCAAGTGTGTGTTGCAAAGTCTTACACTTTGGTATCTAAGTGTGTCTGCATGTAGATGTGTATTTATTTTAGAGTCAGGCTACGGAAAGATGTGGAATATATTACACATCAGATGATGCCTCAGCTTCACTACTGTAGCCTCCAACTATGACAACAACGACAGAATGCACTGACATTTATTCACCTTTAGCAGTTCTGTTATTTTCATGTATTTGCTTTCCAGGAAATTTTTACCAACTAAAAAGGATATAATTTTAAAGGTATTAATTCCTCAGATATTACACTCTTCAAAATTTTATTTCCCCTTATGTATAAAGCATTCTTCCACCCTGTACATTACTCTGTGTGTTTTCCCTGAAGAAAAATCACATAATTTTCAATTGTTGTGTGATCTGTGAAAGAACTAATGCCAGAGAGGACCTCAAGATGTAGGTGCTTCCAGTATGCTGCAGTGCTGGGCTTGGTAATGGCATGTGCTTAGCACAGTGGGGAAATAAGATTCAGTGATATTTTACAAGGATTTCAGGATTTTGGTAGGGATGGGCTATGCTGTCCCTAAAGACCTTGTGAAATTAAAGTGTAGTATTCTGGGAAACAAAATGAATGACAGATTGTGATAATCAAGATTTACTCAATTCACAAGATTTTATTTGGAGAATAGTTGTGTACACGTGTAGGTTTAATTTTTGCACTTAGAGTGAAGAAGCATTACTGGAATTGTATATATAATGGTTATGATAGGCGTGATTTGTTTCAGTGCATGCTGTCCCCAACCTCAGTGGGCATTTAGAAAAATCACGTAACCATGTGGAGTAATAAAGAAAAGGCAAGTGGAGAAACTAGCACGAGGTAGGAAATGAAAAAAAAGTAACAGTGGAACAATATTATATTTATGATGTAGAAAACTAGCATACTTTGAAATTTTTTATTTCAATATTTAGCTATCCTGCTGGAAAGTCATGTTATTATTCTATGTGTCAGTTAATACTGCATAATAAATATTAACTGAATTGGTGGAGGAAGAATAGTACTCAAGGACATTCCACAATATAAATTGGTTGTAGTTTCTTTGGAAATAGAGCGGAAAATCATGAAGTTTGGATAGATTTTTGAAGGATGAAATATGACCTTCTGATTAATTTTACCTTTTTAGACAAACAATAGTGTTCAAAAAGTGCTTTTTCAAAAACTGTGTTTAGGGCAAATGAAACTCTACAAAAATAAATTGTGCTCATTTCTTTCTTGTGGTTCTCAGGGTAGATATTTGACATTATATAATGAGGTCTGTATACAGTTCAGGTATTAGAATTATTGGACCTTTTTAGACCTAAAAAAAAAGAAGCCCTGAGGCCCACACTTCTAATCTTAACGGAAATTCCAGTTAGTAGAGGTACGAAGAAACTGCAGTTCAGAAAGGAACAGATCCCTCTGTTCTGAAGTGACACAACTGAACAATCACAGCCAACACTTGAATGAAACTCCTCTAGGCAAAAAGATGAAGCTCTGGAAGAAGCACTAATGCTTCTCAATTACACTTCTGCGAAGGCCATCTAATAGAAATGGACTGCAGAATAATACAGAGAGCACCCACTAACTGGAAATATTTCATCTTTCTTGTATGAGGCAATGCCAGTGTTCAGATCTAATGGTAACTCACCTAAAAATAAGACAATTTTTCCTATTTTTGCACAATATATTTGTTCCCTTGAATTCTAACTTCGTGTAGTGAAGGGGAAATTCTTGATTCAAATTGTGTATATTGTCATATTCAATAATTCAAAACCTCTTAATAACTCAAACCCAACTTTTCCATTTGATTTAGAAAATAAGCCATTTTCACACTTCAACTGAGAATGAAGATAGAGTCATCTTCCTCCCAGAGGTGTCTTTTTCAAATTACAAATGCATGAAACAAGAACAGGGACATGACAGGAGAGACTTGGCTGACTATGTTTACCTGTGCAATTTCAGTGATTAATAATAGATTGGAATGCTTTGACTTTATTACTTTTGCTCTCTCAAATGAAATTAGACTCACAGCATAAAGAAAGAAGCAATGTCTTTTAAGTTCAGCACTCATTGCTTGCAAATATTGTTCATAAAATAACCACACAGAATAAAACCAAACTTAGACGAAGAACAAATAGACACCCTGAAACTTTTCTAAATTTTGCTGAAATATCTACATAAACCTAAGAACAAATATAACCCTCTTGTTCCTGTGCAGGCTAGTTGGCATAGCAGAAAACCCTCTGAGCTCCACAGCCTTGCACTTCAGTCCCTAATGAATGGCAGTGGGATCCCTCTGCAAAAGCCAGAGCAGCATGAATTTTGAACTAGCTGAGCCGGTGTCTGAGCTTGTTTAAGCTCTGAGATTGCTGTGAGAACAACCAGCAAAGCCTGCAGATACCATGGCTACCAGCAAACCGTCAGCAGGTATAATTTCTACTCTGAACTGTAGAGGCTTATATGTTAGCTCACGTCAGTACATTATAGAATAAGCTCCAGGACCCTAGCTGTATTAATTACGGGGGAAAGGAAAATGCTAGTTGCTTCTAGATATATACAGTAGACCCTTCTACCCCCTTATAGCTGAAGTAGTTTATGCTAAAGCATTACACCCTTTTCATAGAAATGACATTTAAATGAGGAAGGCTAATTTAATATGAGCCAAGAAAGCAGGGCTTAAAACACAACCACCAGCACACTCTGACAAATATTGTTCTGGTCATCTTAGTCCTCTTTTAAAACAGGAAATACCGAAAATGCTCCTCGTAAATTTTTCTTTTCAGTTCTGTATATGTATTTTTTTTCCATTTCAAACCATTGCTCAAACTTTCCTTCCACCCTGCTCCAAAAAAACCAAGCTGTTTTTTCATTTTGTTTTGTTTAGTTTAGATTTTATGTTGCGGTGGGATTTTGTTTTTTAAGAAACAGAAAAAACTCTTTCCTTTTCCTGCTAGTATGCTTTTATCTGAGTGTTTTGTTGTCCTTTCATTTCATCCTTGTAGCTTATTTTTCTTATTTTCACAATGTTAAATTGAAGCTGTTCCTCATATTTTTCAGTGAAGATTTCCTTTAGATTAAAGAGTAAATGTAAAACAAATAGCATATTGTCTTAGTATATAATATGTTCTAGCTACATAGAGTTTATTAGTAGTAGTAATTGTAGTAGTAGGAGTAGTATTCAGGTGTGAAATTGTGTACTGGTTAGAAGTCTTCATTTGTATGTAAGAAGAGGAGAAAATTTTCCAGACTGCAAGTAAAAAATATGTTTATAAATTTAAGTCAAAGCCTAAACAATGATTTGGTTACATTAAAGCTCTTGGCCACTTCAACAGTCAAATTTTTAATGTGAAAACATTAATTTTTAAATTGCATGTTAAAAAACCAAAATTAATGTGTTTGCTATTAATTGTTTAGGTTTTCTTAATTCAAAATTTGTGACAAGAAGCAGTAAGATAAATGTGCTTTTATTTTTGTTCATATATCAAACGAATGGCAGTATTCTTGCCTGAGTAGTCTCAAAATATCCAGTTATCAAATCATTAATAACAATATTTATGTTTTGGAAAAGCTATCTGTATCTACTATTCTAGCAATCATTTAATATATACTGATCTTGTATGTTAATGCAACCCTGTCTCCATGAAAAAGTAACTTGAGAATTACTTCATATGTTAATATAATATAGTATAATATAATATAATACAGCATAATATAAATACATGAAATACTTTTTTGGCAGTCTTAAAATTTAAAAGTTTTAATTTAAACTCATAATCAAAAATTAGTCTCAGCATCTCTCCTTTGTCTTCCCTGGAGGTGTGATCATTGGGAAAAAAACGGTGTGTAATTTTTAATACCAATACATCTGGGAAATCAAAATTTCCATTCTGCAAGAAAATTATTTGATATTACTTTAATTCTACTTGAATAAACTGTAACTCAAAGTCTTTCTGCAGAAAGAGGTTGATAAATTATTTAAAACCTAAATTCCCATTGTTTGAACATCTTTTTAAAGGTAAAAATCAACATTTTTACTGAGTACTTTTCTCTCTTGTAAGAAGAAAAAGATATAAAAGAGAGAAGATATACATGGATGCCACCTATTCTTCAGAGTATGGCACTTAAGTGTACTCTGAGAACTCTTTACTTGTGTGTATATTTATACAGTGTGTGTATATTTATACAGTATCCTTTTATATTCTTTTGAAATTGTTAAAGTTTGTTCTCTGAAGTCCTACTTTGATTAGCAGTCTTCTTGTTTATGGCTCCCTCTGTAAAAAAACTCATGGGAAATTTAAAAAAAAAAAAGGTGAGAATAAAGTTCAGAAGGTTAAAAATCCTCTCTACATTTGTTTTATAACCAAGAGCTCAGCTTTATTCCTTTTCACAGCTCTGGAGACTGTTGGTCTGTTTGTACCAGTAGACACCTGGTTTTAGCAACCTCCTCCCATGGGTTTGTCAGTCTCTCATATTCAGTGCTTTAGAAGAAGGAGGGTTTCATTTACTATAAAGCTTTGTATAGTACAGGATATTTCAATTTGTAATAAAAATACAGTGAATTCAAACACATTAGACTATTGTATCCCCCAAGGTGCCAGTAAGTGTGTTCTGTGATGTTCTAACACTACTAACTAGTATTACAGTGCAACCACTGAAGTAGTTCTTTGCAATCCAGGTGAGCTTCTTACCAAGCTGAGTGGTGCTGTTGACACACCTGAGAGACAGGATGCCATCCAGAGGGACCTGGACAAGCTCAAGAAGCAGGCTAATGGAAATCCCATGAAGTTTAATATGACCAAGTTAAAGGTGCTGCACCTGCATCAGGGCAAGCCCCAGTATCAACACTGGCTGGGGGATGAACAGACGGAGAGCAGCCCTGACAAGAAAGGCTCGGGGGTGCTGGTGGATGAGAGGCTGGACATGAGCTGGTAGTGTGCACTCACAGCCCAGAAAGCCAAATATCCTGGGCTACGTCAAAAGCAGTGTGACCAGCAGGATGAGGGAGGGGATCCTGCCCCTGTGCCCTGCTCTGCTCTGGTGAGACCCCACCCAGAACACCGTATCCAGCTCTGGGGTCCCCAGCACAGGAAGGACATGGACCTGTTGGAGGGAGTCCAGAGATGGCCACCAAGATGATTTCCTCTTGTATGAGGAAAGGATGTGAGAATTGGTTTTGTTCAGCCCGGAAAAGAGAAGGCTTCGGGGTGACCTAATCACAGCCTTTCAGTACCCGAAGGAAGCACACAAGAAAGAAAAAGGACTTTTTACAAGAGTATGTAGTGACTGGGCAAGAGGCAATGGATTCAAACTAAAAGAGAGTAGGTTTAGATCAGATATTAGGAGAAAGTTCTTTGCTGTAAGGGTGGTGAAGCACTGGAGCAGGCTGCCCAGAGAAGTTGTGGTTGCCCTATCCCTCGAGATATTAAGGGCCAGGCCAGAAGGAGCTCTGAGCAACCTTTTGTAGTGAAAGGCATTCTTGCCCATGGCAGTGGGGTTGGAACTAGATGTTCTTTAAAGTGTCTTCCAACCTGAACCATTCTATGATTCTGTGATTCTATGATCAATACATTGCTGTAATATTTTCAGGCATACTGTCCACAGGTTGTCTGTAAAATATAATTTGACTCACTATTTCTGGGGGTTTTACAATAACTACTACTGGTAGTATGAGGAAAAAATTACCTAAGTTCTTAATTTTACTGTTTCTTCTTAGTTCTGTATTACTGATTCTACATATTTTCTTCCTCTCTTACCTCAGTTTATTTGATAGTAATTTACCTGGGAGTACAGGTGATTAAGGCAATGCTGATTGCTCAGCTCACTGCATACAAATAGGGTCAAGAAGGGGTTATGACTTTGGCTGCTTTTCCTTCTACAGTTCCTCTACTAAATCAACATACAAATTCATTTTACCTGCCGGCAATTGATTTGGCATTGTTTTATAGCATATGTTTATCTATAAACATGGGCAGTGCATACCAAATGGTACAGCAAAACAACCTGCCAAGTCCAATCAGTCTGCACCGGATAATGCTTCCCTGCTTCTGCTACAGTTCTTTTACAGGCTTTGTGTCAATAGATGTGTGGCACAGGAACCGTGCTGGTGGGATGGTTCCTGTGGAGTACTCCCATCCCATTCTCCAACATTATGTTTTGTAGACATAAACCGCCTGGGCACTAAGAATGACTGTCAGTGAATATTTCTTCTTAGGTATTCTTTTCCTTCTATTTATTTGTTTTTATTTCCACTTTTTTCATTGAGCACTTTTCTAACATGCTTTTTTACTAGCATGGCTTTTCCCTGAAAATAGCAATCCCTTTGACCTCTGCATTTGTGTCATGGGGATTAAATAAAATCACTGAAATGTTTAACTTTGTAAATTCTTGCTTAAGTGCTCTGGAGTGTGAACATTTTATTAACTAAACCCCTGAGCATATTATTATATTTACTTCCTTCACACATTGTTACTCACTACTGATGAAAGAGTAATTTTGTATACATTTAATATAAAATAAAAGATCATTGCCATGAGGAATTCATCATTTAAATTCAACAGACTGTATGGAAAAATGCATTGTATGGAAAAAAGATTTCTGTGGTTTTCGTCAGTGACTTCACTGCAGCTAAAGTTTTACAATGGGAAGATGAACTCACCTACAAGATACCTTATGATAACACACACGTTTTAAATTTCTGACAGTTCTATTCTTACTTCTGGTCTTAGAAGTGTGAATATTAATGATAGCAAAATGAGTGAGGAAAGCTTGAAATATTAAGCAAAACAGAACCAGCATTTCAAACCACAAAATTATTATTTTAAGGTGTACTTAAAGAAGGCCAAGACAAAGGCAATATGCTGACTAATCTCCTAAAATTACCTATAGTAGGAAATTTTCTGTCTCGGTATTCTGATCAGAGAAGAACCACAACCACCAAAAGTGAGGGAGGTTTATTTTTAAGGAAAATTTCTGACTATTTATGCTTATGAGGAAGTGTCTTAAATGAAAGTTACATTCTACCTACAATGAAAACTGGAACAGAATTAGACTTGATTTTAACAGCCTTTAGCCCACATATTTCATTAAAATTTATATGCTTATTATTAACTTAACTATCCACTTCCACTCTTCCTTACTTTCATATTTTGTAAAGAAATTGGCTCTTCCTGGTGCTTATATTCTCCCTGGCTCTTAAATTGAAAAGGAAATTGGAAATTAGAAGTATGCCTGTAGTACAGTTACAACTCAGTAGGGAAGGATACCATTACAATGTACAAGTGTCTAGTGTCATTTGAGAGATATCTCCTTTTTTAAAATCTAATTTCTAGAATTTTAGAATTTAGAATTTAGAACTCTTGATAACATTTTTGTGGTGTTTTTGGGGTTTTTTGTTTGGTTTTTTTTTTTTTATTCAGCTGGAGATGCAGCACTCTAACCAAGTTTGTTATGATTGCTTCAGCAGATAGGTGTACTGTCTTTGATTTTATAGAAAGAGAAGTCCAGAAAGCCTCAACATATGAATCCACACCAACTCCCCTATTGAACTGAGCAACTCTCTTCTTTAGCCGATGCGTTTTGGGTTTTGAGCTCCAAGTTTTAGAGACTCCATTTGAACACAATCGACCAATGACTAGTCAGTCCAAGACTTTTCAGTGTGACTAGTTCTTCCAAAAAATTTACAACCACCTCATCTAAAGTATTCAGTACTTTCTAAAATAAGTTGAAAAGTCTTTTACCTTAATTCTGTGACAATTTTGACTACCTCATTAAGTAATATCTGGAATACACAGTCATTGTTATTATTTGGTTTCTAATTGATAGCTAAGAATGCCAAGACTTTCATTCTTTCAACATACTTTCAACAGTCTTTACCTCTCTAACACTTTTGTTGTTGTTAACAAAAACAAATCTGACCATATCTAAAGAATCTCTTTGACTTTATGGTGAAATCTCTAGCACTGGACCAGTTTATACCTTATTTTGCTAAACTAGCTAGTTCTTCTCTCATATCAAAAATAGTGTCAATAGTTCTAGCACACATGGCTCACCCATGACTTTTCTTTCTTCACTATTATTTTCAACAGCTCACAGTTTTGCTACGCTGCCATGCTTTGGTTATCTCAGAAAATACTCCATTTTCTTGCCTTGACTACTTGCTTTTAGTGTGCAGCTTCATAGTTATTCCTAAATGAACTCTTAGCTCAAGTGGTAGAGTGCTCACTTAGCATGTGAGAGGCAGTGGGATCAATACCTGCATTTCCCAATGCTATATGTGACCCTGAGATTAGCCCAGTTGATTAGAGCATAGTGCTAAAAATGCCAGTGTCATGGGTTTGATTCTTCTATGGGCCATGCACTTAAGAGTTGGGTTTGATGATCCTCGTGGTTCCCTTCCAACTTAGACTATTTTGTGATTTTAGTCATTAAAATAGAAAAAGTTTGCTAATTAAATTCATCATGTCTCTATTCACAAATCAGTGTTGGTGTTCTTTTTCTTGCTGTCATCACTGTCTAGATGCTCTGATTTCTTTTCTCTCTCTTTTCTTTTTTTAATAAGGGAAAGGATTTCTTCCTCTCACCAAACTTTTTACACTGAGACACAAAGCTTTTATTCTGTGCATATCATACAGTTTCCGTAAGGTGCAAAAATTAAGCAAAATGCAGGCCCAAAGTACTAGAAATTACATCATTCAAAACACATGGGAAGACAAAAATAGTCTTATTCCAGAGGAGGTAAATGTCTTGTTCTCAAAATAAAAAAAAAAAGTTTCTTAAAGACTGCTCTGCTTACATCTTTCTGGTCTCTAGATGTCTGCTTTCAGGTACCTTTTACTTAATTATGTGCTTGAGTAAGTCACAGAACACTTTAAATAAAACCAAAAGTCCCATTATTATTAAAATAAAGTAATCTGCAGGAAGAAAGTACTGAAAGTCAGGCTTCTTTAAGCTTATTCCAAACATTAAATGAGCTTAAATACTTCTAAAATTGCTATCCAAAATGGCTGAATATATGTAAGTTGAACAGGACTGTGCTCTGAATATAAAACAGAAGCCATTTGAGAAAATTACACTATCACTTGCTTTCCTGTGACATTTCAAAAGGAATTTGGTTATTGTACAGGAACCTTCTGTTTTCAAAATTTCTCTTGGACTTTTTTTTTTTTTACATTTTCTTGGTGCTTTTTAAATTGCTTTCACTTCACATATTCTTCTTTTTATTCAATTCAGATTGCTACAGAAATGTTTCTCTGTTAAAGATATGAAATATTTTGATTCATATTTACAGCAAGTTTTGTCTTCAATTTTTGTGTCCAGTGCTCTTCTGGATACAAAGAATGATAGAAGAAATGAGAAATTATCTCAGTTCTGTTGCTACTACTGTTTGGTCTTAGAAGTGCAGAGCAAACCTATCAAAAAACATAAGAGTTTGGAATGCATATTTTGGGATGAAAAAACAAATTAGGAGACTAGAGGGAGGACATAGGATTGGCATAAAAAGAGACAAGCACTGAAATTCAGCCATTCACACCAGGACTGCCAAGCAGATATGGAATTCACTGTAAAGCAAATATTTAAAGGGGTTAAACATTTGCTTAAAGACATTATGCTGGGTTCAAGACCTTGTGCTAGGTTAAAGCCCAAAATTGTAGCATTAGGCTAGTGATAATGTGGTTGTGACTATGGATAGAACAGCAAGAGAAGTACTGTTTTGGAGACTGATCAGTACATATTCCTAAAGAATCTGGAATATACTAGGGAGTCTGGATGGCTAACTTTTCCCCACTTTTCTGAATATCCATGAAACTAATTGACAAACCTGTTTCAAGTATGACATAGACAGAATAAATCTGTTTAGTATCACGCTAATTATATGAAAAATCCCAGCAGCTTCTCATTCCTGGATTCTGAAGTCAGAGATAGAGGGGTTTGAAGTATAGAATTAAAAGACAGCAGAAATTTTCCTGAATCTAGGCTAGAAAAAAAAAGAAGCTTTTGGCCTTGATTCCGAGGTACTCTGCATAAAATTTCTGCTTTAAGGAACAGTTTCAAGTGCTTTCTTCTCAATGCAGAGATGAAATACTTTTAAAATAATACCTATATGTTGGGTAATGTTCTATTTCCACTCTGATTTAAGGCACATAGCAGTGGTGCATTATATCCAAGAAACTATGGAACAGAAGAAATTACATAATTTCTTTATGTTATTTATTTTCCTTCACCTTTTCCTGCACCAAATAATATCTGTCAAGTATCTTCACTGAAGAGAATAATTAATATTTTCAGAGAAAGGGGTTTATTCATCAGCTCCATTATAAAACCAAAGAAAGACTAAAAATTTTTCAAGCTAATATATTATTTCAGGTTACTACTGAAGACATAAATATTTTAGTTCTGTGTAAATCTATGTAAAATTATATTTCAATTTAGTAATCTTGCGAAAACAGATTTTGGTTTAAAGTAGTGGAGTATGTAGGGCCACTGAATTCTTCCACAGTTAGTCCACAAAAAATTTTCAGGCAGCTCACAAAGAGGTTGTTCATCACACAACGTCCTTTCCAAAGGATATGTGAAAAGGAATTTAGTGAACAGTCAACTTTCTTTCAGAAGAGACTTATTATATTAAAGAGGACAAAGATTCCATGAAGCACATCTGTGTCATGTGCAAGAAATTGCCACCCTTCACATAACAAAAAGAACAAACCACCGCAGAAAAAGAAAATAGGGAAACAGGGACTGCAGGCTGCTGGCTGCTCCTCATCAGTTGAATGGGAAGGACAAGAGGACCAGAGCAGTAATAACATAATCAGAGGGCCTGTAACATGAAAACTGTGGCATCATTCTTGCACAAATCACAAGAAGGAAAAGTGGGAACAGAGAATAACAACCACTAGTTGTAACATTCTGTGAAGTAGTTCCAGTGTCTACACTCTAGATGACTTAATCCAGAAAGTCTGGCTACCCTCAGAGAAAACTCTTAACTCTAATCAAGAGTATAATAAAAAAGGATGAATGCTTACAGATCTCATAGGTCTCACAAGGTCTTGTTATTTCTTCAGTGCACATCACATGTAAAATCTGCTTTTTAACACAGAACAGATGGAAAAGTATATTACTGTTTTCCTTGGTACCACGAAAAGGAAACAAGTATGCAAACCTTCCTGCATAATACATTTAGCTTATGATTCCAGCATGATCTCAGAAGTTAATTTTAGGATAATAATGTTATTCTGTACCAGATATCTTTGGCTTCCAAGTATTCTTGAATTAGAAATGCTACTGGGCTAATAAATTATTCTCAAAGGAATTATTCTGCAATTTGTTTACAAGTGAGCAAGCCATGCTATTGGCCTTCCACTGTTAGCATGAATGGGAATCAGATCAATTGATTGACTCCTGTGAAAAATTCTCTTATTTCACATTGACATACTCAATTAAACAACAAAGTAATTCAGACAGGTATATGGACTCTGATTGTTCAACATGAATAAATCACTTGTGTCTGAGTTTCAGGGAGCAGCCAAACTGAGCTGAGGAGGACCCCAGAGCAGACCATGCTCTCATGGGCTAATGCAGTCCCATACAGTCTGACAACCACAGGCAGAACTAGGAGCTGGCAAAGGTGTACATCAATAGCACTAGGCAAGGCAAAGGAACAAACCAGGTCCAAAGGCCATTTTGCCCAAGGAGGGAGATGCAAACAGAAGTAAAAGGAGACAGAATTTCTGTCCATATGGAGTCAGGTCTATTCAGAAACAAGGACTGCAGAACAGTACAACTACTGCATAACCCTAGCCAGGACTGAAAGCTCCTAGCTCAGCTTAAATGGAGCCCTGGACCCATGAAAGGAATGGGAAAACCCCCGGGTGAAGCTGGTCAGGGACATTAAGTTACTCAGGACCCTGACACACAGACCCTTTTGTTCACAATCACATCAAAATTGAAAGGTTCGGGGTAAATAACTATTACTGTCATTTGTTAGGAATGTCTCAATGTTTAAGCCCTTTCGAGAAACTATGAAAAATATTTCACTTCACAGATCTTTCAGAATTGAGTGTGTTTCTTGAAAGGCTGCTCAGGAAATAAAGAACCAAAAATTAAGTTGAGTGAACAAGACAAAATACGTGCAACATGTCTAGTCAATTAATATCCAAATCAATATTACGATATTGCTTAACTATAGGTGCTGTATCATGATTAAGAATGTAGAGATAAAATGTATGAAAAACAGTAAGATATAAGGAAACTATATATCTCTGTCTTCAATCCAAAAGATCAAAGTTCAGATAGTTTCAATCAACCATGAGATCTTTATGTTTCAATTTGTCTAACGAAGTGTGTTATTGCTTTCTTGAGTGGGAGAAAAACAATTCCTATTTGTATAGCACCTTCTTTATAGCAGCAATTTGGATACAATACCTGTAAGTGCCATGATAAAATGAACCAGAGGAGTCAAATCCTTCTACTTCAAGCTGGCAACACACTTCATTTCAGGGATTTGTTAGTGATATCTACAAGCAATTGTAGGAAAAACCTAAGTATTCTTACTCAAGGCAAAATGTTGATCAGATTACATACTGAAACTTCTTTCTAGGGAATACTTTTTATGCTCCATGTTACTTTTCTCTTCGTGCTTGTACAAACAGATTTCGGGCACTAATGGTGCCTTCTCAAAATTGTATGTAAAGAGCGAAAAAACAATGATGTAAAGTAGAGTCGTAGCTGACTCACGGTATTGTGGTCTCAGACATAAGTAAGTTCCTCGACAAATCTGAATAGTCTGGGAATTCTGGTGGAGATATTGACAAGCAAGTACCAAAACAAGGAAGTAAGAAGAATGGGGAGAGAACATGTCCACCCTTCAATTTTTCTATCATGTTAAGGACATCCGTCTTACTGTAACAATCTGATGCTTCTGCGGTAACGTGTTCGAATTAACTTAAATAGATTATTAAAGCACTGTGAGCAGTCTGGGTGAGGGAATTATCTGCCATTAGCTTGCCTGAAGAAATAAACTGGAGTTGTTGGAAGGACTGTAATTGCAAGTCACCTCCCTGGATTTTCTAAAGAGACTAGACTCATGAAATTTCTGGAGCTAGCTCAAGAATAAGACAGAGACAACAATGCAGAATTTTAATCTTTGGGACCATGTACAAAGTTTTATTCAAGGTTAGTGTATTTACTGTGAAACCAATGTTTACATTCCCATTGGAAGTGAGTAGATTATAATTTGGATATTTCCTCAACTGTGGTTAATCACACCAGAAGCCATGGTGTGATTAACACACCCTAAAATGCCTTATTTCTGGATCTGGTACTCTCTTGCGCATGCGTTTGGATAAACAAAGACTTGGAAACATTGGTAAGAGAAGAACCAGGGGTGATAACTAGTGTGAGAATGTCGTTTGTTGGCCGCTGCACTGCCGAGTTACACCACAGCATTGAGGAAGATTTAAGAGACAGGGTACAGATCATAAACGCTCTTCTTTGTTGAAAAAAATTTGGTGCCATGCAGATTTAGCACTGTATCTGATTGACACAAATAGAATGGTAGCTTTGAAAAATGTTATTGGTACAAAATTGTGAGGCTAGATGCTTTAGACAGGTTGTCTAAATTCCTACATAGATCTGGCGTGTCTATGAGTGCAAAATTTACTGGGGAAAAGCCCAAAGATGCTTACTCTGAAGATTCAAGACTGCTCTGAACAACTTACTTAATCTTCAAGGAAACTCCATTTTGTCAGCTCCTGTGATCAGAACTTGCTTTTATGTCTTATTCTGTAGAAGGTTCATCAGGAGAATGAATGAATGTATTTATTTTGTCCAGGCACCTGTGACATGGTCTTCATGCCAGGCTGGGAAGAAAAGGGCATGATGAATTAATAATGTATTCGTCACTTTAGAAAAATTTCTTTGCAATCTCAACTAATCTTATTTGGTTTATGTTTATATTTATCCTTTCCAACACATTCAATTGTTGTTGAAAGGATTCCTAGTTCTGATTATTGTTATATACATAAACATTCATTCCTATGTAGAATCCAAATAAATTCTATTCTTCAATTGCACACTGTAAAAATTAGTTGCGCAAACTTACTATTCATAATGTGAAACAACATTTTCTTCGCTATTCCAAAACATGAAATGACATTTTTTTCTCGTGCACTGAAAGCAAATAAGTGAGTGTTTCTGTTTCACTCCGATACAAAACATAACACAGAGTTAGACATCTTAAAAGGAAACGCTATAAATAATGATATATTCACAATCCAAATCTCTGAAGAAAACTATCAAATGTCACCCATAACTCAGCTGAGCTTCATCTTTCATTTTATTTAGTGCATTCATAACTGAATTTTTAAAAATTAAATTTAGAGAAATTATCAACAGTTTTATTTTGGCTTTAATTAATTGAACTAATTAGAAGAAAGCATTTTCAATATGGTTTTAAAAATAAAGTAACCAATTAAATTATAGAATTATTATTAATAACGCTAATATCATTGTCGTCATCATCACAAAACAACCCCCCAAAAGAAACACCAAAATCAAACTATCAAAAAATCCCCAAAATCCATGGCTTGGACATGAACAAATTTTGAAATACCTGGTGAAAAATGATATATTAAATGTGTTTCTTGATTTATCAGGGTCCAATGGGCTTGTGAAAACGTTATAATTACGCAATACATGCTAAAGAATATATGTACAACAGCTAAAAGATGCTGAACAAGTTACTTCACCTCTCTTTCAAATACTTTCACTGCAAAATAGAGATTACAAAGATAATCATCTCATTTTTAACCAGTGTGAGATCTGCAAGTAAAGAACAATACACAAATGCAAGGTGTTACTGTCAACATTAATGACAATTAGATTTGATATCAAGAAGTGTAAATTAGGAGTATCTCTTCTGATTTTAATGGAATTATGCTAGTTTGTAGTTATCTGCATTTAGAAAATACTGACTAAGAAGCTGCGGAGATTGAAATGCACAGAGAAATAAGTTCATTATTAAATACAGACAAAAACTGCTTCACAGATTACCTGGAACACTCATGCTAGATTGTCTTTTTATAACACCTTTCAGTCTTTCTGCCTGTGAAATGTGTTAGACCTAGAAGCACAAGGGAAAAGATTTAAGTTATGTGATCTGGTGTGGACATGTTATTTCGATTTCTAATAAAATAAAGGGACTGTAAAAATCACAAGAGGAATTCTCAATCAAAAGAAGCAGGAGTCAAAAAGACCGTGAAGACTGAAATCTTTTTCTAGATGTTCCTGTTGCTCAGCTTTGAGCTTCATTGATTTATATAATATGTAAAATAAGCTGGTTTTACTATACTGTACTATGATTATTTTTTTTTTAAGTATGACTATAAAATTAAAATCTTAGAGAACTGAAATGCCATCAGCATTATTCTGGAAATAGCGGTGCAAATTTACTGTCTGGAATTTCCAAGTATTGAATAGCTTCCTTTTTTGTTTGCTTTAAAGATTAATTTAAATTAGCTCAACTAGAAAATTCACACGTAGCTGTCTTACTTAAAACATAAGCCTTACTATAACATGAGCCAGAAAAAAGATATTACGGCTGTTCCACTGAAGTCTTTCTTTAGATCTGAGAGCCTCATAGAGAGATAGTCAGGCAGCTCTCTAGTATACGGCTCACCTACAAAAGTAATTTTTTATTCAGTGGTAGAAAGTTTTGTTCTTTTTCTAGGTTTTCTGACAGACTTTGAGTAACTTTTGAGTAACTTTTTGGACTTGATAAACTCACTTGGACAAAGCCATGATTCAGCTGACATTAAGCCTGTGCTTTCTAACAAGGGGGCCTTTAATATGACACCAAGGAGAAAATAGTATTTTCACAGCAATTTGTGGTTAACTTTTCAAAGAGACCTTGCTTGGTGCTGCAGGTGTTCACAAGTGATATTATCTTGTGATGTCATGTCTTTAAACAGACTGCTTGAAAATTTCCAACTATAGGAAGTACTAAATTCAGCAACATAGCTGAAGAATTTTGGATCTCTGATAGGTGACAATACTAACCTCAGTCCAGTGGTTAGTCCATACCATGATTATGTACACACACACACGCACTCCTACACACACAGGGAAATATGAACCTACAGACAAAAATTATTTTTACAAGAGCTATATGAAAACTCAGGAAGGTGCTCAAAATTTCCATCAAGAATATTTCAATTGCAAGTAATGTAGAGCACAATTTTAAAGCAGCCAATAGTCATTTTAACCCTGAGTTCTGTAAACAGGAGTTTAGATCTATCTAATTAAAATGGATTGTTTCCTATGACATACAACGTGCCGCAGAACTTCAGTACAAGACTCTTAGGCTGAGGTTTTGTAGAATAAATTACTTAGTATTTTCCCCTTTTGATATTTAAGCTTTTCCTTTGGAATGAACATGAAGACTTCTGAGATGCAGAATGTTCTTTTTTCCATTGGGTAAGGAAAAATAGTTTTTCTTCTCTCAGGAGTTGTTTTTGCTTTTTTTTTTTTTAACAAAAAAAAACCCAAGCCAAAGTAGTTTTAGAAGCTAATAAGCTAACTATGTAGGGCTTAAGTGAGCCAGTGCAATTATAGCTTTACCAATGATTAAGTCAAACTCCTTTGAAGAAAATCCCTGTGTGCAGTTTTTCTCTTTGGTAATATAACAAAAACAAACTCTTTTAATTCTATTTAGATGTAAATACTAGCAATGAGACAATACCAAACACTAGCAAAATGTTCTAATAATTGTTAGTAAGAATTACACACATTCATTAAGAGACTATTCCGCTCATACCTTTTCATATTTATGCTTCAGCAGACAGACAAAAACATACTGTTTTGGTTTTTGGGTTTTTGTGTACCTTTTTTTTTTGGAAAATTTTTGCAAGACTTCAGAGTGTGGCCTAACAGTCCACATAGCTCTGTGAGCAGAGGTTGTGACTCTAATAAACGTGCTAAGGGGACTACTTTAAAGATATTCCCTTGGTGTCGGCAATTCCTAACACGGACCTTGCTCAGCGCAAGCAAAGCCACACAGACAATGTTGTGTACGAGCAAAATCAACTTTTATGAGAGTACATGTGGTTTATATAGACAAGTAATAACCAGTCTCATTCCTTATATGATATTCTTTTGGTCACCCAACCAATCACACATCTCAGTCCTTATATTGGTTTATCCTTCATTGTTCATTGGTTTGGTAGGTTCCGGTAGGTTCTTTTCCATAGGCATTGCTTTTTCTTCTCTTGGGGTTAGGTGGAGACAGGTTTTCTGTTACTGTCATGGCATGCTGTAAGTGCATCTTACAGCTCCCAGTCCAACTCAATTCCATCTCTTCCCACATCCCCTAAGCTGTAATTGCCCAGAGTGATTACAGAGCCATTTCAGGTCAGACCACTGTGGTTTCCAGGATTATCAACTCTCTCATAGTCACTGGTATATAATCTTGATTCACATTAGATCTACTTTCCCTTCCTGTTCTGAAATATTTAAACCTCTTTCATTCCTTGGAAATCAATGATAGCTTGATCTCACTAAACTTCAAGCTTCTAGTTTTAAGCTCCTTGCATAAACTACTCTTCATTTAGGGAAAAATCCCAAGCAATAGAAACACAGTTTAACATCTAATATGTGGATGCAAAACCTCCTCTGAGCCTTTAAAAAACCCCAGATTTTGAGAATGCTGCAACCACAGCAAACAAAATGTCGCTTGTGTAGGGATTTTCAGACTATGCCAGTGAGCAAAGTGTCAATTTTAATAATTCTGAATTTCAACTAAAAATGTCATCATTCCTGGGGTATATTTTTTCATTTGAGCAAACACAGGTTTTTGATTATGCCATTTAGACAGGAAACTTTGTGCTTTGAACAAGAAGACCTAATCTCTGTTACTTTTTTAAGGGAAAATAAAATTGATCCAAATAGTTAGTGTATCCTTAGGGGATCTTGTAAAGGTGGTCACGAAGCCTACAAAAGAACAGTGTGTTTCCTTCCCCTAAAGACTGGTGTTTTTCAGACTATATTAAACCTGGCAAGGTTGAACCATTGGTATGTGCAAGCAAACAATTTTAAAATCAGCTCTGGATGTAGAAATCTACATATTTCTCTTAAGGTGAAATAGAAAGAAAAAGGATTAATCACAATATAAATATTTTTTCCCTCATAATAAAGCAAAATCATTATTTGGTCAGTGGATTTAAAATCCGAATCTCCACAGTTTTAAAAAGATTATTCTAAAATATCACTTATCTCTTTTTTTTTTTCCCCCTCATAATGTTGGTATCTAATGATTTTGATAATTTCTGTTCAGTACTCCAAATAACAAGACTGGGACATTTGCTGTCATCTACTGTATTTCAAAAAGAAAATTTATGAGAGTTTCACTATGAAAAAATCCTTTTGTATGCAATTGTGTGTATAGTAATTCAAGTTGTGACCAATTCAAAAAAATTGTTCATTTCAAATAGATTTCTACAAATATTTAAGACAGAATCACAAGATTTCCATCTCTTAATTTGCAATTCTTATTTCAGGCAATAAAGTGCTATAAAGAGAATTCTGCACCATTCTGCAAAATTCTGAAAGTATGTAGTATTACAAAATACTACAATCCTTGGGATAAATTTTAAAATATATCTGTTTCTTTCATTAAATTATTCTTTACTTTAAAGATAATATAAAAAAATAATCCTGCTTCTGATTAACTCAGAATACCAGTGACATTGCACCTGCCTATGACTACAGATTCAAGGAACTGGAGTAGGCAGAAACAGAATAGTTAAGGTGGGAAAGGACCTCTGGTGATTATCCAGTCCAACACCCCCTGATCAAAGGAAGGTCACCTGGGTCTTATTGCTCAGGGCCACATCCTGTTAAATTGTTAATATCTCCAAGGGTGGAGACTTCACAATGCCTTTGTGTAACCTCTTCCAGTCTCTGACTGCCCTCCCAGTAAAAAGTGTTTTCTTATGTTTAAATCTAATTTCTGGTGTTTCAGTTTGTGCCCTTTGTCTCTTGTCATCTCACTGGACACCGCTGAGAAGAGCCTGTTCCTTCTGCTTTACTCTGGACCATCAGGCATTTTTATGTGTTGTTCAGACACCCCTGAGCCTGCTCTTCTCAAGGCTGAGCAATTGCACCTCTCTCAGCATTTCCTGGTATGCCAGATGATCCAGTCCCTTTATCATCTTTGTGGCTCTTTTCTGGACTTGCTCCAGTATGTGTCCATCTATCTAGCACTGGGGAGGCCAAAACAGGACCCAACACTCCAGATGTGTCTCACTAGGGCTGAGCAGAAGGGAAGGACCACCTCCCTCGACCTGCCAACTGTGTTCCACCAAATGTAGCTACAAGTGCTATTGATTTACATTGTCTCAAGAGGCACTTTGCTGGCTCATGTTCAACTTCTTGTCCACCAGAACAGTGAAGCAAATCTGTTTCAGCGGGTCCCCAGCACATACTCGCACATGGGATTATTCATCCCTAGGGATGATACTTTGCATTTTGTGCTGAAAAACTTGATGAGGTTCCTGTTGGTTTATTTCTGCAGCTTATTGATGTCCTTCTGAATGGCAGCTCAACCATATGGTCTCTGAAGCAGTACTCTAGGTTTTATACTTTTTTCAGACTAAGGGTGTGCTTCTGTCACACTGCTCAGGTCCTTCCTGGCTGTCTTAAGCAGTACTGGAGCTAGTATCAGCCTCTCAGAGCACCACTACTGACTGGCCACCAGCTGGACTTCTTGCCACTGATTACAGCAATTTAGGCAGTTTTCAGTCCACTTTGTTGCCCAGTTCTGTAGTCTTTATTTAATCAGTTTTTCTATGAAGATGTTACAGGAGATAGTGCTAAAAGCCTCACTAAAAACTGAATAAACAGTGTCCACTACTCTTCCTTTATCCCCAAAACCAGCCATTTCTTTACAGAAGGCCATCAGATCAGTCAGGTTTTAGTTTCCCTTCACAAATCCATGTTGACTATTGCCTATTACCTTCTTGTCCGTCATACATTTCCAGGTCTAAATGGTTTTTAAGATTATTTGCTCCATCACCTTTACAGAGACTGAAGGCTGACCAGACTGGAGTTCCCTGAGTAGCCTAAGTAACAGCTACCAAAAAAAGCCACTTATGCAAGGTATGAAAACCACACTTTTTGGGCTTTTCCAGAAGTAATTCATCACATCAAATCACATCATATCAAATCAGTTCTTGGGCTTAATTGGACTTGAAGATGTTCAGGAAATGAAATATGATAAGAGCTTTAACAGCATTAAACTATGCTGCTTAAAACCAAACACTATTCGTATTTAATCATTTATCATTTAAACCTGAATCATTTGCATGGTTGGAATATGTTCAATATCAAGCATCACTTTTGCAGCTCTGTTGAGCTAAAGTCTTGCATAATTTAATGCTGCAATACTCATACTTGGATGATACAAATCAATGAAATGCTGGTATCTAGTTTGAAAAAAGTACATAGTTATACAAGCTACTAACATGTTTGGGGTTTATTACAATAATTAAAATGCCAGTTTTGTAATTGTTCTATATTTTTGAATTTGCTAAAGCTTTCCTAGGTATTTAGTTAAAGACTTGGTCTTTTGTCTTGCATAGTCCTAGTAAGGAAAATAAAGTGTTGTTTAAGATGAAGAATAGCAGAATCTATGTTTTGCAAGAAACATAAAGGATTTTTTGTGTTGTTGTTGTGTGATAGAAATTCCTACTTGGTCTAGTAATTATCGTGAATAGAAAAATAAGAGAAAACAAAAGAGAAGCAAACAAAACCCTCCAGAAGAAAACAGTTGTCAACACTTGGGGAAACCTTATATTATTGAGCTCCAGTTTCCCACAATTTTAGTTGGATTTTAGATCAAGCAATATGAATTTTCTCCATGCTAAGTGAACCTTTTTATGCCATGAACTGCACATCTACTTTGACATAATTGACTCTGCCTGAATATATGAATACCCGAGAGTCATGCAGTTCTTCATCCTGATGGCATGTACTAAAACCCAAAAAAATATATAGGCAGCAGTAACAACAGCACCCCCGATGGTGCTTTATCTCTAGGAAGATCTGAGTTCAACAGCTGCCTTCCAAATCTACTTACTGTCATTATTTATGTTTTCCATCACTTTCAACTTAGTGCAGACCTTCTACATTCAGGATATAACTACCCGTTGAGCAGGAATAAGGCAAAGACCGTTCTTACTCTTAGGTCTCTACTGTACTTTTGTTTAGTTACAACGAATGCATAAAATAAATGTGAATTCAACACAAATGTTGAACTGAATGAGAACATCACTTTCACAGTTTTTTTGGGGGGGAGATATTCAGACATTTGGTTCTGTGGCAGTGTTGAGTAAACGATCTAAAAGGCATAAAATAGAACGCTTTTGTATCCAGTACCTAAAGAGTGCCTACAAGAATGGTGGGTTGGGACTCTTTATCAGGGAGAATAGTGATAGGACACATTTCTAAATTCATTTTGCCTTTTTTTCAGCCCCTTTTCCCATAATAGTATCTTTGAAGGACAAGTTGTATACAGAATAAGAGGGTTTTAAGGGTTCCCCTTCCCATCAGCTTGAACTACAATTCTTTATAGTATCCCACCGCTTCTGCCTGTTCACATCACGAGATCACAGACCTGTGCCTGATGATTTTACTGCCAAAGCCAAGTTTCTCATATCTCATACAACAGATGCTTTCTCCTCACCATCTCCTCTTTTTTTTTTACAGGAGCAAGTTTGTAGTCTGGGATGTTGAATATAGGATGCTCTCTGTTGAACAGCCCGCAATGATTAGGGCTGTATAGCTGCTGTGTTAGATCCACAGTTACAACTGAAATTGAAAAAAACACAGATTCTCAGTATATTCTGAGTTGGAAGGGACCTATAAGGACCATCAAGTCTGAGTCTTAAGTGAATGGCCCATAAGTGGATTGAATCCGTAACCTTGGTGTTAGGTCCCTGCACTAACCAACTGAGATAGTCTCAGGGTCTGAGAAGACAAAGCATTTTATACATATCTACAGACATTCTACTCAAATTGACACAGCAAACTTTCACATACGAATCAGCCTTTCTTTCACGGCATTTGAGTTTTCTTACCTTAATTAAAAGGCTGATACAAAGATTTATAGTGTTTGATCCACACAAGACTTTCTATACATTTTAGTGACAACATGTATGGTCCTTATACCGCCATAAAACTCAGGTTAAAGAGCTGAAAAAAAACCCCAAAAATTTAAGTAAGAATTAGATTTGGCATGTTTTAGCTTTTAAATAATATTATCTCTTTTTTTCGCAATAAATGGTATTCTTTGTCTCTGTTTCTATTGATGTTATTTAACATCAATGTGGGGTTTATCTCTTTTTCCACTGCAAATAAGGTATAGTCTGCTACAAATAAGGTGACCACTAAGTAAAGCTAGCAAGATTTTGCATGAAAATATTAAAAATATAGAAGTGGTTTGGCTTAGTAGAGTTGTGAATGATATAGGTTCAAGTGGCTTTCAACTTTTTAGAGCTATAGCTTAGTTCTATATTTTTAATAGTGACAGCATGTTCATTCCATTGAATAATGACATCCTTTTGAAAAAGTGATGGGAAGAGTCATGGAACATTTGAGTAAGCACTGCTGATTTGTGGTTGCAGCTCTCGATGCCTGCAGTGTAACTGCCAAGCAGAATTACTGTATCTGCTGTTTATTACACTCAAATGATTGACCTGTGTGAATCCTCCTTACCTTGAGCACAACAAACTGCTGACTTAGTTCTACCTTCAAGTAAGTAAAACAGTGACTTTGGAGCCAGCTCAACACTGTTAGTCAAACTTGCATCAAATACATTCCCTGCTTCCATTAGGACTGTCACTTGAAAGTAACTGACTGGAACATAAAATAATTGTCTTTTCTTGCTTTCTCCGCAAATTGTCCAATCACTTTTTTTCCCCTACAGTAGAATGATGACAAGGTAAATTTGCACACACTGACTCCAAAGCTGTTTCAAAACAAAGAATAACACACATTTTTGTCACAGGAATATTAATAAATAACATTGGAGATTTCACTATTCATTTAAAATGGATTTAGAAATGACCAATTACTAATTAGAGCATATTTTTTTTTCATCTGGAAAGGCATCAATGCTTTCACTTCATGTAACTCACAAAAAGTTCTAATGGGAAAGAAAGAGCTGGACAGAAAAACACAAGAAAAGAAAAAGAGATGAGGGAAATAAAGTTTTAAAAAATATCTGAATATACTTTTATCACTGAGATCCATGCTAGTAATTTCAGAAGGTCTGTTAAATTTTGCTATGTCTGTTGTCATTTGCATTAAATATATAGTGAGTGCATATGGTACACCACATTATGAATTTAGAATACATGAAGTTGTAGTAGAGAAAGATATATTTACCCAGGAAAAGTCAGCAAATTGTAAGCAATGTAAGATTTGGAAACTGCACTTTTTAATGGGACAGCTGCTCTAACTTACCTGGAATTATTAGTAAAAAAAGGATGTTCACAATAAGTTACTTAAGAACTAACAGATTTGCAAAGCCTTTGATGGATGTAAACTACATGGGCACAGGAGGGGTGACTTTCTTTTAGAAATGTGAAGCAGGAAGTTGACAAGATGCTCTCCCATGTTCCCATCCCTCCAGAATAATGTGGTGATTCTATGGCTCATGGGAGAGAGAGAGATATGAGTCTGACATTTTGAAGAGCTTTATTGCAAAAAACAAAAAGAAATTCGATGGAAAGACTTAGATATTAAGTTATCAAAAGTGAAAGAAGAAAATTGGCAAGAGACAATCATAGCATTTTAATGTTCAGACCATTTTAGTGATTGTGTCTTACTTTTTGTGATGCATTGCTATTAATGACCAAATTAGCATTAAATTGATTATCTACAAATTTCACCAAATACTTGGGAAAAAAAGTTACCTAGAGCTTCATATAGTTGTCTATGGTATCAAATGATAGTATCCTGGAAAGGTAGGCTTCTCATTACTTACACAAGGTGACTGATACAGTTATGACTATCATATCACATAGGAAAAGACAATAGTTGACCATTCTTTGTTCTAGTCTTTGCAGAGAATTTAATTTCTTCATCAATACTCTATGGGTTCCTACAGTGCCAGCCATTTTCCCTGTGAAACAATATCTATAATAGGTTGAGTTTTTCCAAAACTCCTAATAATTGTTGGGGGTTTTTTGCATATGCATAAGAATTTCTATATCAATAAACTAATGTTTTGGAAATTAAACATACTTTTCGTGGATGCTAGGCTGTAAATCTCTTTGCAGTCAGGAAGAAAAACAAAACAAAACAAATCAAAACCCCCATAATTTTGCTCCGCTCTTCAAAAGAATGATAGGAAGGGTAACAGAGCCAAATACAAAAAAATCCCAAACTCTACTGTCATAAGAAACTATGCAGAATGATATCAAGACAAGTGTGCCACAGGCACCTCCAGAATTTACTTCTAGTCCACACTGAATTGTACAGTAAGGAAACTATTGGTCCTTATCTGGATTTGCCTCATAATTTCAAACTTTTTAGCAACCCACTCAATGCAAAAATAAAACACACTACTAACCTCTCATTAGCTTCTCAAATTTTCATTTTCTTGGCTGTCACAGCTTTTCCTTCAAAACAGTTTTCAACCCTAATAATGTCACATGACTCTACTGTTGCATAGTTAGCAGGATAACTACATGACAGAATTTTGAAACACCACTGTGGGCCTCTTTTTTTTTTTTTAATAATTGGGGTTTTTATATCTACTCATAAATAGTGTAATTGAATTTCAGGATCATGTAACAGTAATTCATGATGTTTTGGTCTGCTGAGACCAGAAAAAAAGGTGTTGGTTTGAAGCTTGTAAAAGTGTAACTGAAAATGTAGCATTTAATTTCCAACTTAGATATACAAAACCCACACAGACACAGAGAAACATCCTATGTCACTCTACTTAATAAGGTGGCTTTGCAAAGAGAAATCTGGTCGACAATTTTCACACATTTGTTCTTGCTTCTGGCTCAGTCAATCCCAGTAAGTTTTGTATTTCCTGATGATAACATGATTTTGAAGAAAAGAAAAAATGAAAAGCATTATTTTCCTACTCTTTAATTATGCTGGCAAAATCGAAATGCAGAGCATGCACTGTGTTCTTTTGTAAGGGCAAAATGTTATAACAGATGGCTGGTCAAATCAAATAGGTTGTAAAGGAAACCGTTTATACTGGCAGTTTAAAGGTGATCAGTGTGGATGGATTGCCTCTGCAGCTATAAGAGTAAGACAAATAATAAAATACTTACTCAAATTAAGAATAAATAAATAAATAAATAAGTCAGAAGTCATTCTGTTAACCTGGAAAACTAAATGCTTCTGAATTCCTTACCAATGAAGTGCAAAACTATTACTGTGAACAAACGAGCCCTGAGACATCATCATTAATACAAAGATAAAATAAAACATTCAGGTTCTGATAAAAACAGGAGAGAAAATTTCCTTTTATAATGTATGCTTGAATTAGAAATGTGCCAGAGATAAGGAAAGGGAGCTGCTAGATTTTCCCTTGAAGTATTAAAACATTCCTCCTACTCATTACGATGGGAACTAAAGCAGTTTTGATATGATCAAAGCATCATGGGAAGACCCTATGTGTGAAAATTCTTTTAAAAACTATGTGAAATTCTTTTAACGTTCTTAAAATACAAGAGAGAATAATACAACAGAAAACTTGGAGAGTAAAATAGATAAACGATTTTTTTTAATATGCTATTTAGGGTTTATGATCTGTAAATATTATTATATGCGATCTAAGATATATGATCAAAATCCACATTTCCAGAAACAAAGATTGTGCATAATTGTGGTAATTACCAGCCCCACCAGACTTTGTAACGTCTCTGCCTTTTCTGCTGCGTTATCTATTACACTGGGCTCCCAGGATGAAAGCCAGCTGTGTCTGTTATATGCTCCAACCAGTCACTGGGGGAAGTGGGTATCTTAACTGCTGGAGGTCTTAATGGCTCCTGGTTGCACAGTGCTATTTATCCTCCATCCAACAGCTTCACAATTGCTTACACGGCCAAATAGGTAGGATCTCAGTATAAATTTTGCAACTGTAAGCTTGCAAAAGCTGTTCTTCAGGGAATGATTAGAAATTGTCAGGAAATCAGTGTATAATCTACAGGTCATAATTATTCTAAACTTAATTTTTCACGTATCAATACTAGATCAGAAACAAAGCAACACCACCTGCTTAATCTGAAAGAGGACTGGCAGGCATTTAAAATTATGAGTGATTCACCCCAAGTAACTTTAGCAAGAGAGAAAGGAGGGATAGAAGGGAGTAGAGGTAAGGAAACCTGTACTTGAAATTTGGGCTCCTTTCTTAAAGAAAAAAACCAATGAAATATATGTTATTTTCAATTAATTGGGACAAGATTTTAAGTATTCTGACATATTTGAAAGAAATGTCCTTAAATGTCATGCTTGGCCTGTTCATGTCAGTCATACATCTGGCACCCAACCAAAAAATCTTTTGTTATGGAGGTGGACTGAATTAGGTCTTTTTGTCAAAGTGCAAGCAAATTAAAGATGCTCCTATAAACATGTTATTTTTTTTTCCTAAAACTGATACTTCATTGCTTCCCCAAAACCACTGCATAGCATTATAGGATGTTATTATACTGTAAAATGTGCTGATATTAAAAAAATATAGATTGTACTCACACAGTAATAAAGACACCTTCATTAGTATTCAGATGAGTTTTATAATTAAAGTCAATATCCTTTCTGTGAATGTCCAAATGATAAGTGCAATTATAAAGATTACATTAATTTTATGAACATCTGTGCAAAATTCATAACATCATGCCAATCCTGATGTTTTGCCAGCTTCCTGCTTTTGAGAGTGATTAAAGGATAAAAATAGGAAAATACTTTGTTTTTGTAAATATATGTGTCTTTTAAAACACACAAAAGGGATGGGCAGTGTATAGCTCAGTTTGGAAATGTGTAAACTGATCCAGATCTGAAAGTGCTGGAATTGACCCCCTGAAGTGTACTGTGTGCTACAGAGTGCCATAATAATTCATTATAGGAGATTATTGCTCTGTACAAAACAGACAAACATGATAGACTGCACAAGTTAATTTACACTCTTGGAATGAATCCTGCTTTCTTTAGATAGGTACCGAACTAGCTTTTGAGAATATTGAAAGGACTGATTCTTTCCACAGTCTGGGAACAGGGAAAAAGCTGCAAATATGTTTAGTTCACAGTGTCAATTACCTTGACTTGCAAATTTGGCCTTGATAAACCGGAAGATTCATGATTTATATAGCAACTCTTAACTTCTAGCTTCATATATGGAAAATTTTTCTTGCAGCTATCATTAGGAATGTTTCCTTTTCTGTGTATGCATAGGTGCTTGCTGCTGTTTTGTAGGCTCTGGTACATGAAGAAACCCTACATGGTACTGAAAAATATGTCATGGGACACCAGAGGGAAGCTCATCCTGCTGTGGCAGGTGGAAGCCAGGTGGAATTCTTGAGGGAATCTCAAGTTAAGTTAATCACCTATTTTTACACCATTAAATTCACTGATTTGTTACATGGAGTCAGAATTTTGTCTTTTAACATGCCAGCTTAGATTGTTAGAAATAGGTTAACATGGATATTCCTTACACTACAAAAAGACAAGGTTGTGGGCCCTGTACTTTATATGAGGTGCCCTGAGATATCAACATTATTTGAATATGAAGGCCTTAAAGCAAGTGGACTGTAACTAAATGTGCATTTATTATTTTGCTGTCTGCTTAAGTAAAACCACACCAAAACATAAAGCTAAAATCAAATGTATGTTTCCTGACTGCATAACTCTATCACTAATAGGATTCGGAAAGAGCTCAGAAGAAACACTAACAAAAACGGTATTTTATGGTAATATTAATATATATTTATATATTTATGGAAAGATCTTCCTTAGAAATATTATCCTAAAGGATGCTGTTTGTGAAGTAATTTCTCTATTTTTCAAGAGTGTGCTTCAGCAATGCAATCTCTCAAGTGAATTTACAGCAGCTATGGTTCTAATCACAGGGATAAAGAACTGAATCTAAATTATTATTTTCATAATTCAAATTTATCATTCAAATGACACAATCATTGTCTTGTGTTATATAATATTATACTAAATGTATTGTAATATTTTAAACAACTTTGTTGCATGTTAATACCTTTTTTCTGTTTCACGTATTTTGTTTAATTTCTCTCTCTCTGAAGTAAGAACATTGGCAGAAGAGAGTGTGTAATAGCTCTGCCTATCAGGAAACCTGTTAGTGCACAGATTGTAAACTCAAAGACAGTAATGGATCCTCTGAAGCTTTATAATGTCAGAAAGATTGCTGCACATGCACATTAAATTCATATGCTAAAAGGCCTTGTGATTTTATGTTGAATAATATCCCCATTCACATGCAGTAGCTGTTTTTCTTAACAAGATGGCTTTTGTACTTTTCCTACTAAAGACTTATACTTTAAATGCATCTATGAGTTATAAGATAATTTGGAACTGGTAAATTCTAATTTTGTTTCTGTTTAAACAGCTTAGCAACCATCAACTGGCTTTAAATTCCTGAAAGGTCACACTTGTTTTACATTAAAAAAATTATTCAAGGTATGTCCAAATTGAAACATGGAGTAATGCAACAGTAACAAAAATATCTGAGCTATACAGTTTACAGTGTTTTTTTCAGATGTTCTCTACCTCATTCTTGCTGTAGTGCAGATGTTTAACGTTTAAAAAACAGATAGGTACAAAACAAAACCCTGTACTTCTGACTGCAATACATTCCAACCATCTGGTGGAATACATCAAACATTTAAGCATGCATAGCAATATCACACAGAAGATACGTGACAGAAGAAAAAAAAGAAGGTATAAGAATGTCATTCCTTTGAAAATACTTTTCTATATGGTATAATTCAACTGTCATTGAAGTAAATGATAAAGCCAGTATTGAATTTTATATGACATAAGTTTCTCATATAGCAGATTTTCTTGACAATGCACTTTAGAAATATGGAAATGAAACTTCAGGAGAAAATATTTCTGGGTTTTGTATGTTTGCAACTGTGTACATCACTGCAAATACTGAGGACAAATTATTAAAATACAGCTTTATGTAGCCAAACAGCACTAATCTTTTAAATCTAAAGATACATAGTTTATCATCACACTTTCTTATTGTATTCCTAGCATATGCCCGTTCTTTCACAAACACAAGGTCAGTCTTGGAAAGTGTCTCCAGCATCACACTTCCCGCTAGTGACATGGGTCTTAGATATCAGTACTTACACATTAGCATCACTTTCTGTTATATTCTCTTCCATTAAAAAATAGAGCGGTATTCGCAAAATAGAGGAGTATTCGCAGAAGTTAATTTTCATTCTGGGTAACTGCTGTGATCCAGTTATTAAAATTATTAGAGAGATGCCTCTGCCCGAATGAAGGTGCAAATGAGACCATATGCCAAAGTCAATAGTATGGATTTTATTTAACAGTAAATGTGAGGGAGAGAGAGAGAGAGAGAGAGAGAGAGAGAGAGAAGGGGGGTTGGGGCAGGAAAGAGAGTGACAGAGAGACAGATTAAGTAGAAAATGTCACCACTCCATGCATCTGGATGGTATCCCATTGGCCCTCTTCTTCTGGTCTTGGGGGTGACTGTCCCACAAAACATAGAGTTCAGCGGATTAATATATGTTTGAGCCAAGTGGGAATGCCCAGGTACCATCTCTGGGTGTGATGCAAGTTTGACACTGTCTCTTGCACCAGACTCTGGATCTGTTGCATCACTCTGCATCACATGCAGTCCTCGGGTTGAAAGCCTCAGGAATTCCTGTTAGAATAAAGTGTTACAGTTGGTATTAGCTTGAAAAAGATTTGAATATGAAATAACAATTTTTAAACTTTGCTTTTAACTGTTTAGGTTTATAATTTGCAAGTTAGGAGTGTTTTTTGAAGAACAGATATTACTCTGAATTTGAAAATATATTAACACATATAGCTGTAAGTACACATGAACATATTGCCTTCATTGGGACTGATCACATTGCATATTAATACTCAAAATTAGTTGCCTATGATTCTTTCTTTGACTTCAAGAGAGAACTGAAACATTGCAACATCACTGGAACTTTCTGAGGAGTTTGAAAATGCTTAGGAGGGTTTGAAAAGGTTTACTGCAGACACAAAGCCCTCATATTGTGTCCCAAGTTTATAAAACATGAAGCATTATTAATTCATAACTATTACACATTTGATCATTAATACAAAGTTATAAATGTTTACAGTAAGCTTTGTTAAGATGGATAAAAATTCCATAGTTGTTGCTATAGTCTATTCTCTTTCAATTTCTCTTTTTAATAATTCCTGCATTATGAATCCACCTATTATACATAATAATATATAAAGGTACTACTAATAATATATAAATACACTAAAGTAGTAATGAATAATAGCCTTCCATATTAGTAAGCATAAAATAATATTCTGTGAACTTGGTTAACACTAAAAAATCATTCACAACCAGTACTACGAATTCTTGCTCTTCCTAATCCAAAAGATGTCTTTTTATGATTCTGAAGGGAAAAGCACAAGTATATTTTTATCTAATTTTGCACATTTTATAATAGATTGTTATTGATTTCACTGTGTAAGTGATGTGCTTGCACAAACTTGTGCGGTCCTTCAGAAAGCACAATTTACTCCAGCCAAAAATAAAGCAGAAGCTTAAAGTCATGATATTTGCCAAAAGTTAAAGTCAGATTCTATGCTTGTAATATTTTCACTTGTAAAATGAATGCTTTGAAATGTAACTCTGAGAGCCAGAATTTTATCAGTGCTTCATCAACTTTATATAATCTAGAAAGAGAAGTAAGATATATCATAGCTTCAACAAGCATGACACTTTCAGCCCAGCAATAAAATATTCACAACATATTTTTCATAATATCTGTAAAGAAAAAGATACTTCACTCCAAACTTTGAAAATAACTATGAACCCAAATCTGCCAATGAAGATTTTATCTGCATAAAAACTATTATGCAAGAAATATGTATGTTAAGTATCAATTAATAAAATATGAGTACTTTTTGTAATTTTAAAATTTTAAAAGTTTACTCTTATGAAAGTTGTATGAAGTATTTAATCAATTCCTTGGGTTGCCCAGGAATTTTCAGTCATATTTTGCATAGATGAGCTAATGGACCAGCTTAAGACAATGGACCAGCTTGAGACAATGGACCAGCTTGAGACAATGGACCAGAATGAAGCTGGGTGACTAACTGGATCTTCACAATTAAGCATCTGACTGCTTATTAAAGATGGTAATCTGAAATAAGATTATCACCTTTAGTGGTAGTAGTGATTCATGCAAAACAATGACTCAAATAGTCTCTGCTGATCCAGCTGAAGATGACACTGGGAAGACTCTTGCAGTAGAGATTCCCTTTACCACCAAATGGGTTCTGACTATCATTTAAGTGAAATTTAAGTCCCTGTGCATGTGTTAGCCTATTCCAAGATCCCAATATTTTCTCCTGCCTTTGACAAATATTCTCTCTGAGTGTTTTTAGAGAAATTGATGATCTCAGAAGTGATAATTTCCACCTTTAAGCATGGACTATGACGATTTGCCTAACATGCTTTGGTGCTAGACCTATACTTTATAATGTCATTTGGTTGTTGTTCTTTGAAAGAACTATATGTGTTCTCACAGAACTTTTGGTTTTTTTCCAGAGTTTGCAGGGGACCTGCAGACATCATACGTCATACGTGACTGCTTTCTTACATTCAGAATAATAAAGTGTAAAGGAGGAAAAATTGGTAACACATTTGCCATGTTACCTCACATCCTTCTCTTTCGTAAGGCTCTGCTGAACAATGAAGATAAGGAAGGCAGAGAGTTCATATGTACTTCTGACTGCCAGTGAGATAGATTTATTATAGAAAGTTCCTGAGAGACCAATTAATATCACCAGGTTGTCAAAGTAATATGCGTACCATGAAAAATACAGGCAGCCCATTGATGCACTGTGAAGGTAAGGTCACTGAACACAAGAACACTAGGGGACATATTTAGTCAGAATGGAGTGAAAACTAAGCACTAATTAAGTGAATTGTGAAACACAATGGCAAAATACTGCCTAGTCTAGAAATGCATTTTCTGAAGATGCACTGTTTTTGTTAAAGAAGTACCACAGTTAAACTCTGAAAAGGCAAGATTAAGTATTGTATTGACAAAGCTTGATGCTTCCTATCTGTGAGGGTGGTCATAGTTCAAAGAATAAAGATGATAAATTTCAACTTAGATGAGCCAAGTAAGACTTCATTGTTTTGTATTTGTAAAAGAACATATTGTCAAATGCAGACATCTCCAACATTTAATTGTGATCCCTAGAGTTCTATGTTGTTCAGGCAATGCTGTTCAACTATGAATTGTATTCATCAGTGTCCTAGGAGTATAAAATAGGCAAGTGAGATTTGAGGTTTGGGGAGGATAAAAGATTGCTCAACATAATGATTGCAAAATCATACATGACTTATGATTTTGCCTTTGTCATTCACTAAGTTATTTGAAGTAAAGACATTGAAGCAGTGTCTATACTGTGTCTAAGATCCTGAAACTGTAGATGGCAAAGTTGACTGTGTTCTCTGACTTACGTTCACAAACCCATGATAACACCTGTAGAATATCTATGAGTTGAGCAGTGTGCTGTATGAGGACAGACAAACTTAAGCTGCATACAGACTCCAACTGACCATGGTCTAGAGATGTTTCTACCTGGGACTCCTAGATCATCTTACTGAAATCAGCATGCACATATCCAGTTGTATATGACAGGGATGAGCACAAGCTCATACTTTGATGTGTGCTTTACAACCATACCTGTGAAAAAACAATGACAAAAAGGGTAAATGAGTGTGCACGCAAAGTATCTCTCATGGCAAACATAAATCCAACAGTGAAGCTGACCAAGGTAGCTGGCATCTGGGAATAAAAAAACTTTTCCAAACTGTTTGCACGGTTTAAAAGTTCAACATAAATTTGACTTATGTTTCTACCTATTGTGCTCTAGCTGTCATTCCTCTGTCTCTCAATTTATAGTGGAAGTTTTTAAACCAATGAAATGTTTTGAGAACAAATACATTAATTATTGTGATTTTATTTTATTTTATTTATTTTATTTTGTTTTAGTAGCATTGCCTATATAAATGCCAAAGTAAATATAAGTCTTCATGGGGCAATGTGTTTCTTTGTTTGTTATCATATAGGATATTAAATTTCAGCATTATAGCACCTAAACACTTAAAATCAAAATGATGCATGACACCAGTGTGGTCTTCAGGTAGGCATTTGTATCAAAGATACAGTTTTGCCACACCCTATGCCTTTCCAAGAAATTCATTGAAGCAAAGCCCGAACAGGATTTTAAGACAAGTGACAAAGGCTGTCATGAAAGTAAACATCCTCTCCACAAATAACTGGTAGATGATGTGATTATACCAGCACTTCAAGTTGTCAGAGACAGTCATTAACCTTTGCAATGAAGAGTGAGCACTCCCCAAAATATTTATATATCCTTGTATACACAAACAAGTTATCTTGTGTCTCTGTGTGGACATAACAAATCAACTTGTTTTCAAGTTTTATCTTTATATCAACCTTAATAATATTGTTTTGAGGGGGACTGTTTTGAGAACATAGAGTAAGTTATCTGGTGAAAAATGGCTGTAATTCTGCAAAACAGATATAACTATGTATCCCTCATTTATGACTTGGGATAATTCATTTTCAACTACAATATAAATAAAAAAATTGCTAGATGGCTGCATATCTAAAATGTAGTTGGGGAAAGGAACATGGCTTTTATAAAGAGAAGTCCTGCCTCAGAACTCCCAAGCTTTCTAGAATGGATATCAAATGTGTGAGTAAGGATAATCTGTTTAATAAAGTCTTAGTTTGCAAGGAGATTTTGGCAACGTTCCTCACCAAAGCTTTTTAAGAAGGCATTCAAAACATAAGACTAATGGTATTTAGTTGCTCAAATAGTTGATTTAGGATCTCATAAATGGTCAGTTTTTGCTGTGGAAGGAGATTACCTGTTGAGTTCTGCAGCAAAGTGGGCCATAGTCTGTATCATTCAACATGTAAATGACAAGAAAATTGAAATTAAAAGATTGCTGATGACAAGCGGGGATGAGAGCTGATTTTGAACTTCAAAAGAACTGTAGACTGAGCAGTTGGGGGATAGAATTATATCTAAACTAGAAAAAAGTGACATTTTCAAAAAATAAGGTTGACTTAATAATATGATGGATTTTGAAATAAATTCTATTGTTAAGGATTGAAAACTTAGCAGAATGAAGCAGTCAATTTAATATGCAATAGAGGTCAGAAACTGCAAAATTATTAAGCAAGGAATACTGAAAAAAATAGAAAATACTGTGATGCAGTATTATTCTTGGTTTATTAATATCTTGAATACAGCCTGTATTTCTGGCTCTGCATATTAAAAGAAATGTATAGAGGAATCGGAGGAAATTCAGATAAATATAATTATGATGTTGAGAGATAAGAAATGTCTTCTATTTAAGAAAAAATTGTGTAATATTCTTACCATAAAGTTGTCTTCAATCTGGGAAAAAACCCAACAGAATAGGATTATTACAGAGGTCTACAAAGTCAGACATGGTAGGAAAGAATAGATAGGGATTAAATATTCCCTATTTCTAACAGTACAGGAACAAAAAGTTTTAAGTGACGGTGGTAGGACATTGGTTTATGAAAGAATAAAAAAGCCATTACTTCACACTACAGGTAGTTATCCTGGGGAGGTTTTAGCCTTGTGAGTGCTGAAGTATGGGCTAAAAGATCTCGAAGACCAGAGTCTTCCCTAGTCATTCATTTATGACCACTTCTCTTAATGGTTGTCACCTTAGACATAATTCTGTCCTTAACATAATTGAAGAATCTTCCTGATGGTAGCAGGCATAAAGGTGACTTGGTTATAATATGAGAAATACTGACAGAAAATATCTGCTAAAACACTGACAGAAGAAGATGCCTGCCAGTCTGGGAACTGCCAGACAGCTGCTAGCCTGAGAATCTGGGCTGGGAACTAGAAGCATCCTTACGAACTGCAGCTTGTTTCTTTGAAGATGACATACCATCATTAAGAGAAAATCCAAGAAACTGCACCAGGAAGTTATAGAATCATAGACTACTTTGGTTTGGAAGGGGCCTTTAAAGGCCATATAGTCTAACTCCCCTCACAGTGAGCAGGGACATCTTCAACCGGATCTGGTTGTTCAGAGCCCCGCCCAACCTGGCTATGAATGTTTCTAGGGATGAGGTATCCAACACCCCTCTGGGCAACCTCTTCCTGTGTTCCACCATCCTCATTGTAAAAAACTTCTTCCTTATATCTAGTTTAAATGCATCCTCTTTTAGTTTAAAACCATTACCTCTTGTCCTATCACTACAGACTCTGTTAGTTATCACCTGAAAAGATGATAAATTATAAATAAATATAAAAAATAGTGATGTCTCTGAAGAAAAAAATAAGACAAAATGCAATAAAACTTGTCTATCATTGTCAGATGATATATTAGATATGTTTATTTTTATAACATTGAGTGAATTTTTAGTTGACACAATTTAATAGTATTGTTAAGAATCTTTATAAGAGGATTATAATGATTTTAAAGCTCATTGAAATCAGGGTTTTCTATTGCCTTCGGTGAAATGTAGAATAAACTTCTTGTGTTGATAAACCTATCAGTTCATTTTTTAAACAAAATCTTATTTTAATAAGATTGGTAGGTTTTTGGTTTCATTTGGTTTTTTTACTCTGGTCTGAAAATTTTTTTTTAAAATCTAATGTTCTTTATTCATCTGACAATGAGTGTAATAATTACCAATGTTTTAGGCACAAAAAACCTTTTTGATACACAGGACCAATCAGAAAGTGATATTTGAACTGTCAATAAACTGAAATGCTTGCCTTCTTTTATGTTTTTTTTTTCTTAGTGGAGATTTGCTGTTCATCTGATTTATATTTTTCTCCCCTTTAAAAGAAGTAGCCACAAACTAGGGAAGGAAAAATTACAAGAAACTATGGCAGCATCTATTCACATTCCTCTTCCCCTGAAAATGAAGCACAAACTAAAGAAATCGCTCAAGTTTTGTTTTCTGGTTTAAGACAAAACTGTAAATAGTTTAAATGAAACAAAGTTTCCCACTGAAAGAACATTCTGGCATCTTCTATTTCTTGTAACTGCTAGAGAAGGAGACTGCTGTTTTCAGGAAGTGAGTTCATAAGGGCTCGATATGCAGCAATGATACTTCTGTCTAGATTGCCATGAGACCTGTTCCTCTGTCTAGATAGTCATGACACCTGTTCCATCTCCATTGGCATGGCTACTTTGTATTTTATTGTCTTCTCAGTTATTTCTAATTATTTTGTTCAATTTTCTTGAAATATCTTTTTACCCATGATCCTCCATTCCACTTTTCATTTTTTTGTTGCTGTTTTATGTATCTGTCATGATTATTTCTAGAAGCAGGACTTTGAAATGCTGATTTATCTCAGCAGATGAAAATCATGTTAATTTTTCGATTCTGTAGCATTTAAACAATGGTATAAAATTCTCCAGGAACACTCTGTTTTGTTCTTGATTGAAATTCAAGCTGCATCTATCTTTCTGAAAATTAGATGTGTGCAGTTACCCCGTCTACAAAAAACTTTTGTATCCAAAGGAATACCTTTGAAATTCTATGAAAAATGGTGTACCTCTGTTCCTCAAAATCCAATCAGGTAAGATATTTTATGTTAGGTTACACATCAAAAGCTCATTCACAAAAGAAAACAGAGAGACAATGACAGATGAGGGAGCTCTGGCTACTTGCAGGCCCATCACAAGGACTACCAACTCGTTTAAGGCCCATCTCCACAAACCCAGGAAAGAACAGGAGCAAAATCAAAGGTAGAAAACATGAACTGAGGACTCAGAGGAAGGGATACCCTACGCAGACTCTTCCCTAGGAGGTGTTGAAGGCATAGGAAGAATTGGTAGTATTGATTGAATTGAATAATACCAAGACTGAATACTTTTTAAATTGAATAAACCATTATTTATTCCAGTCTTTAACTTGAAGAAAAAAAAATACAGGCTGTCTGTTTCTACTTTGAATTTTATGTATATCTCATTGTGAAAAAAATAATTCTTTGGCCATTTACAGCCTCTTTTCAGCTTATTAGACCATGAATCAATAGATTAAACAATTCAGTGATTTTACACCTGTTGTGTGAAGATTCAAGAACAGCTTTATGTAAGACACACTAAAACTTGCAGAGCAAAATCTTCACTGAAAAATTCTTCTAAACCAAGAAATCCTATAAATGACATAACCTAAGCCTTAAAATAAATTGGGTTTATCTCTGACTCATGACAGAGGATGAAGGTTAAGGTCCTTTTCAAAACCTACTGCACTTTAGTACATTTTAAAAAGAAGTTGAACTATTTTAAATTTAATTAATGAGAACTGTTATTTGCAATTTCCTTGAAAATCACACCTTAGCTGAAGGATAAATCTAAAGAGTTCATAGAGCTATGAATGTTTCTAAAATGCAGAAAGTTCTCTTTTGCTCTGCAATTTAGAGCCTCAGCCAAAGAGAGTCATTAAAAATTCTAACCTTGTTACAAAAAGCGGGAGACAAATGATTCTTCTATGGCCTGATTAGGTACAGCACTTCATGTATATCTTGCAAAACTCCTAATTTTCACAGGCTCTTCATCTAATTTATCTGATGAAAAAAGATTGGATATCCTTTGCTATACTTCTGCACTTCTAGTTATTTATCTTATTAATCAGATTACTATCACATTAAAATGATCATTCAAAAAATGTAAAGCTTTTCGCCTGTTTAATTTTCACTTTATTGTGTGGTTTCAGCTACATTCTTCTACATTTCTTTAACTTTTTATCATTGGAAGAAAATTATGGGGTTATGAATGTGCATGTTCCTCTGAATAATATTGTGTACCGTTGACATTCTGCTGTTGTATATGAATGGATTGGAGCAGTCCACTCTTTTTAATGAATAGAGTGTCATGCTGGACTGGAACCCAATGGAAGAATTGTAGTATTCTTTATTGCTTATATTAGAACACTTCCAGGCCTCTGATGGCCCCCTGTATTAAAAAAAAACCAAAAAAACAACAACCAAACAAACAACAAAACCCCCAAACCTTTTAGTTCTTGTCTCAAAGATTTCACCATCTAAAATACTAGTGAATACAATGTTGAGAGAAAAAAATGGTAAGAGGGAAGTAAACTGTTTTGATGCTTGGAACATTAAATCTGTAGTCAATCAGAAATAAAATTTTTGTTTGTTAAACCCTAGCTGAACGTTAATGACTTAATCCATATTTTATTTTTCCTGTGTTTGATATGAATGTTGTGGAGGACATAGAGGTAATATGTCATTCCAGCAACCAGAAGTGTATAATGTAGGACAGGTAGAGCTCCCTTCTTCTCTTCCAGACAAAGGAAATATATCAAATCCAGGATACGAATACTTGAAAACTTACAAAGAGATGCCGTTTGTCATATCATAATTCCCCATGATACCATTGTAATTATTTCTTTAGCTTCTGAAAGAAGGATAGGAACTAATGTGCATTAGATAAGTCTGTCCAATATACTTTTTTACAAAGGTCTGCCCACAGCAAAACAGCCAAGTTACCATTACTACAGTTCTGTAACCAGCCACCTTTTCTACTCAATGGAACCCCCCTGCTGTTATCAACCCCCCCTTACTGCTAATACATGCTACAAATAATACATGCTACAAATAATACATGCATACACCTAATACATGCTTCAAAAAGTTTCTCTTAATTTGAGAGACTTTCATTCCCATCATATCTACTTTGCTAGATGCCTCATTCACAAGTATTGATGTATTCTCACAAAGTGTTGACAGTGAAACACAGCAAACAACTCAAAACCCAAGCCAATCCCTTGATGTAGTTCAGATCATTATAGTAAAGGACATTGTTGCATGTATCTTTCACTAGGTGATAGCCAGTTCATATGAACTTTTGGAGACATTATTTTACTTTTATAATTATGAGATTCCTTCAGCTTCCTGACCACTGAATTGATTAAGTCAATCCTGTTCATTTCATTGATTAATGAACCAGGACTCCCTCTGGTCCAGTATAAAATGTCATATAACTGATGGACCAAGTCCAGACAAAGCCACTAAGCTGTCAAAGGGCTGGAGCACCTCTCCAATGGAGACAGGTTGAGAGAGCTGTGGTTGCTCAGCCTGGTGAAGAGAAGGCTTCGGGGAGGCCTTACAACAGCTTCCCAATACATAAAGATGACCTATAAGAAAGCTGGAGAAGGACATTTTACAAAAGCATGTAGTGATAGGACAAGGGGTAATGGCCTTAAGCTGAAAAAGGGTAGGTTGAGATTAGATTTTAGGAAGAAATTCTTTCTTGTGAGAGTGGTGAGGCATAGGAACAAGTTGTTCAGAGAAGTTGTGGATACCCCATCCCTGGAAGTGTCCAAGTCCACGCTGGGTAGGGCATTGAGAAACCTGGTCTAGTGGAAGATGTTGCTGCCAAAGGCAGAGGCGTTGGACTAGATGACTTTAAAAAGTCCCTTCCAACTCAAATACTTCTATGATTCTTTAAGGTGCCTTCCAATCTGAATCATTCTATGATTCAATGATTCTGATTCAATGATTCCATGACTGTTTTCAATATAGCCTTTCTGAACATTCATCCAAAAAACTTAAATGAGGAAAATCAAAATGAGGTCATAAAGAGGGAGACTTTCTTCATTAACAAATAAATTTTTCTTTGAATTAATATTTCCTTTCTGAAATTATTTTCCCACCAGTTACATACATGGGAGTAAATTTATGTCTTTCATAACTGAATATATTACATTATTGATGTTTTTCTTAAATTACATTTAAACTCTTCTGTCTTGGTTCTTAAAGATATCTCAAGAAATCAATATGGATTCATAAAAATCCACATATAATTATCAAAATAACTTATCAGTCTTCTAAGAAAAATCTTATAATAACATGCAGAAATCCATGAGAATTTCAAAATTTACACTGAAATGCAATTCAGGCTGACTTTAGGCATTCATTTCCACATATTTCCATTTTTATGCTTACCCACCACTTTCCTTCTCCTTCACTTCTCCTGTCCTTGATCAGTCCCTGTCTAACTGTGGAGGAAATTAATTAGCAATTTTTCTGACTGAATAGTGAGGGCTACAAGACATAAAATTTATAATAAAATTCAGGTAAAAAATAAAGCTTTGGTCACTCCAAAGGGGAAGAAAAGTGGAGAAAGGAGAATTACAAAATTGAAGTCAGACTTTCAATGTCTACTTAAAATTTACATTTTCTTTGTAATCTTTCTTTGAAAATAACTCTCCATAAGTACTTGCTATTTTTGAGATTATGGAGACTTTTCAAACTAAGAGTTCTTTTCAAGGACATACAGTTTTCATTTGGTATTTCTCCATATTATATGGCATTTATTTTCTCTCCAGCTATAGATCTTTACAGCTGTATAGCTCTCCAAAAAGATGATTCAACAGTGAATCTAGAAGTGCTGAGTTATAAATGTATCTAACATTATTTTAGTCAGTGCAAAAAATTCAGTCTGTTCTTAAATATTTTCCTCAAAAGAGGTGACTAAAATTTTTGCTTATGATTCTATAACAAAGCTCAAGTGATGCAACAATTGCAACAATAATAGGAATGATGAATGATAAATGTAATTAAATTGTGAAAATGTATATGTGTGACTAAACGTCACATCTTTAATTTTTTTGTCAGATGAGCAATAAAGAAGTAAAAATTTTGTAATATCACTAAACAGTTCTGAAAATTACTTAATTGACACATATTTCATTGTAGAGTTTACATCAGATAATAATTTAATGTTTAAAGGTAAGCAGATAATATTGCAGATTTAAGTGACTCAGTAACCCTGAGTAACACAGTAACCCCTCACTTAACTGAAGTAATTCGTGACAGTAATTTGAAAGAAGTCTCATATTTTCTCAGAAACATCTTTCAAATATGCCACTCTTCTGAATACATTGGAATAAATGTCTCTGACTTTTTACATGTAATTTTCAAAGCTTTTGCTTACTCACAACAGGATCTACAGTTTATTTTTCAGATGCAAATTTTCCATGTGCTTAACAACCATGTCTGTATTTGCCAAACAGGACATTTTTAATCCAACAGCTAGACATGCTGTATACAGACCAGTAATTAAAGTCTCTTGTACATATATCAAAATTGCCTGAGAGTCAGATAATGTAGATTAGAGTGTAGCATTAGAGGTTACTTGAAAAGTAATATAGTATCCTATTTTATATTTTAATCTCTTCTGTTTCTTTCTTTTTTCTTGTTATTAAAAAAAAAGGTCACCTTATAGTCTCAGCCAGTGTCCTCTCTTCTCTAGTTGATTTAGACTACAGTGTATAAAGATGTACACTTTTCTTTCCTCTATTGCTAAAATTGAATACAAGATTTTCTCCATTCAGGAGAAAAATTTTGCTTTAATAGCAAAATTCTAGTTGGCAGTACAGTAAATGTCATCTTTATACTATAATTCTTGACATAATATTAAATAATAAATGCTAAAAACAATTCTAAAATCCATTAGAGAAGTAGGCTCAATCTTACATTTCCATGACTTAATTTTCAATACCCCAATAAAGTTTTTCCATTTACTTTTGCTTTTCATTCCCAGATAATCTGTCTAATGCTCTTTAGGAAAAGCATCTACCCAATCTCAGTTGTCTCAGTCTAATTATTGACATCTTCCATTGAAAAGAGTTTCAATTGTTGTTTGGGATATTAATAGGAAGCTTATTGCTTTGAGAAACTGTTCAATGTGATAAAAAGTTAGATTTTTTTTCCCTTGTATGTGAGCTGCCTTAAGAGCATGGCTGTAATAAACTGAAATGTAATTCAGAAAAAGTCCCAGAAAGTATATATTCCCTCAGGTTCCATTCTGAAAAGAAATCTGGCTAGTTTCACCTTGATCTAAATGATTATCATTCACATTCTAACAAACATCCTTTTTTTCAGTAATATACCTCATTTATATTAGTGAATATTTTCAAATTAAAGTATCATTTGGACTTACATACATGTTTTTAGAAGTACTGGTCACTAAACAAAAGTTTCTGGCTTGATGTTTTCTTCCTTTTAGCAGTTCACTTGCAAAAATTCTAATACAAGCCCAGTGTAGGAGGAAACTTACTTTTGTTCATGTCCATTTAGAATTTAAACCCTGAGGTGATACCATGTTGTTTCAATGAATATTAATGTTTATTTATTGTTTGTCTTTAAAAATTAAAAGCAATATCAGATACTTTAAGTTAGTGTATAGTAAAATATATCCTGTACATGAATGCCTGTTCACTGTGTTAAAATATGAACAAGGGGTATACATAATATACATGAAATAATTTAATAAATTAAATTATTTACAAGATTATGAGGAAGTTTTGTGCAGTCTTTTAACCTTAATAGAATTATTAAATTTCTCACACATTTTTTAGCAATAAGAATATATATATTAAAGCTATAAGACAAAGCAGTAATACTCATCAACACAGTTGTCAAGACCAAACTCTGTTATTTTTTCCTGCCAGACTGGATACCATGGCAACATCTGGTTAGTAGAAGCTGAAGAGATATTTGAAGGTTTGCAATTGTTAAAGTCATTGGTCTGTAACAGACATGTATTAATTGCAAGTGAATATGACAGCCCATACCAGATTTCTGAAAGGGAAGAAAACATCAGCCTCTTTCCAGACTAAGGAACTGAACAAGAGATGAATCAAATACTGTGGTGTCTGATTTCAAAACGGGTGTCATGCTTGTGTACTCATCATTTACAGGGTCTGGGGAAAAGGTGGAATTTTATTACTGTAGAAATATTTCCCAACAGAATTTTCTAAGACATGGAAAAAACCCTATTGCTTGACAGCCTTAAAAGAGCAAAAATTATACATTTCAAATATCTGTAAAACCAGCTGAGAGTTCCAATCAAGTGCAATCACAGTGATTTCACATGAAAAAAATTGTGGCATCATGAAAGTTTTCCTTGAATACTGCTGTCGAATTAGCATCCAGAAAGAATCATTACTTAAACCTAGTATGTACTTTTAGGGGAGTTATGACAGAAAGCTATTTTTGGTTTTTTCTATGCATATACAATCAGAAAAGCTGTTAAATATGTTCAAATGGACAGCAAACACTTTAATATAGATCTTAAATTCTGTACCTATCATATATGCAGGCTGCAAACTATAATCTTCAAACATGTAAGAATGCTTCCTGCTGCCTTTATGTCAGTATTTCAAATTGAGAATGTTTTCATGCTTTATTGAAATGACAGTATGCAGGAAGCAGGTATCATTGAGAACAGTTTGACTGCTTTTTCAAGTCAAAGAAAAATGCTTTCAGTTCTCAAAGCAAGCTGTTTATGCTATGCTATGCCTTCTGTTATATGACAAATGCCAATTTTACTTCTGTTTACATAATAAACGAAATATGAACTGAATTAGATAAAGTTAATCATGGTGAAGAGAAGCTCTGAATAACCTCCATGCTTCCTAATTCTGTGTTAAGAGGAAATGTACCTGCTTGAATTAGGCATTGTGGTTTAACCCCATCTGGCAACTATGTGCCACACAGCTGCTCACTCACCCCACCCCACTCACATTGGGATGGGGAGGAGAATCCAAAAAAACCCCAAAAGGTAAAACCTGTGGGTTGAGATAAGAACAGTTAACAATTGAAGTAAAATAAAATTATAATATTAATAATAGCAGTAATGAAAAGGAAGACAAGGAAAAGAGAGAATCACAAACCAAGAAAGATGAACGATGCACAATACAGCTGCTCACCAGCCACTGACAGATGTCCAACCCTTCCCCAAGCAATGATCAACCCCTCCTGGGCAACTCAGTTTTTACACTGAACATGCAATTCTGTAGTATGGAATATCTCTTTGGCCAGTTCAGATTAGCTGTCCTGGCCATCCTCCCTCCCAGCTTCTTGTGCACCTGCTCGCTGGCAGAGCACAGGCTAGTGAAAAGTCCTTGATTTAGAGTAAGCACTACTTAGCAACCACTAAAACATCAGTGTGTTATCAGCATTAATCTCATACTGAATACAAAATACAGACCTGTATCAGTTATTAGGAAGATTAACTCTATCCTGGCCAAAAGCAGGACACTGTAATAGTGGAGGAGGTCAGGAGAGGAAAGGAATTTGAGAAACTGATGGAGGTTCTATTCTCTTCCTGTGGGAAATGGACAAATTCTCTAATGTTAAATCTGCCAACGCCAAGACCAAAGATTAGGCTCATGGCCATAACAACAGAATTCACAGTCCTGGGCAGTTCAGTACATAGACAGAGTGGGATCTGAAGAATTTCTTCCAAGATATCTGAGTAGTTGTTCAGAGGACCTAAATATAATGCCTAACAATGACTGCAGATCGCAGGTTTATGTGAATTTTAAAGTTTTAACTGATTTTTAAAGTCCTGATGGAAAACATACCTTTTTGATATTTAGGGATTTTTTTTATACAAGCCAGTCCAGAAAAAGTTTTTCTGATATATTACTTAAGACATTACTCCTACAAATGTGACGTTTTAAAAGGCAGTTACAGTTCTGAAGTAAAACTGGGTTTTGAGGGCTGGAATCCTAGATATAGGCCTTGTGTATTTGAAGAACCTCTACAGTGGAAGTGAATGGCCAGAGTAAGGTTACATAAAAAGCATAAACTTCAAGTTTTCTGTTTCTTCAAAATGCACATCTAATACCAGACGTTTTAGGCCAAGAAAATTTTTGCAAATTTTTTTTTTAAATAGAAAGTAAAGTATTTGATTGCAAGCCTAAGGAGAAAAATAAGGCAATAAGAACAGTTCCAGATTATATTGAGTTCTGAAACTTTCTTTCCTAAGTGTTGAGTCCATTCCCTTAATTTGATTTTGTACCAGATAATGATATCTGGATTTCTTCTCCTTCTCGTCCTTTGGAATGCACTTTTAATGTCAATTCAGTTGACCAGTATGGTAAAATTAGATGCTCAGGGATTACTTAGCAGCATCCAGGTGCCATTACTGATCCTCTTCTGGGTCTGCTTCTTCAGAAATCTTTAACTGGGCAAGCAGTATACATACACCTTCAAAGTATAAAGCAACTGTTTCTTGGTTTAGGCAGACAAAAAGCAGCTGGGGTTTAGCTTTCAGGGTAGAAACCTGCACAGTCACCATCCCTGAGGCAGCTGTCAGAGAGTCATGGTTGGACAGGCAGAATGGATCAGCAGGATCAGGAACAGGCTCTGCTCCCTGGCAGAGGAACCTCCACCCTGAAGAGCTGCATTTGCTGACAGCTCTATTGACACTTATGGCTGATGCAATAACATCGAACCACAGAGTCAGAGTTGTATACATTGGGGATTGAGTAATTTGCAAAGGATCCAAGTCAATTAAATTGCAATTACATCCCATGAAACCGAGGTGGATAGAATTCAGATACTTATCCTTGACTAGAACTTATTCATTACTCTCGAATGTCTGAGATATATGGAACTGTCTGTTAAGTGAGTATGCTTCGCTTCTTTACACAAATAAGTGGATATACCAAAAAGCATTCTGAATGTTTTATTTGCTGATGTTCCTAGAAAAAGATCATTGCTGTCTTCTTTTAATGGCAGATATGGTTGAGGATAAGATTTCCCAGTTTCAGAGATGATAATGGGAATACTGCAATTGTCACGGACAAATGTAAAAAGTTTATATTGGTTTTGGAATGCAGTCCAACTTCTTTGTATTTTCATGTTATTCACCTTATTTATGAGAAAAAGTTTGCATTCCAGTGATGCCAAATTTCTGTATGTTTGAAATCTAGTAGGAATAACATTTCAAATAGAAATAAATTTTTAAAAAGTGAAATCAGAACGGATACTTTAAAATTAACTTAAATTCAGCTGCATAGCTTTATTTTACATATTTAGTTATTGAAAGATACCATTGAATCTATAAAAATGAAATATGTCTCATGCACAGAATGTTTGTTTGTAAGTTTCTAGAATTCTGGAACTTGTTTTAAGAGAGTTTTACGGGAAGAAGTAAGCTCATATAATCAGACAAACTTTTAAATAAACAAACCTAGAGCTTTTCTGTTATTTCCAGCTCTACTGGTTTGCCTAAAAAACCAATTAGGAATATTAACTAGCTAAACCAACTTAATTTTACTTATTATGACTAGCAACTCCTGGCTGTTTACCCATGCTTGTAAAAACCACTACTAAAAGATGCATGGCAAATCTTGAAGCCATTTTGAAAAGGGCAAGAAAGAAGATTTAGGGAGTTGCAATCCAGTCTGCTTCACTTCGATTCCTGGGAAATACATGGCACAAATCCTCTTCTTAACTATTTCTGGGCCTATGAAAAAGAAGAAAGTGACTGGGAGTAACCAGCTTGGATTTACCAAGGGTAAGAGTAGCAGATGTCATCTACCTTGGCTACAGCAGAACTTTTGTCACAGTATCCCACACCATCCTTTTATCTGACTTTTGACATTACAATTAAGATGACCCTAGATGGAAAAGGAGAAGATGGACTACCATATGGAATTAAACTGGCTCAGAGAATAGTGGTTAATTTTCATACTTCACATGAAATTTGGTTCCAAGTGCAGTTCCTCTATCCTGCAGGGTAGAAAAGGTCTACCCTGTAACCTATCCTATTTATCAGGGACCTGCAGGAGGAGACAGAAAATGCCCTCACGCAGGCTGCAGATGATGTCAGACTGAGCAGGAGCAGAGCATGTCGGACATGCTGGAGGGCAAAGGGCATTTCAAAGTCTCCTAAATGTGGTGCAGAAATAGTCCAGCAGAATCCTTATGTAATTCAAAAGGTGCAAAGTACTACACGAGGAACAGACTATCTGTTGTCTGCATGAGCATTGTCTAGGGACTGATTGAAGCATAGTCAACAGATTAACAGAGGCTGTTAGTACCCTCATTAGACGATATCTGGAATACTGTGACCAGCTCTGTGCTGCCCAGTTCCAGAAATACATTGATAACATTGAATGAGTTTAGCGGAGATGGTCACCAAGATGGTCAGAGGATGGAGAACATAATCTCTGTGAGGAGAGACTGAGGGAACTGGGATTATTAGTGTGGAGACAAGAAAGATTTGTGAGGAAGACTTAATAACTAAATTCCAGCACCTTGGAGGAGGTTGCCACAAGAACTCATAGACAGACTTTTTACTGAAGCTGTACAGCATGCAAATACAACACAATTATTGACACATAAATTGAAATGACAGTATCCAACTGGATGTAAGGAGAAAACAGAAAAAAAAAAAAAACAAACCAAAAAACAAATGAATGAGATAACTAAGAGATAATTAAACACTGAAACAGGATATCCAACAAGGCTGTGGAATCATCTTCCTGTGAGGTTTTTGATACTGAGGTAGACAAAAGCTTGGGTGATCTGATCTGAATTCAATCTAAACAGAGCTTTGAGAATTTGACTAGATGTCATGGTGTCCCTTCCAACCCGAATAATTCTACAATTCTATGGAAATATTGTAATTCAATGAACAATAATAAATTGAAACTTTAGCATGTAAAGGAAATACATATTCTATGTCTACACCTAGTTTATGTTCATTATCTGTTTTGAAATGTGAAGTCAATTATATTCCTATAAACGTAAAAAAACTCTTGGCAAAATCTTTAATATTTCTCTCCTTACTGTATCATCTTCCTCTTTATTGTCCCTAACATCTTCATTGTTTCCACTAAATCTATTTGAAACACCACAGCTGGATTCATTTTTACCATTTTTCAAACTATCAAATGTGCATCTGTGAATTCTGCCACTGGTTCTCTTCCATTTTACAATGTTCATGTTTGTTTCAGATACTTTCAGAATAAAATACATCTTTTAAATAAAATTTTAAAACAGTCAGGTAACAAGAGAAATGAAATTACAATCTATGCCTTCTTGTAGTATTGTGAAGGAAAACCCCAAAACACAACAAACCACCATGTATACCCGGTAAGAATAATCTTCCAATCTCAATATCTACTAAAAGCCAAGAAAGAGGAGAGAGAGAATGACAGAGAGAGGAGAGAGAGCTTTGCCCTTACGGAAGAATTACCTAATTGCTTTGTAAATGAGATAACTGAGACCAAAATTTGGAAGGTCTTCATGGCCCTATAAAACTACAAACAGAATTTGCCAGATGGTTTTACAAAACATTTTAATAAAAATGTATATAAATTACTCTGGCAATTCCTAACCAGCATATAAAAAGTCTCTGTACAATATGCTTCCTCCCCACTAGACTTTAATCTGTCCCAGATTTAACTATTAAGTACTGCAGAAACTAAATCCACAAAAAAATTATCCTTAAAAAGGTGAATAGTTATGTTTAATGATGACCTTTATAAGTAGTGAAAACAAGTTAGTAAATTCTCATCAGTCTTTTAAAAATTTATTTCCACTTGAAGGTCTTTATCTCTCAGAGGATCAAAATCTTATGCCACCCGAACTGCAACGTTTATAAAATAGATATCAGAACAGAAGTTCCACACGGTCCAAAAAAAAAGGTGTATTCGTATTTATCTAATTTTTTTCCCCAGCAATATTTCTAGTCTCTGCTGAATGAAATGACTACATAGATGATCAAAGGAAAAAGATACTTTAGAGTGAAAACCGTAAATCTGGTCAGAAGTACCCCTAAAAATCTTGTAATTTTTTTTCCTAAACTAAACAGAACAAGCACAAAATAACATAAATAGAAGAATCAAGAAAAACATCAACAACAAAACAAAGAAATTCACTAAATTTCAGTGCAATTATAATCTCTAGAACTTAGAAAACTTTTATTTCTGAGGGGAAAAAACCCCTTTTATCTCTTGTTATGTCATTCAGAATGCAGTTCCAGACCAGCCAAGAAGTAAACCAAACAATAAATTCTCTAAGACAGTGAAAAATGAAAATAATTCTAACTGAGGGGAAAAAACCCAAAACACAAACACACAAAAAACCCCCAAACAAAATCAACAACAACTAAATTAAAACAACTCCCCACGTCACTGAACACAGAGTTTTACCCTAGATGAATTTTGATCATTAGGAATTTTTTTCATTTTTAATGTTCAATATACTTTAGAAACTCTTATTTTGTCTAAGTATCATAAAGCTAATATAATTTCCTTCTTAGTAATATCAGGGTGGTTTATATTAGGTGGTTTACCTCTAAAACTTTAGTTGGGTCCCTGATATTTGGTGTGCTAACATTCCCAAACGGAATACTTCAAAATACTCTTTTGTGAACTATTTTATGTGCTCATTTTTGTCTCTCACATCAAGTTTGTTGGATTCATCCTGTCCTCTCCTCTCCTCTCCTCTCCTCTCCTCTCCTCTCCNTCCTCTCCTTTTCTCTCCTTTTCTCTCTTTTCCCTTCAAAACCAAACAAAAATATGCTCCTTCAACAACTTGTTACTGATAAAAGTCATTTTTAATCTTTCTTTCGTGCTCTCAGTTTCAGCTGCTGTGTTAGTTCTGTAACGATAAAAAATGAAAAAAATTATTAAAGTAGCAGCTTTCTCATTTGTAATGAGAAGAATAACAAACAAAAAAAATATAGCCACTTCATGACATGTACACTCTGGCCATAACTCTAAGATCCCTAAATTACATGAATATTCTAAAGGATTTTACTAAGTTCAGCCAGCACTCTGTACTAATGTCCTGTTAAGGATCTTGATGGTGTGCATCACATAAGTAAGCATCACATAAGTAAGCATCACAAAACAAATTAATATGATTTGAAAATTAAACACAAATATTTACACTATTGTGTGGATACCTCTATTAAGACATCATAAAAGCACTTGGCCTTTCACCTGAGTTTTTCTGTGCTTCACAGTCAGTCATCTTCTAAATGTATAGTTTATACAGTAACTTTAAACAGTCTGCTGTTCTGCCCTTTTGCATCTTCTTGGCAATTACCCATAAAAAGAACCACTTAAAACTAACAATATTGTTTCCAATCTTATTCATACAATGAGAAAGTTCAATTTTGAGGATAGTAACAAAGAAGTTATAACTAAGATACACATGTTCGAAGTGGCCACAATTGATTAACTGCTCTGAGTACAGAAAAATTGCAACAGAAATAGCATATTCGCTATGTTGATATGTTTGGGGATAGATTGGAATCTTAATACAACAGTATTTTCAGTAAAATAAGGAAGACATTTGGGAGAGGAAGGGCTGACATTCACAATTTCTTGGTAATAAATAAGGAACAGTCAAAAGCAATAACTCAGAAATGGTTTCAGGAAAGAGTGAAAAAAATAGCTACTAGTAGAGTGCAATTCTGAAAAGATGTAATGCAATTCTTATGTGTGTGTATACATAATACACTCATACACATACATCCATAATACACAACGACACACAATCTGGTACAGGATGTCAGTCTGAACACTATGGGCTAGTCTAGGATAGGCTATAACACTCAGCTGATACTTGATGTTGAGCAAGACAAGAAAGGTGGGTGTTAAGTTGGAATATTGCTGTTGTGAGACTGATACTGCTGAGAGGGCATCTTACATATAATGAATTTGCTCCCTCATAGAGAAAAAAATATGAAAGCAGAAAACATAATTATAATATATGCAGAGAGACGGTTATCAAAATTTTGTTAAAGGAAGGCACAATAGTAGGAATAAAAGGAAGAATGGAGAAGAAACAAATGGAAGCAGAAGCCAAAGCAAAATAAAAGACAGAGATGTATAGACAAGGAATTTTTTGTTTATGGAAATCAAACTTTTCCATTAAAGTTCATTTTCTTCGACTTAAGCTCTCTGTGAAGTTACTTAGGTCAGATCCCATTTACTAGTATCTAGGGAAAACTATCTTTTTCTGTCACAAATGTGATGCTGCACAACCAACGCTTTGCCTGTTGTTTACCCTACCTTACCAACACAGCGAAGACTTGTCAGGAAGGGAACATAGAAGACTACTTGTCAAATTCTCTAATTGCGATGTTTCCCTGGAATAGCTCAAAACATGGTTTCAGAACAGTTAAAGGTATTTATAACATTATGTCAGACTCAGAGAAATAATAAGAACTTTGGTGTCATAAATAATAATAATATTCTTCATGGATGAAATCTCATCCTTTTCCTCGGTGTGTGGTAATGTTGGCTGGATTAAAAAACTGGTCCATAATTCCCTCTGATATTTTTAGTCTCTTAATTCATGTCATGAAATAGATGCAATTGAGAAAGGAGTGTGAGCAAGTACTATTTACCAGATATTTATCATGTGTATTATTTACACATACTCAATATTCCCAAGCTCTATCATCCCTTTACTTACAGTATCTTCACTTATTCTGAATATCCCTTTCCTCAGTTTTAACACACGTATACTTGTATATAATTATACTGTTTCACAGTGATAGTGCCTATATAATCAAAACTCATTACAGCAATGACCTTGTTATCCCAAAAAAGCTGTGATGTTTGTTTCTTATCATGTGGGGAAAGAATTTAGGCTTAATTCTAAAATTACAATATATGTCTAAAGATCTCGATATCTTCGTTCAGGTTGTACTTCTAACACATCCTTCTAACCCAATCTAATTGCTGTAAGTCTCGGTCCTGATTTGTCACTGCCTTCAGTTCCCTTTTTCTCTTGTCTTTGAATGTGCTCTGGCTTTTCCTTGCTCATTCCTCGATGTATTTCAAAGTTATTTTTGCAACTTTGAGAAGGGAAAAAAGTGTAGGAAGACAAAAGACTGCAAATAGTTCCACTAAATTCAAGTACAGAAGCAGCTCACCAGTTAGTCCAGTGGAGGAAAAATTTGGTGCAGGGAAGGAGATGGGGAGAAAGACTGGTTCTGTATTATGATGATGAACAAGAAAATCTTGAAATTCCTCAAAGCACAAATTGGTGTGCAGAATTTATTGCAACATTTCTAATGAGTAAGATTTCTGTAATATTTTATAAAAACTATTTTAAACAATATTTTTGAAGGGGATATGCACTTTCATTCTTCAGTATTCATGTCAGCTTCTTAATGATTTGGACTAGGAAAACCATCTTATTTCTTAGCTTCTGATCACAGGACTGCTCATCACTATTTAATTGGTATTTTTCATGCTCCCTCCAAAGCAATGAGCAATGATCTTTGACAAAGTATTCATTTAATTGGTTTTGCTATATGATCCATTACAACTAGCTCTGCTTCCCTGTCCTTTTCTTCCAAATCGCAAAGCAGGTTTCCTAGATATTGAGAAATAAACAAACAACTACTAAAATATTTAAAGGCAGATATAAGTTCTTTATCTCTCCATTTTTTCCCCATATTTACCACATATATGACCATGAAATAAAAATATTCACTTTGCATTTCTGAACATTTTTTTATTTGCACCTTCTGCAATATTTTCATAAATTGCAATCAATCATTTTTGATTCAATCAAAATTTATACTGAATTCAGAGCAGAAGTAGGTCCTTTTTGTATATGGAATGGAATGTATTATAAGGGACTTATGAGTTTCTAAATATAATATTTCAAGTGCCTAACCTATTTCAGCAAGTCAGCCCCTATTATTATGGATAAAATTAAATTTAAGGAAAAATAGTGAGTGGTTACATGGTGTCTGGAGTTCTTCAGGTAGCACTTGCTACAGAAAACACTAAGCAGATATATTGCATTGTTTCATTTGATGAATGCATTCAGTAGTAGATTCATCTATCATGAAGTCAGAACTGTTTCCAGAGAGCACGTATTCTGATTTTGTGTTTCATGACTTGAATGAGTTTTGGTTTGCAACACAACACTAGTTTTCTGCGTTTTAAGCTATCAACATATAAAATATTTCCATCAGAGCTGAGATGCCTTTAGAAACATTGCATTCACAAATTATTATACAACATTTATAAACTTACTCATATCACTTTTTGCAGCCCCCAGAAAACTGTTACCAAATTCCCAGACTTTCAATGGTCTGCTGACCGTAGTTCCAATGGCTACAATAAGTAATTATAATACTCTGTGTTGATCAATATTGTTTGTTTCATTAACCAATTAGACTAAAATTAATTTTAAAATAAAAATGCAATTAAAAATCAAAAAAGTGTCTTAATGCAATTGAAATTCTGGATGAAGTTAATAATAATTCAGTTTTAGTGCAACTCACAAAACCTAATACCTGTCCTAATAATGCAACGTGTTATGCACTTCTTCATATACGCCCACAGATCCACTATGTCATTTCTAAATTGCTTTTGGCTTCTGGAACACTACCAATAGCTTAGGGTAAGCTCTTAAGAAAATATCAATAAACACAAGACAGAGCTATTAGCAGGGGGTTTGTTTTGGTTTCGATTTTATATAAGTTATTTAGTTTCTGGTTGTGATTCACCTTGTCCATCACCAAAACAATAAAATCTCTTTTTATAAATATTACAAATCAATCGGATGTGCAAAACGTTCTTCCCCGCAACTTGAGAATTTAACACATCCAGCTCAGTTTTTCTTCCGTAATGTTTACTTTGCTTTAGTATTTACAGTCTGCAGCACACATCAGTGAAATTGTCTAAATTTTTGGGTTTCAATTTTGTTTGTTTGTTTGTTTATTTAGGTGTTTTTTTCATTTTCTTTTAAAGGAGGCTAAAACCTAAAGCAACCTAAAATTAAATCAGAGAGAGTTTGTGTGTATACGTAGGATGATAAAAACCATGTAAATACTAGTAAAAAACAAAGAAGATATTAGTCCTCTGAGTAAAATGATGTGATACATGAGGAAATGCATCAAATGCATCACACATCAAACTAAGCATATTTTTCTTGAACCATAGAACAATTAAAAGGAGGAGAGAAATTAAAGAAAAAGATTCACACAGAAACCTAACACAAATACTTGGAGATGTGAAACTAACAGGAGGAGGGGAAATGATAATTAATAGAAATTTTTTTTTTGGCAATTCTACTGTGTTATGAAGTTTCAGGTACAGTGGAATACAGCCTTTTCAAAAAAAAAAAAAAACCAAAAAACAAATAAAATAAAAACTCCACAGCAAAGACAGTGGAAGTTGTCTTCTAGAAAAAGACACATTTGCTTATGATTGTTTTTTCCTTAGAGCGTTTTTTTGTATGTGTGTAGTTCTCAGAGAAGTTCTGAATTTTCTGTTTTAAGGATGTTTGTTTTTTTCCTCAAAGAAGAGCAGAGAATAGCAAGACTGAATAATATCACTGATAATTATTTAAGATAGATTAACACAAATTCTCTCTTAAAACTTTATCAAAAGAAGCTGAAATATCAACATATATTTCTAGTACATTTGCCAGGAGGGAATAGCAATTACCACGTGCTTTGGAGGCACATCAGTTTCCCAAACCCTTTAAGTGTATACTTAGTAATATTTTAGTCAGTCAGAATACTTAAACTGGTAATATCATTCAAATTACTGAGACTTAAAATTAAATATGTGCATTGGTTAATTGAGGCTATAGGACTAAATTAATTCCCTGGGAACCCCTATTCAGGAAATTGATTTGGTAAAATATTACTAATTACTTTGAACTTCTGTAACCTGATGGACTCATGAGGTACATTGTAATCTTCATTAGATAGATGAGAAATTGTCTTTTATCTGAGTAAACACCAACTACCTGATTCACCAAGATCATATCACAAATTTGTAAATATAACCTCACAAAATCACATAATCCCTATTCCAAATGTTAAGCTTTGAATCTACTTCTTATTTGTTCTCATGTTCTCATGCGGAGTTATAAAGACTGTCTTGTGGGTTTTGCAGTTTTAGATGAGAACGTGACAATCATCACAAAGTGATGACACAATTTATTTACCTTGATGTTTATTTTTGTTGAACATGATTTGTATGTGTGAAGTTGGTTTGAAAACTTTGCCTGCACAACAGCCCCAGCAAAGAGGCTGGCTTCTTCATATGTATATCCATCTTACATGTTCTACAGTTAACAGAGCTTAACTTATTAGACACTGTGGTGACCTCAGCCAGCAAACACCCACCCAGCCTCTCAATCACACTCCACTCCCATGGAATGAGGAGAAAATGGAAGGCAAAGAGGCTTGTGGATAGAAGTAATGACAATTTAATAAGGAAAGCAAAGACTATGTGCACAAGTCAAGCAAAAAGAAAAGTTCTTTCATTACTTCTGACCATCAGAGAAGATGTTTATTGATTTCCAGGAAAGCAGGGCTTCGGTACATCTAGCAAATGCTTGGAAAGACAAAAACTGTAACTACAAACATTCCCCTCTTTCTCCTTTCCCTGAGCTTTTATAGCTGAGCATTATGTTATATGGTATGACTTGGGTCAATTTGACTCATCTATCTTGGCTATGTTGCCTCCCAACCTCTTGCCAAATCACTACTGACTTCGGGGAGAGGAGATAGAGGAAGCCTTCACATTGTGAAAAGACTGTCCAGAAAGAGCTAAAGGTTGTTAACAGCTGAGTGTTATCAACACTTTTTCTAATTATACAGCACCATATGAGCTGCTCTGAAAAAGCTGACATCCATTCCCACCATACCCACTACAGACAAAATGACCCTGATTGATATGGTCTCACATGTTTATACATGTATTGATAAATTTATAGATCACAGAATCACAGAATGAGTGGTTTGGGTTGAAAGGCACCTCTGGATGTCATCTAGTCCAATCCCCCTGATAAAGCAGGTTCACCTTGAGCGGGTTGCACAGGATTGCCTTCAGGTTGGTCTTAGATATCTCCAGAGAAGATAACTACACAATCTCTCTGGGCAATCTCTTCTAGTGCTCTTTCAACCTCAAAGTAAGGAATATTTTTACCATTCAGATAGAATTTTTTGAGTTTCAGTTTGTGTCCATTTGCCCTTGTTCTGTCACTGGGTACCACTGTAAAGGATCTGGCCCCATTTTCTTTACACCTGCCCTTATGGTATTTGTATGCAGTGGTAAGATCCTGTCTCAGTCTTCTCAAGGCTAAACAGGGCCAGTTCCCCCATCCACTCCTCATAAGAGAGATGGTCCACTCCCCTGATCATCTTCATAACCCTGCACTGGACCCGCTCCAGTAGTTGTCTTTCTTGAACCGGGGAGCACAGAACCCGACACAGTGCTCCTGGTACAGCCTCACCAGGGCTGAGTAGAGGGGCTGGCAGTGACCTGCTGGCAATAGTGTCCCCAGGATACTATTGGCTTTCTTGGCCACAGGGGCACACTGCTGGATCATGGATGACTTGTAATCTACCAGGACTCCCAGGTCTTTCTTCACAGGTGCAGGTGCACTTGGCTTTGTTGCTATTCCCCTCTGCCCAACTCTCCAGCCAGGCTGGGTCTCGCTGGATGGCAGCACAGCCTTCTGGTGTATCAGCCACCCGTCTCAGTTTTGTATCATTAACAAACTTGGTGGTTTCTGTTTACACAACTTCACTTGAAAAAAGGGAGTGAGACATTTTGTTCAGGTGCTGGTTTCTTGGGGTTTTTTTAAATGTTGATTCAGTTTTAGGAAAAATAGAAAATGTCCCCAACAAAATAGTGGCATACAAACCTATTTTTTAAAATTTTCATTTTAATTAAACACACTTTTTTTTCCCCAAGAAACACAGAAAGGGAAAAAAAATCTTTTATGATCATAGAAGTTACCTTGATAACTAAAAAAAGAGGGTCAGTGTTTTTCACTCTTTCTTTTTCTTTAGAAAATCAAATACCAAATCTATATTCTGTGTTTTGAAATTTTCTAATAATTTTTTCTCCACTGTCAAATCTTACTCTAATAAGCAATTTCTCTAAAATATATTAATCATAGATGGGATTATCAGCTTTTGTTTTAGATTTTTTTTCAAGTAAGCTATTTTAAGTAAACAAGAAAATCTCAGTCCTTTGCAATAAAATCTATTTTCTCAAATGTATATGTTTTGATAAAATTTACTTAGGGTTTTGTTTTTTTCTTAATTGCATTTTATATGGTTTGTACTTTTTTGAGGCCAGAGGCTGGAGCAGAATAGAGACAGAGAGAAGAAAAGAAAGAGCCTAATGATCCAGAAAATGTGTACAGCATATATGTGAGTTGAGCTTTGATGTTTTGAATCAAATAGGGTAGGGTATAAGTGATGCATTTATACTCCTGATTTATTTGGGAAGGAGAAAATCCAACCAAACAAAACCACCACTGTGTCTGAAACCAGAAGAAAAATGCTGAAACCATGTTTCCTTTTTTTCAGACAATCCAAGCAATTAATTAAAGGTGTTTGGATAAAAGTAGTACATATAGCAAATAATTCATTATAATTTCCAATAAAAAACATAAAAAAATGGGCAACAATGATTTTGAATTAGTTGCAATTAACCTCATAGCTGAAATAATTCAGCTCCTGAGTGTCATGAATCATTCTTTCTCTTCCTGGTCACCTAGCTGAGTTGGTGAGATCAGAGGTGACAGCCTTGTTTATTTTGGCACTTGTGAATACTCTATGATTATGATCTACCCTACTGTTTGATATCAGTGAATGGTTAATCTCTTTCTGTTTGTTCAGAGTTTAATGCATGCATCAGTTGTGTACTCAACTCTGCAACTTCTGTGCTTTAGATCAGGAAAACCAAACAAAACAGGTTTGAATTGAATATGAGAAACTTTCCCTCCACATAGAACCCTATATACCACATGACCAGCAAGAGAGCAGTAGTTGAGACGTGAAACAAGGATGATGAAAAATATTTCATTATTGTAATTAAAGCAAAGTTTCTTTGTATGAAATAAAAAATGGTGCATTCTTCTACCTAATGGAAATAGGGATGTAGAAAGTGATACACTGACACTGTGCAGTATAAGACACACTAATCAGTATTGAGATCACGGAATATGCTGAGTTTGAAGGGACTTACGAGGATCATAGAGTCCAACTCCTGGCCCTGCACATGACACCGCAAGAGTCACACCGTGTGCCTGAGAGCATTGTCCAAACTCCTCTTGAACTCTGTCAGGCTTGATGCTGTGACCACTTCCCTGGGGAGCCTGTTCAAGCGACCAACCACCCTCCGGGTGAAGAACCTTTTCCTGATATCCAATCTAAACTTTCCCTGATTTAGCTTCAGGCCATTCCCTTGGTTCCTTTCACTGGTCATGAGAGGGAAGAGATCAGTGTCTGCCCCTCCTCTTCACCTCATGAGGATGTTGAAGACCACAATGACATCTCCCCTTAGTCTCTTCTCCTCTAGGCTGAACAATCCAAGTGACAGTAACAAATTGGTCAGCAATGGTAATAAAAGATAAAGAACTCCTAGAGTTTAATGTGACACACAAGCTAAGCTAAGAAAGACAAAACACCATTCTAAGTGAAGTCATGTTAAAAGGAATCAAAACAACGCTCAAACAATGCATCAAAACAGTTGGATGGATGCAAGTAGTGACCACAAAATGGAATAATTCATAATGTTTTAACTGAAACAATGATCACAATGAATATATCACAGGTGATGATATGACGTACAGTAATGTTACCAGTGTTTTAAAATCACAAAATAATGTCAGGTTCCTAAACTGATTGAAAGGGTCTGAAATTAGCAGCGATTCTGCCCCCTTTTCAAAGGAGAAAAAGAAAACAAAATAAACCTGAAGCCCCATACAAAAGCCCCATATTAAGCGCAAAATATAATGCAAGACATAGCGAAATATTTTAGATGTTTGATGCTGATTTACCAGCTCTAAAAGTGGCTCATGAACAAGAGAATTGAAACTAATCAGCTTGATTTTCACCTACTTCTAATGCTTACACCAAACTAAGAACTATAGGTTTTGAATGTCCCATTTTAATATAAAATTCAGTGTGATCTTTACAACTGGCAACATAATCAGTCTTTGGACACAGCAAATACATTTCAACTGCTACCATCTTGATAAGAATAATTTATTGTCTATAGAGTGTCATCATTTGGCAAATTTACAAAATCCCTTACTTTAGGCATAGAGACAACAGCACAAAATGTAGGATTCATTTCTTTCTGAGGAGAAAAAGTAAGAACAGATGAAGACCGTAAGAAAAGTTTCTGGCCTAAGGATGGCCACCGATAGCCTGAGCATTATCACATAAAGGCGACCTCTTAAGGAATTGCATGGGCTTTTTTTTTTTTTTTCAGTGATCTCAAACATTCTTACCTTAGAACATCATCTCTGCGGTTTAAATCTCTGCTAAATTTAGGTTGAATCCATATTCTTGTGCCTTCCCAGCTCTCTATACTTAGATATTATATGAGAAAAAGTAAAATCCTATACTGATGTGAGCTCAAGAGGAAAGAACTCCAAGCAATTTCAGTAGGAAAA